>CM057815.1:5287500-5887500 GCA_030067965.1 Latrodectus elegans
AGGTGAAGAGCACTCAAAGACTCCTCCGGTAAACAGCATCACCAGAGGATCCGCTTTCTCGATTTCGACAATGATCTAGAGGGGGCGAATATTTTCTCTAGACCATTGCACCCAAAATAACTGCTCGACAACCGACCTTAGGACTTTCAATTTGACAGATTTCCGAGCATAGTACTCGGTGGGTTTTTGGCTGCATTGGAAATTGAACCCCACCTTACCAGTTGGAAGACCAATGCCCTAACCACTAGTCTTCTGAGGCCCTATGCTGAAGTCTATTTTATGCAAATGATTTGACATACGCTACTTCTCCTAGTGTTTTAACTGTATCTTCGAATACGTGTCAGTTTGACGGAGTCAATATAATTTTAGGTAAATTTGCTTTATCAATACAAAAACGACAACAATAACGAATACGAATACGTCGATCCATCATCTCAAGCAATATAAGCGTGATAGGTAGCAATCGGAAGAATAAAATGCAGAATATGAGTTATAGTCAGAGTGAGTACTCGTATAAAAGATTCACAGAAGTAATGTAGAATATATATTATATAATAAAATAAAAACTTTCTATTAATAAAAATTTTATATTATTTTTTACTAGCAGTTTTTAAGTATTTACATATTTTCTCAATAGTTATTTTTCCTTAAAGTTTACGTATTCATCCATAATTCAAATGGAAGAATATTTGTGAAGATAAATAAATAAGAAGTGTACCTAAACCTAATGCTATCAAATTTTTATTTGACCTAGATTATTTGCCTACTTTTCAAGAAATAACATAAATATTTATTAATTATATTTTTGGAATTTAAGTTCTATATTGTCTCTGTAAAAAGAGATGTTATAATTAATTTAATTTTAATAAACGATCATCATTTTTAAATAATAAAAACATAGTTAAGAAATATATTATATTTATAGAGTTTATTAAAAGATTTTATGCCAAATTGTTTGTACTTTTCCCCATTTAGCGCTTGTAATATTCTTTTATTACCATCATATCAGAAACATAAGCAATATTTATAAGATAGTAAAAAACACGTTAAGTTTATAACCTGAATGCAAGTCTGATAAAGCATCTATTTCTTTTGTATATGACCTAATTTATGTCTGTCAGTTAGGCAAAGAAAACCATTTTCAGGGAATTTTATTATACATTATGAAAATTTTATTACGTAACTTCAATCTATATGTGCGACATATTTTCTAATAATTCCCAAGTTCATTTTTTCCTAAATCAGGTTTTCTTTTATAAAAATTAGCTTTAATTCTTAGCCATAAAACTTACTTTCTGGTAAATACACCTTTATTATTTAAATTTTTCTTTTCTTTTAATTTTTGATTCATTGTACTTCCTTTTACAGTAGTGTAATTATTATTAAAATAAATACAGATAAAAAAGTGCAATAATTTTGAATTAATAAAACCATAAATAACATATTTAAAATACCAGTACATTGAATACATAATAATTGATTTATTGTGGTATAACTATAAATTAAATGAAACCTAGATATAACATTAATATTTAATATAGCTGTTTCTTTTAATAATTATTTTTATGATTATTCATTTTAATGTTTTGGTGCAAAAATGATTCTTAAAAACACTTACCAACAGCCTTTTAGTGTATTTTAAGAATATGAGAGCATAGAAATGAAGCTAATGATAAGTGTTCTAATTTTGTTAACAATGAAAATTTGAGCCACAAAAAATATTTGTTAGTTTAATATATAGTTTCAAGTAAAATAGTATACATTTGAGAATAGAGAGACATGCAATTTTTCCCTTCTTATCAGCAGTCCAGGAAGTCAGTAGAAAGCGATAATATTTTTATAAATTATGTAAATAATATATTTTTACATCTGTGTGTGTATATATATATATTTATTCATTTGTATATATATATATATATATATATATATATATATATATTGTATTTAATTTTAACTACTTTATAAAATCCCTTTTTAAGAAAGTTTTACTCTCTTTCAATTTTGTTTACCTTTCCTTTTCTATGTTAATTTGTGCTAATTTTTAATTTTTTGCCTACTTTCTCTTTTGTTAGAAGTCACCAGGAATAGTTCCTTTGTGCATCGTTTAGTATTTTTTAAAATCTATACAGAAAGGAATAAGAAATGCCTTTCTTTTGACAGTAGTTTCTAGGATGGGAGAGACAAGAGATTTTTCCAAATTTTTTATCTACTGGTACTTTTTCGCATTTTCCCTGCTTTTCATGTCCATTTTACTTATTTTCTTGAATGTTTTTTTTGTAGTCTAAATAATTTGAACGTTTTCATTAAAATTGTCTAGTTTTTTAAAAAATCATTTCTTCATTGTGATTATCTATTTCCACTCTATTTTTATTGGCATTGTCAAAAATGTCTTAAAGAAGTATTTAAATTAATGTTAAAAATAAAAAAATACTTTGCAAAGGCTAATCTTAAACACACATATGTTGCTTTCTTTAAGTTTTAATTTTGCACGCTTCATATGTAACGTATATTCCTACGTTACATATTAATCTTTTTTGTATACAGATATTTATGTAAAAATTCAAAATAATCTGTTAATTAGATGTATTAGTTTAAGTAATTAAATATGTTAATTTTGTTAGAGATTATAGTGTTAATAAGTATTTAAGAAACAAATAAAAAAATTTTGGAACGTCAGCTATACAACATATAGAGCATTAATAATGTTTCTTTTGATGTAATAGTTTTGTTTTAATGAAAGTTCTCTAGTAAGCATTATGATTTTCGATAGCAAATGTATATAATTGATATCCATGAAAATTTATAATAAATAACTTTCCTTTATCGTACTTTACCAATTCAAGGTCACATTAGATCTACTTATATCTATTTATGTATGTGTGTATATATATATATATATATCATTATTTAATTAATTAATTTTTCGACTACGAATCATCGAATCATTCTGTACATATAATTGCTTTTATTTCCTCAACCGATTTGATTTATTTTTATACAATAATGAATAAATGGATTAATTCTAATTGGTTAGGATCTAAGTGTTTTCCTTATTTTTTATCCTTTTCATAAAAATAAATTTTTATTTTTAAGATAACACATTCGATTGATTTATATTATTTAAACTATGAAAAGCTAAATATAATTTTGGTTAAATATTTAAAAGGATTAAAAATAAAAAATGTTAGTGAGGAATTGGGTTACGGTATAATTCAGCAAGTTTTATATTGTTTATTTTATATTTTTATTAATACAATTATCTATAAACAAAAAGAAATTTTTATTATGTATCCATAAATTTGAAATAAATGCATACTTTATTACTTAAAAATTTTGCTTGAGTAAATATTGAGTGTGCATAACTTTAAATATTCTTTCTTGTACCCTATCTTGTTTCATTATAATTTTTAACTAACTTTAAATTTAATTTCATACATCATGTTTTAAGAACAGCTCCAATAGCTGCTTTTCATATTTTCCACTGAATCGATTATTTGTTAATGTGTTGACCCAAACTCTCGACCCCAAATAAATTCATTCTCAGACCCGAACCCTTAAACTTTTTGTCATTAGCCTCTGGCAAAGACAGATGAAGTTATTAAACGATATATTGATCATTGGATGGAGTTGCTTTGTAAACAAGAAACACAATAGCTTGTTTGGAAAAATGTTTCAAAAACGGAAAATAGTTTCAAATAAAAGGTATGAGTTTTATGATTGCTTTTATCCTTTTTTCTAAGATTATGCATTTTTTCCTTTTATCGTTATTTCCTAAAAAAATCAATGTATTAATGTAGAGAATATACTGTTGCTCGTAGTGTGAAGTGATAAATATATATAAACTTTATCTTTAAGGAAATGATAAAATTCATATTTTCTTTTTTGATAAGAGTATATAAAATTTATAGAAACTTTAATGGAATAATTAAATTCTGGAAATAATTATAAATTTAAATTTAGTTAGGGAAGATTTCTGATAATTATATCATAAATGTCCGCAACATAAATCGATGTATTAGAAATCACTTGTTATCAGATAATTAAGTTTTTGTAGTTATTGTAAATTAAATAACTATGTAAAATTGTGATTATTAAATGTTTCTCATTTAGTTTTAATATATGGTAATGCATGATTTGAAACATTTGAAACATGTTATGCAAATTGTTTTTATTATTTTTTTAAAAAAATTAATAGAACACTTTGGAAAAGAATAAATAATCTAAGTTTTAAAAACTTTTATTATGTTAGAACGTTATGGTATGTTACAAAGTTTTAACGTTTGCTGTTTTAATCATATTGTTGAAAAACATAAAATTGTAGTCATTCAAAAGAGTACATTTAAAATCTAGGTATAGAGCCTCACTGATATTTTGCATTCTGCGTAGATGAATTAAAATTACTACCTTAAGGTGTGTATGACGATAAAATCCTTAAAGCTGAAAAAGAATCTTTAACCAATAACAGAAAATGGTTATTAGTTAAAGTAAACGGATTGTTCTTTTGTTCTGAACAGGATTTTGCTTGACAGTATCCTAAAATTTTAATTTAAAAATGCATTTGCAATCAGGAATGTTTCTTATTAAATGCATTGAAATTAAAAATAAAATATTTTAGTTGAAATTATTCTATTTGCTTTTTAATCATCCAAGAGTAGTTAATATAAGTAGTTTAAATTAAGTGCTCTTTCATTATCCAAGTCCGCGGTTTATCAAAAAAATTGGTGCTGCAAATGCCATTGGTTTTCAGTCAAAGATAAATGAAAAAAGTTAAATATTATATTCAGCTGGAATAACATGAGCGAATTTCACGAGCAGACATCGAATGATGCACAGTGCTATGTTTCCAGTTGCGACTGTGGGTGATCTATTACTACATTGCGAACAATGTACCTGTCGTCACGTGTGGTGGTGCAACGAGGTGAGTCAGATAGTTCCATTGGTCTATTTTCCCCTACTGCATCTAAGGATTATAGTTCCGCATGATAGAGGCTGGAATTTGTTCAATATGATCAAGGATTTCTCAGAAGAATGATCCTCTATCGCTAGAGGTTATTATTCTTTCCAGGTCGAACTCAGGAAAGCGTTCGAAAGAACTTTTCAGCTACGAAGAATAAGTTGTTGCTGTTACTTATGATACTTGGAAAAACCAAGGTCGCTATGCCATTGGCTATACGAATTTAAGTCAGTAGGCTGTGACTTTCATTTAAGTAGAGCACCTCGAACGTAAAAGTACGAGTTTTTTCTAAGCATCTCCGATAGATGGCACCACCAGAGGATCCACTCTCTCAATTTTGACATTCATCAGGAGAGGGAAGAAATTTTCTCCTGATCATTACATGTATAGTAACTGTTCAAAGACGTACCACAGGACTTTCAATTCAAAAGATTTAAGGAGCACGTATATGGCATGTACTCGGTGGGTCTTTGGCAGCATTAGGGAATACACCCCACCTTTCCGGACGGAAGGCAAATGTTTTAATCACTAGGCTACCACACGAGGAATATATAAACAGCTCATGCAAAAATAAAAGACTTACTAAGAAATATTGTATTATTTTAAATCAACAATCTCTTTGCCTGTTTGCTTGCAGGTGGCTCAACACTCCATTGTGATGTGGATATGTGTTGCAATATTAATGATTTGCATATCTCAAACGCATGATATAGATTTCTCTTGATTCGCATGATAGTATTACATGATTTTCAAGGTTTTTATGGTGGTATGACTGGATGATCAAAAGTGCAAGTAATGTGATAAAAGTTAAAATATATATATATATATATATATATATATATATATATATATATATATATATATATATATATATATATATATATTAATTTATACATTTATGCAATCTTATCTGAATTTTCATTATACTCTGATAATAGTCATATCTACTGCTTGACTAAAGCAGATATTAGAATTGTAAGATAATGTGTTTTATGTTAGTGTTTTAAAAGGCAATTTATTTAGCAAAAATAAATTAAAATGTGGCATGTTTTCAAAAGGAAGTTGATGGCAATATTCAGTAATAACTGGAAGATAATCTAGCATCTTAGCGTGATGGTTAATAATGAATGTTTTAAATTCACGAATATATACACATTGTGAAATTGTAACTATATTTGGTAAAAAAAAAATTATATTTAAAATGAAAATAAATGCGGAAAGTGGCCACTGTCAAATATATTGCTAACAGCTTGTGATAAGTTTTTAATGCTTATAAGAAAAAGAGATAGCTACAATTTTATTTTAGCTTGACCATTTTATGAAATCATACAGAAAAGTGATCATAATTCCTTTAGAGAAATTTCCTTAATCAATGTATTTTAATTAAAATATTTCAAATTAAATTTTTCGCTGGGATATTGTTTTGAAATAAGATCCTTTAATTTATGTATATCTTAAAAATATATAGAATTCTATATTATAAAGCAAAAGAGGTAGAAAGGAGCGTAAATAAAAGATTTTGTGCTACTAAATTTTAATTTCAAAATAAGTTAACATAAAAGAGAAAAATAATTGAATATTCTGCACATGAAATTAATTTAAAAATTCAAATAAGATAGTTTTTTATTTTTGAACTAAAAAGACTTATTTAAATTTATTTCTTAATTTCGATTTATTTAACTTTAACAATATTTGAAATATGGCAGAAAATATAAGAAAAATAGTTTATTCAAATCAAAAAACATATATTAAAATAGCAAACATTGTGAAATATAAAATTAGTTCCATAAAACACATAAGACTTGCAAATAAAAAAATTACCAAAAAAAAGTTAAAATAAGATTTCCTAAAAATTCATGTGCGTCAAAGCGAAATAATTCTTAAGAAAATTCTGCACTTGAATAGGAGATACACAAATTGTCAGCACTGAAGAAGGAGCCAGAACGAAATAAAAATGAAGAAAAGATTAATTATTCTTTTGGTTGAGTTTGATGCATCAAAAATACTACTTTATTTACAGGTGTAAGCAATTTATGAAACGTTTCAAGAAAAAAAATTCTTACTGTAAAAAATTTATATTTTTCATTAGTTTTTTTATGCTTATCACTAAAATTTGAATGAAACAAACTGTATATTCAAGAGAATTTTTTCGTCAAATTTATATATTTTAAACAGCATTCCATGTATACTCTTTTATATAGCATATAAAAATGTAAACATAAAATAATAACTGATAAATAGTCTATTCTATAAATCAATATATATATATATATATAATACATATATATATATATATATAACATTTAATATCAAAACTGCATCATATGAATCAATATTATTTTGTATTCTTAAACATGTACTTAACTTTATATGTTTGGATTATTTTTATAACCGCCAAAAAGAAGAAAATGTAAGATCAAAATTATAATTTCCACAGAAAAAAAGTTGAACTTTTTAAACTTTATTACTAGAATTTTTAGATAATCATGAATATTTTTTTGTTTTTATGATGTTTTCATCTAAAGAAGTTCAATCAAAATTACATAAATATATATATATAATTGAAATTATTTTAAATTAATTTGAATAAAAACATTTTGTTAAAGTTTAGACATTTAATTAAATTGAGTGGTAAGTTATAATTACTGTTACCTACATTGAGTCCCAAACAACTGTAAATGTTTAAACCAAATTTTTACATTTGTGATTAAAAAGTCAACAGAATTATGAAAAATATGGCAATCATCTTCCTTGCATAAGTGAATGAAATCGTTATATTCATAGTTAATAAAGTCTATAACTTCTTATATTTTCTGACTTTTCCCAAATTTTTACTTTCTACTAGAAAATATATAGTAATTAATAAAAATGTAAAATATTTTTAAATGAAAATACTTTATATCTATTGAAAATGAAAAAATTCTTAATAAATTATGCATATCATTGTGGTGACAAGAAAGTGATAAAAAACGGAAATAAAGGGAATACGAGAGTTTCTTCTACACATACAAAAATTTAGTTCTATACTTAAACTTTGTTAAATCTAACCTAATTGATCTGATCAAGGAACTTGAAATATATTGCTATTTTATTGTACAAACTAGTGATCCATAAATGTAATTCTATTGCATTTAAACTAGGTCAAATCACTGTAAAAATCACAAAACAGAAATTAAAAGAAAATTTTTATAAGAAAAACTAAAACCATGGGCTTATATACATTGTATATTTCTGAGATTTTAAAAAAAATGAATAATTGGTTTGATTTAATGATACTGTATGGCATTAGTGTTATCATTTTCTGAAACAATTTCTATAATGTAAATCATGGGATTCAAGTGAATAGATGAAATTTCACTTCTTTAAGTCATAATATAAAAATTGATTTCAAGTTAGATAAAAAGTATATCACGAAACGTCAAATAATATTTGTGTTAAATCCCAACATTGTTCACATAAACATGTTTAGATGATCAAAGTTTGGTTTGTTTGTCACTCAACGGTCATTTTTTGCACACTCAAGGCTTATTTAGGCCAGGATTTACGGTTTAAAGTGGAATACGAACCATTACAAACATCCAAGCCTAAGGTGGGTAGATGATCAAAGATGGCCTTCTCCAAGTGCATTGTTTGTACAAAATGATGTTATTTTATAGAGAATTCAAGAAAAAGCTTTGTAGATCTTCATGTTGGTAAAATACTTAATTTTAGTCATGCTTTTTATTCTAAAAGTTATAGTATAGAAGAATAAATAAGTTAGCAAATATTTCAAAAGAATACACATTAATGTTCAGCAGAAAATAAGCAAATCCACATTTTAATTGAATAGTTTGTTTTGTTTACGAGAAATGTTTCATATTAGGTTTAAGATTTGGAATAATTAAGATTAATTTCAAGGCTAATTTAAATTGAAAAGTAGGAATTATTTTTAGTCACCTTTTTAAAATAAGTTTTTAGTGACTTGAATCCTAACAACAATTACATACTGTGTAAAATGAAAAATTTGCTTAAAATTATTTTCAAAATTTGTTAATTCTAAAAAAAACAATGTGAGAAAAAAATCAAGTAAAAATATTCTTCGTCATTGATGACACATCGAACAGAGAGGATTCGGTTCATTTTAGGGCAATAAATAATTTTGATGGACATTACATTTGAAATAAGGAGTTAGGATGTCGTCTACGTTGCTTAGAACAGCTGTAACTGAATTAAAATCACTTTTTAATAAAGGGTAATTTAATAAATAGAAATTGTTTTTCAATTCTTTGTTACATTTTAACATTCATTATTAAATAATATATATATATATATATATATATATATATATATTATTTTAAATAAAAAAAAGTTTGTGTTTTAAATTTAACAGAAAACATCAAAAAAATATTTCTGTAAATATCAAATTTTATGTAATAAAAAATGTGTAATTGTGAAGAAACATGAAAAATATAAGAATATGAAATCTCATATTATGTTTAAATTTGTCTGTAAGCCTAAGTTAAATATTTTATTGTCTGTTATATAATATTAATTTTGTACTTATCAAACTTTTACAAATACAAAATTAATATATTCTAAAATAATATTCACAGCGCGATAAATGCTAATGCTTTATTAATGTGAAATTATATACGAAAATGGAATGAAGAAAACTATAGAATGAAGGAAATAAATTTAAAATTTTTCAAATTGTTATAAATATTATAAAATAAATATAGAAACATCAGAAGAAAACGTTATTTTTATTGATTGTTGAATTAATTGTATAGAAAGTAGTAAAATCATATAAAAAAGGAAAGTATTTATTGATTTTATAATCATATCTATGATCAAAAATATACAAAGTGTTTTTCTTTATTATCCATAAATCATTAATTCTTCAAATTAAACTTACAAATCCTTCGTCACCGAATTTTAGCATATTTTAGCATTTTTCAATATTTTTAAATGATATATATATATATATATATATATATATATATATATATATACATATAATATATATAAAATATATATATATATAATATATATATACATATAATATATATATATATATATATATATATATATATATATATATATATATATATATATATATATATATATATATATATATATATATATATATATATATATATACAGTGAAACCTCGTTACAACAATATTTTAGGGACCAAATAAATATATTGTTGTAGAGAGGCATATTGTTATATCGAGAGCCCACATATTTTGAGCATTTAATAAGAGTTTTTTTATTATTATTATTAGTTTAAGGTGCACATGACATACTACTTTTAAGTCTATATTTAGAAGAAATTTGTAAAATGCTAATAATAGTGGTTCAAATACTAAAAAAATAAATAAATAAGACAAATTCAGAAAATAAACACAGAAATATTCACAGACCTGAAAACACTTTTTATTGAAAATAATCCAATATTTTTGTTTGTTTATTCATCTTTTTAACTGTTTAGTTCACCAATACTGTAAGCATTGAGTCTAGTGCATGAAAATGTTCTTTATTTGTCGACGGAATGCTTGAAAAAAATGTCCGTAAAGAATTCACAGATTGAAGAGCTTTCTGTGATGACAAGAAGGACTGCGATGGACCTGTATTATCATCATCATCAATATCATCATCATCTTCATCATTGTTTCCTATCTCATCAATAATTTCAGAGAGAATATCTTCATCAGTAACTCCTGCGAAAACCATAAGTTCATCATCTGCTGTTAAATAGTCTTCTATACTAATTCCAAACTTTTTACCGCTTGTTTCCTCAAGTTGGGATACGGATTTTTTGATGTGCAAAACACATTCTTGATCATCTGAGAGATCATTGTCTATGGAATTTTCATCATTATCAGATTTCTTATCTTCCATAACACAAAGACCAGCCTTTTTCCAGCAATTCCGAATGGTTTTTTTCTGTTACTTCCCACCAACTTCCAGCAATATTGTCACACGCTTCCTTGACATTTAAAGCTTTTAAAGGGTCTTCTACTTTATTTTCAAAGTTTACAAGTATGGAGTCCACCAACCGTTTTCTGTAATATCCACTGAAGCCCTTAATTATGCCTATATCAAGAGGCTGTAAAATTGAAGTGCAATTGGCAGGGAAAAAAGCGATTTCGATATTTTGTAGCTTTGGAATGACGTGTGAGCACCGCAGTTATCTATTAACGAAACGATTTTTTCTTTCTCTGCTTCATTTCATTGTCTAACTTCTGTAACCATTCGGAAAAAAATTTAGACGTCATCCAAGCCTTCTTATTTGCTTTATACTCCACGGGAAGACTTTTCACGCTCTTAAAGCACCTTGGCTTCAATGATTTACCAATGACGAGAGGTTGTATTCTATGCGTTCCTGTGCTATTTGTACACAGAAGAACAGTCAGTCTCTGCTTTGATTTCTACCCTCCATAACACTTTTCACCCTTGAATGCCAATGTTCGATCGGGTAGGAATTGGAAAAACAGCCCAGCTTCATCTGCATTCTGCATTATAAATGTGTTCTGGAGCAGACTTTTCTAAGATTTCTTTCATCTTGTTTTGCCGCCATTCATTTTCGTTGTTTATCGGGGCTGACTTTTTCTCTCCGTGAACTTCTTGGAAAGTTATTCCATGACGATCTCGAAAACGCACTAACCAACCATTGCTAGGTTTGAAAGTTTCGTTCCCTAGCATTGCTGCAAATTTCCGTGCTTTTGCACATAATAAAGGTCCATTTATTGGGTCATTTGTTGCTCTCATCTCTAGAAACCATTTTGAAACAGCAGCATCAAAGTTTTCATTTGTCGCAACTTTCAGTCGTTTTTGCTCAGGGTTAATTTCATTTGAAGTTACAGCATTTTCGATTTGCTTTCTCTTCTTTAGGAACTTTACAACTGTAGATTGCGATAATCCATGTTTCTTAGCCGCATCAATCTGCTTCATTCCCTCATCAATATCATTGATAACGTTCAGTTTATCTCGAAAAGATAGTTGCTTTCGTCCTGCCATCTTAGGTAACCATATCGCTTGAAAGAAAGAAAAGTTTAAACCAAATGTTTCGTAGAACTCAAAATCGTTAAGGACTATAAAACAACCTTTGAACTCACTTTTCGGTATGTCACTTAACAACACCCCACCTCCATCTCCCTCTGTTCCTCTAATAAAGGGCACTTGTTCTGTGACAAGGTGACCAGACAGGTCTAGATGTCCTTAAACCTTATCAGAATTCCAAAGCTTACTGGGAAATGAGACTAGGCATACAAAAGGGTGGTCTTCATCTGTTTTGAAAACTGAACGATAGCTATTTATTCGGGGATAAGTTGAATATCCACAATGAGTCTTAACTCCTTGCCTGCCGCGGGCGTATATTATACGCTGCGCTAAGCCGATGCGTAGACTGCCCCGGGGGTATTATACGGCTTTCCGAAGTACGGTTCTCTGCAATGTTCTCTTATCAGTAAAGCTGGACACATGGCTTTGGCATGTATCTAGCTTTACTGATAAGAGTTTTACTGATAACAGAATGTCCTTGATATAGTTTACGATGGACTTGCCTATTTCAAAGGGTTGATTTGGAGAGGGGAATTTATTTCTTGGAACGGGGAAAGCTGTTTTTGTTCCATACGTTGCAGTTATTATTTGTGCTTCTTTTCGAGTAGTTCGTAACTTTTTATTCTTTCTCTTTCATTTTCGTTAGAGTGTGTTATAAAAGTTTTTTATTTTTTGTCCAATATGTCTGATAGTGATGACAATGAGCTGGATGACTATTTTCGTTCTTCATCAGGATCAGAAACGTTGGAATATAACATTACATCTGATGAAGAAGATTCCGATTGCGACTATTTGCAAGGTGCCCGACGTTGGACACGATTAACTGAAATTTAGATTGAAAAAATCGTTTTACAGAGGTTTATTGTTCTAGAGAATATCGCAAAATTGAGGGGAGATTAACATTAGTTTATATGCAAAATCACCGGGACCACAAAACATTATTGTAGTAGAGGGAGTTATTGTTGTATCGGGTATCGCTGTAGCGAGAGTTTACTGTATATATATATATATATATATATATATATATATATATATATATATATATATATATATATTATATGTGAACATTTTAAAAATAAAGCTTCTTATTGACATACTTATAATCACAAGTTAAATGTTAAATTTTAAGTATCTTTTTAAAATAAGTATTTTTAAATTCTTGGAAATGTTTAAATTAGAATATCAAAAGCTTGTAAAATAAAAAAATTATAAATTCAAAGGTTCTTTTATATAAATCGCCCAAAACAGATAGATACGATTTATCTTACCGAAAAACTTAATAGCTTCTTCGGTAGAAATAATGGGAAAGAATTACAGCCAACAGTTGCTATTCTTTTTATTCTGAAAGAGATAAATACAAGAAAAAAAAAAACGTAACAGCAATATATTGGCCTCTACTTGCGTTGCTCATTAACAAATAGTTTTGTCTGGCGACATATGGCAAATTCGTAGTCATTAAAGGGCGCCAAATCGGTCTGAGATTATTTTCTTCTGATTTTATTCTTAATGAGTAGATTTATCTTTTTTTTTTAAATAAATATCACAGTCAAGTGAAATGAAAAGAAAAAATTTGGTAAGTTAATTAGTTTTATTTTCTTAAGCAATAAGATTATAACAAGAATTAAATCACATTTTCAAAAGTTATTTCAATAAAGAGTTTTTGGAAAAATCGATTATCAAGAAAATTAAATGTTAATTTTTTGTCGGAATTAATTTGTAAAATTACTTTTTATTCTTATTGAATAAAAATATGTAAAACATATTTGGAGGAAAAATATCTTTCTTTTCTAAACGCTTTACAAAAAGATTTAACGTGACATTTGAAATCTGTTATGTTTATAAAAATAATCGAAAGATTCTATCCGTCTTTTAAATTTATATTTCAATTATTAAAAGATTCATGAATTTGTAATACAAATATATCTTTTTGAATACATTTAAACAATCTTTCAATTAATCGCTTTAAAAATATTTATTTTTTAAATTTTCATTTCTATGGAATTGAAAAACGAAACATTAGCGTTATGATTTGATTATTTTTGTAACCATATCAGAATGGCTGCTAGAAAATGTCTAACACTATTTCTTTAAGAATCAATCATTTTTATCTTTATTTTTGTTTGTGTGTGTGGCAATACAAGTTAGAGCTCCTACATTTTTATCCTGTCCTTAAATTGAAGAAAACATGGATTTACATTGTTTAAAATTGATAAAAAAAATGAAATTTACAAATTAAATTTAAAATCAAATAAATATACTTTGAAACAAGTTAACAAAATTTAAAATCAAAATTATACCCAAAATAATTGCAAAATTTTATTTATTTAACTTTAATTACAATTATTTATTTAACTTTATACTAGTAGTGTGCATTTGACAGAGCTGGCGCAGTGATGTTTAGACCATAATGTGTGCCCATAAAAATTTCCACCCCCTTTTAAAAACAATGGTGTGGAAACCTACCAATTAAATTTCCACCCCCTTTTAAAAACAATGGTGTGGAAACCTACCATAAAATTCCCACCCCCTTTTAAAAAACAATGGGTGTCAACCTCCCCATTAAATTTCCACCCCCTTTTAAAAACAATGGCTCGCAGCGCCACCATTAAATTTCTACCCCCTTTTAAAAACAATGGTGTAAAAAGCCCCATAAAATTTCAACCCACTTTTAAGAACAATGGCCCAAAAACCCCCATAAAATTTCCACCCTCTTTTAAAAGCAATGGTGTAAAAACCACTCACAGAAATCAACCCCACCCACTTTTAAAAACAATTGTGCATCTACCCACTTTGGAAATATAATGGCTCCTCTTTAAATATAGCTCCCATAAAACTTTTCACAAAAGCGCAATAATTTATTCAGGAAAAAGTCGCTGAGACGGCAGGGTATAACCTTCAGTGAACACCCCCTTTTTCCCAGATGCCACGCCCCTTTTAAAAATATTTTTTAACTTCATATAATTAATTTTCCCTACTTTTAAAAAAGTAATGGCAAACACTTGTCCATATTTTGTCCATTTAAAAAAAAATAAGCTTCCAACCCCCCATAGACCCGTTTTTAGAAGTCATCTGGAACGCCCCCTTCGGTGAGCACTCCCTTTTTCTCAGACGCCACGCCAAAAGGTAGAGAGATATTTCAAGTATTTAAAGACAACAAATATGTAAACAAAGAAATGGAAATGAATAAAAAGAAAACCCATTTGATTAAAGTGTGTACTGCATCTCATTAATTTATAGCTTTCGAGCAGAACTTCAGAAGCTTCAATCAATGATACCCCCAAATGAAAAGGTCATTGAACACTTAGGAAATTTAGAAGAAAAGTTTCAAAAAATAATTGAGAGTCTTGATGAGAGCTGAAGAAAAATATTGTTTTATGAATACAAAATGGAAGTCTTTATCTTTTAATAGTTCGAAAACTATTAAAAAATATATTTCTATTTTTTCCCCGAGCACTATTGATTGAACGCAACCTCTTTGGTGAATTATTATTTAACAGGGCATTTCTTAAAAAAAATAGCAAAACGGCCCGCCAGGTCAGTGATACCAGAAGTCCAGTTCCAACAGCTGTTTACGAATTCTAGAACCGGAGTTCCAGCATCACTGACCTGACAAGCAGGGCCTGCATATATTATATTAAGGACAACACAAACACAACATCTAAATGGACATAGAGACCACAAGTCTCAACCCACCACTGATGTTTCGCTCCGTGGTTCGATCCATAAGTGAGCTTAACGCAAATAGCATTACACTATTCACGAAAGCTGCTACCAAGCCGAGGCTGGGGATCGAAACCGCGATCTTACGGTTGCTAAGCTTAGACTTTGCCACGGAGCTACTGGGTACCCGACAGAGAGAGAACATCTAAGTAATATATACATGTCATGGAAGACGAAAAGACGCTGAAATATAGCTTTAAACAAGTCATTTCTCCCTCAGAGTTTGAAAAATCTTTAAAATATCGAAGACTGCAATTTATCTAATTGAAAAGTATCGTCAAAAACACTTCAGAAATTAAACGTAAACAGGCGAAAAATTTTCTATACTAGATTCCGAGTCCAGTTCGTGCTACCATCCAGTGGTAGTTAAAATTAAACGTCATCCAGACAGGAAAAAAAAAGGAAGAACCCGTTTCTCTCACGACTCAAGGTCACCGCTTTCAAACCGCTTCCTCTTTTTATTCATTTAAAGAAATGAGAATAATAATAAACAGAAATGGAAAATACTTACGGCTTATTCGGTGACATGATAGCGCTCTACGGTAGTGTGAACTGTAGAATGACTAGTTTAGCGAGGGTGTGTCAAAAGTTATTCTCATGTATACAAGAAGAAGAAACTGAGAAATATCAAGAAATTCATTCCCTGATTTTAAAATATGTTATTCAAATGCATCAAATATTGCACGAAGAGAAGAACAAAAATGTTCGGAAAATGAAGTGTGATATTTTATGTAAACTGGACAAATTTCTTTAGATTTTAATGATTTTTAAAACCATTAAAATCAAATATCGAATTGAAACATTTGGGCTGGTTGAGACTTCCCGACATCCTTACTCCCCAAATACACAAAGAAAAGAGGTTTCAAATCATTGAGTTTTAAATAATCTGACGCCATTTTATCACATCTTTGTGGTAGTGATACGAGACAATCAGGCAATTCTACAACTATTCTATTTCCATATCTTGTGGTTACCTGTTTAATTTCAGTGACAGGATATTTTTCGTGGATGTTGAGATCCCTCATTTTCCTGAATGTCTTTGCTCCATCTTCTAATGAACTGAGTGCGTTTAATTTATTTAACAATTCCATTTTGCGTTTATTATATGAGAAAAAATTTTTATTTCTTTAAATGCGAAAAATTATGTACTTAGCTACACTCATAGCTTTGATTTGTCTATTTTTTAATGATTCTATCTCTTCTATATTTAGTATGCCAAGAGGTATGTGAATAAGTGACCCATTCTCTAAGCGAATCAAAATTTTATCAGTATGGACTACAATATCAGAAATCAGGTATTCTCGGTCCAGTTCTTTATAAGTTCGAATACGTACAGAATTAAGTCTCTACATTTATTTATGGAGCTAAAAAAATTCTAACTTTTCAATGTGTAAATAGGGTTTCAACTTACATTGTCCTCCTGTCAATACTGATAAAGTTAAAACATCATTCTGTTTCCCATACACAAATAAAATGATTGATTCTTCATTGACACGTGTTTCCTTATCGAGAAGGACCTCTTTACCTTTTTCTAATCGTATCTTTGGTTTCTCATTCATGTTATCACATGCTATGAAAATTGTTACTTTCATATACATATCAAGTGGTAATTTTAAGTTTGAGTCT
This sequence comes from Latrodectus elegans, assembly GCA_030067965.1. Lineage (NCBI taxonomy): Eukaryota > Metazoa > Arthropoda > Arachnida > Araneae > Theridiidae > Latrodectus > Latrodectus elegans. The sequence continues at coordinate 5,304,845 of CM057815.1, forward strand.
AAGAGTTTCGAAGTAAATCTATTAAAGGGGAAAGTTTTGAAACCACTTCCCGTAAATTGTATTCCTCTATCTGTAGAGGCACAGAATGTCTTAGTATCAACATAATATTTATTAGCACAATCTGTATCATATTGAGGTCTTTTCACACCCGAAATTCTTTGATTGTGAGCATAATAGTTTTTATTAATTTTATTCCATAGAATACAGTAATAATCAAGATGTTTTTTAGTAACTACATCGTTTATATTCACAGGCTCTTTCACATTTGACACCACTTTATTGTTAGCATCATAACAATCATCTTTTAAAATCAAAGCATTATTTTCAAAATATTGTTTGTTGACACCATCGTGACTAGCGCTCGGATCCACAAGATGTGCGATTGCTCTATTCTTAGCATTATAAGCCTCCCCATGGAGCGTTAAAGCATTACTTTCAAAATATCTTCTATTCACCACATTTTTCTCAGATTCCGGATCTTTCACATTATTTATCGTTTTACCTTTCGCATCAAAATTTCCTTGAGGTGTGTGTAGTAAACTTATGTTTCGCAACTGGTCAACCACTGTATCTACATAATCTCTAGTTGTAGAATCAGACTTGTCAACTGGAGCTAAAAGATTGATAATTCTTTTTCCTTTTGCATCATATTGTTGATCATTTTCTGAAAGGACTAAACTTTTTGTTTGACAAATCTCGAATGGATGACCTCAGATTCTTCCTACATCTGTCTACGTAAAATTTTGTAGTCACGTCATTATTTTCTAAAGGTTCTCCAGCATTCCTTAATATCTTTTCCTCCATATCATAATTACCATCATGTGTCAGTTTAAACCCTATTCCTGGAATTCCAGGTGGCCCTTCTTTGAGTTCTTCCTCAAAAAGTGGATAGTATGCTGTCATTTCTTTATTTTAATATGAATAATTTCAATAGTCTTTCGACTATTAAAATTAAAATTCAGTTCCATTTATAGCTTTAATGTTTTGAGCATGGTAATATCTTGATTCTTTATGTTTAAGTAACACTTCTTGCGTTCTCGTAAGATGAAATAGAGGACATAATTCTTGGTGGTGTTGTTTCTCAATCGCCAGTTGAACTCTATAGTCAGGTTATTCATATCTGTATAATTTTCATGGTGAGCCAGGTTGAAGCAAATGATTGGATATAATTTACCAAAATTGGAATAATTGACCATGCACCCTGTTTCTGGTGTAAGGGTGTTGAGTCCAGACTCCAAAAGAGCTGTGTATAGGCGATTGTAATCCCTTTCTCAAAATCCATCATGTAACTAATAGTTGGAACCCTTACATTATTAACCATCAACCAACATTCCATCATATCTAAGTTGTCGAATAACATGTTGTTCTCTTTTGCATTTTCATATCTTTCAGTGTATTGTGGTATGACGTACAAGGACAATACTTCGTCTGAAGTAGCATTTATGGAATAAGACCCGCTTGAATTCTTTAAGAAAATATTCGACTTTACAATGCTATGTTGGTTCCAGTTTATTTCAACAGGCTTATCTGATAATTTTAACTCATTAAATTTTGCAGCTGCTGAATTCTTAAATCTAACATAAGGAAGCCAAAGTGATAAATCTTCCACAACAACTTTGTAATCCTTATTTTGCTCATCTGTATACAGCATGTTCTGACTATGATTTCTCTGAAACTCAAACTTGACTTGGAACCCTGTTATGACCTTTTTGTATTCATTGAAGAAATCAAATACGTATTTTAACGGGATCCATATAGTGACAGTTTTGCTATTTTGAGTAAGTTTGCATCTCTCTTTGAATCCTTGATTATACTCGTCGTTAGTTCTTAATTTTTCGAAAAATTCAGTTATCTTAGTTGTATCTACCAAAGTTCCATCATATTTCAAGGGTTTTCCGTCCGCTGTGTCAGAACTACGTAGAAGAGCATATTCGTAGCTTCCGAAGTAGAATAGTCAGGAGTGAAATGAATTAGACCTAACACATGTCGCATGAGAACAGAATAATTAATGTTGGTTTCGATTTCAGTGTTGCCCAATGTAAATCTGTTGGCGTTTATCAAACCACCTCCCTTCACGAGAGCTACATTATCATCCGCTATTGCTGTTCCATTACTGTTAACAATTTTTAGCTTTTGTTGTAAATATCCATTAGAATATAAGATATTGGAGTTAGAGTCATGTATAAAGAAATTGTAAGTGGCATTCTCAGTAGAACTATCGCTGTTTTCATGCCTCACTTCTCTATACTCGAGACTTTCGATGTCATCATCGTAATAGTAATCGTTGTTGTTTAAATCAAATATTTTATTCATTTATTATAAAAACAATTTTATTGTCTTAATTTAATAGCTATATAGCTATTAAATCAAAATTCACAGAAATTTCAGTCCAGCCCCATGTTTTTTCTTCTTTGAAAATATTTCATTCAGCTTATCATGGACAAACTGTTTGGCTAACGCAGAGGGATTCTGTAAAAAAGCATCTGAAAAGATCCCTCTTCCTTGTATCTTCTTGCTCTTCCTTCGAAGTCTATGTTTATTCATTTCTTTATTTAGAGGGCAATAAAATTGTATTGTACTTCTTGCTTATTGAGGGGAATGAAATCAAGTCTATGGTTCGTTATTCTCATTCTGATTCTGTGAACACTCTCCATCCGGACAGGAAAGAATAGAGGTTTTTCAAATGATTTTATGATTTGACTGCCGGGACGATTAACATTCGTAAAGGAATAGATTACGTTCGAAGAGTGAAAGCCGTTAATGTAGGCTCCCTCTGCGACATCACAGTGTATATAAATGTTATCATTCCCACCGGATAAGTCGGCAATGTACTTTCCTACTTGTTCAGACTCTTCATATATTTCAGGTTCGAACCCTAATAGTTTATGCAGGTTTTTGCATTTTGTTAAATCGATCTTATACCCATATTTTAACTTGATGGCTATTCTTTGTCGTTCCTCGACTATACCAAATAGAATTAGTGGATCGTTCCCAAAAAATTTCAGCATGTAATGGTTCAACCCTTTAACGGTATAATTGCCATCTGGGAGCGATAGATCAAACCACTGATGTCCATCATAGTATGAAAAGGTCTCATCTTTAATGTTATCCCAAGAAACGTACATTGAAAAGGACTGAAGAGCGATCTGCTTAAACCTAAATGGTCTAGAATATTCAATTGTAAAGTCTTCTGACTTTTCAGAGTTTTTCGAATCCAATATTAATAACACCATTTATTTATAGAGAAAATTTTTTTCATTATAGTCACTAGGTTCTTGGGTAAAGGAATACAGAACATCTTCAACAGATTTACCTTTGTTTCTTTCACTAATATACTTCATACAAAAGTAGCCACATTTGACAGAGGCTGGGTGTTGTAAAAAGCTTGAGTTAAACCATATTTTTTTCCCAGAACTTTGTAGATATTTCTTAATACTGGTGGAAATTTTGTAAATACGTTCTCCAAACGGATCAAAATATTCGACGAAATTGTTATTAGGATCGTTATAGTAACCTACCCAATGTGTACCAGGTCCTGTAGCTATGTCCAAATTAATAATGCCGTTCTCAAATCGTCTCATCTTTTTAGGTAACAGATCTGAAGTAAAGACACCCCTAAACCCTTTTTCTTTCTTCATATTGTCTTCAATCACTTCGTTGGATATTCCCAGTTTTGATAGGCTCACTTTCCACGGGGCTTTTTTTGAGCACAACCTGATCCTGAAATTTTTATCCAAAGCTTTCTTTGCTCCCCATCCAGCTGCCCCACTTGCAGCACCTAAAGCCAACGCCTTAGCTCCGGCAATTAAGGCTGGTAAAAAGGGATCTAGAAAGGCTAAAAACCCACCCGTTTTCTTGAGCTGCGTCTTGCTGATAGTAATTCTCTTTCCCTTCCCGATTTGAGCTATTTGTGTTTGAGTTAAGTACATGTCATAGTTAGATGGTTTTGTCCTGTCTATTTGTAGGGAAACTTCTTCTCCTTTCTGGTATGCAGATTTTAATTTAGCAATCTGATGATCACTTAAGTGTATTTTAGTTTTTACGTAGTTACTCATTTATTTAATAAGAAATTTTTATAGTATTCTTTTACTTGCTCGTTGTTTAGAGTTCCTTCTCTTAATAATGCATCCAGTAGATCGACGATTTGAGTATGTAACTTTACTCTTGGATCCATTGCAAACTTTATCGGTGAATCGAGCCAAAATTTCTAATTTGTCTTCCACTCCTTTACCGAGGTATATTTCCTTTCTTTGTAAGTCCCTCAGTCGCTCTCGATAATCTTCTAATGTAATCATATGTTCCCTTAAATAATCAGCTTTAGATAATAGTCTATCTTCTCTTTCCTCATCTTTTTTGGTCATTCGAGCTATCTGACTCATAAGGTTTCCTTTTTGACGAGCAAACTTTAAGTGTGTACTCTTTACTCTATTGATAACTTCTTGTAGAACATCCTTGGATTCGTTGTACAACTTTGAGGGTCTTGGAAAGTTATTTTTCTCTAAAAACTCTACATCCAAATCTTTATCAAAATAGAAGATATCCGGAGTCACTGGAGATGGTTCAATCGCAAGAGGAATCTTATCAACAGCATCTTTTATAGCCTTAAAATGTTCTTTTCTAGTAACATCTTGTTGGTGAAGTTTCTCGGTTACAGGCTGGTGAAATTCAGACAAAGTTTTCTGGAAACCTAATTTTTGTTCCAGATTTTGTTCGTTGTTCTTTCTAATCTCCGCCTGAATCTTAAACACTTTCAGGTCATTCTTAACTTCTTCTCTTAGCTTCTTGTTTCACTCTTTTTGTAAAGTATTCATTTATTAATAAGCGAAATATTTTTTACTGCAAGCAAATTATTTTTTACTGAGAGCAAATTATGTTTTTACTGACAGCAAATTGTTTTCAACATTAAATAAAGATGATTGCAAATGAAGATTATACAGAGCCAGAAGAATTAGCCAATGAAAATCAGCATTATTTATTACCGAAACACCCTTTCAGACTTCTGATCGCTGGAGCTTCGGGTACTGGTAAAACGAATTTATTGCTGAATTTTATTTATGATTATCTCGAGTTTGATAACTTGTTCATTTGCGCTAAAGATATGTTTGAACCCAAGTACACTAAACTGAAAGAAAAGTACACTATGTTTGATGGTGTGGATATTAAAGACGTATTAGCAAAGTATCCCGAAAAGAAGAAGAAAATTTTGCTCGAGTTATATGAAAAATACGGCAAGAAAGAAACCGTATTCTCCTCTGATACAAAAAACTTTATTACAGTGGATGATCTGGACCCCTCTTGCAAAAATGTTGTTGTCTTTGATGACTGTGTGACAGAGAAAGATCAGAAAAATATAGAAGATTTCTTCATCAGAGGTAGGAAGAAGAATGCTTCAATCATTTATCTGTCTCAATCCTATTACAGAACGCCCATTGTCATCAGGAGAAACTCTAACTATTTAATATTTTTCAACCTCCAGCAGAGGGAGATTCAGCAGATTATAAGAGAGGTAGATGGCAGTTTGACGAAAGAAGAGTTCAATCGATTGTACAAAAAGTGCATGCAACAACCATATGATTTTTTTATGCTTGATTTAGTGAATCCGTCCTTGAGATATCGGAAAAAATATTTCATCCCTATAAATAAAGATGGAAGAATACTTACGGAAGAAAATTTACGTGTATAGAAAGAGCTACCACCATTATCATAAGATAAAAATTTCGCTATCCATTACAAAGTTCCTCTGCAGTTCATTGGGTTTATCCGCTTTTGCGATGGTACCCTTAGCCGCTCTGAGCTTAAGTGCCGGTATAGTTGAAGTTATCGAAAAGTCCCTGAATATCGTGGAAAGGAACGAAGAGTATAAGCAATCATACAAGTTTTATAAACAACTGTTGAATTCTTTCAAATCAAATGCATTAACAGAAGAAGAGGTGTACAGTAGAGAGGATGATTTTATTAACAATTCAGTCTACTTACCCAGAGAAAAATACATGAAACAAACCCAGCTTAACGGCTATGAATATGTGTGTAAATAATTTTTTACATATAAATAAATGAAGAAAGGAAAAGGAGTTATTAATTCTGCAATTAACAATTTACCGTTTGAAATGCATCTGCCTGGTCACCAATTTACAGGGCCAGGTATTCAATTGCTCAGAGGTAAAACGAGATTAAATCCAGATTTAACATACAAAGAATGGAGTAAGCCCATTAATAGAGTCGATGAGGCAGCCTATAAACATGATTTGTGTTACCTAAAAAACAAAGATACCGAAACAAGAAACAAGGTGTGCGACTCAGACATGATAAAAGAGCTTGAGGATATTCCCAATCCAACTCTCCGTGAAAGGTTAGATAGAGCTGTTGTGAAGCCAATTATCAAAGCAAAGAAGACATTTGGAATGGGCTCAAAAATATACTGCCTAAAATGTAAAACCCACACTGAGACGAAAGACGTACAGCACGCTACCTCTAAGAACGGCAGACCTATGATAAAAGGGATCTGCACGGTTTGCGGTTCTAAAAAGAGTCGTTTTTTACCGCTAAAGGGGTAACTGAGGACCCCAAAAAAGTTTATTACGATCCAGAGACTGGATATTGTGGTATAAACGAACTCAGTAGAAAAACAGGTTTAAGTCGAAAAAAAGTCTCAGATTTCTTACATCAACAAGATGTTTACACAAAACATAAACCACTCATCAGTAAGTTTAAAAGAAGAACTTATGTGTCACATATTGATGATCAATGGCAAGCAGATTTGTTATTTCTAAAGCCATTTTCAAAATCGAATGATGGCTACAACTACTTGTTAACAGTCATTGACATTTTCAGCAAATATGTGTGGGCTGTGTCTATTCGTAGAAAAACGGGGGAATAAGTGACTAAGGCATTTAAGAAGATATTTAAAGTGAGAGTTCCTCTTAAAATCCAAACTGACAAGGGGACAGAGTTCATCAACAAAGAGACACAACTTCTGTTTAAAGAGAACAAAATCCACTGGTTCACAACTGAAAACGTTGAAATCAAATGCTCCGTGGTGGAACGATTCAACAGAACTCTAAACGGTAAAATTCGGAAATATTTAGCGGCTAACAATACCAATAGATACATAGATGTATTGGATCAGTTAGTGAAAAATTATAACAACTCTTACCACAGAAGTATAAAGATGATGCCGGTTGAGGCCAGTCTACAAAAAAACAGTGGTGAAGTCTACCGCAATGTTTTCAAAGAAAAAGTCCTGCATAAACCCAAATACCAAGTAGGAGATATAGTTCGAATATCAATATATAAAACGACTTTCAGAAGAGGTTATGAGGCAACCTTTACAGAAGAAATATTCGTCATCTCTGAAGTATTAAAAACCGATCCAGTCACTTATAGAATAAAAGATTTAAACAATGAAGATGTAAAAGGAACCTTTTATGAAAATGAGCTGGTAAGGTATAATGTGTACAAAATCGAAAAAATTCTCAAAAAGGTGGGGAATAAATACCTGGTGAAGTGGTTAGGTTATCCTGAAAGTAGTTGGATAGATAAGAAAGATTTAGTTAATTTTTAATAGCTGACAAAAGCTATTAAAAATTCCAGTTTAAAGCTTCGAAGGCGGTTCGACAGATTTCTTCATTCTGATCAAGCGTTTTCTTCATTTTGGGTAACTTAAGTGGTACCTGAAAATCTCTTTTCCGTAACAGATGAGATAAAACGTTTTCTTTGCTGATTAAGTTTTTCCGCTCTGGAAACAATTCTTCATATTTATGGATAAATTTAAGAAACTCAACCAAAATCTCATCTTCTAAGGGGATATTAAACCCTTTTAACCATTTAGTAAGATTTTTCACTCTGCTTTGGCTCCTCTGTTGCATCTTCATCATCAAATATAATTGCTTTCCATCTAGAGGACGTTTATTAGGATTGTATCTCAGCTCTTCATGACATGTCATACACACGTAAAATTCATAATCATCTTTTGTTATATATTCATGCTCACACTTTTGAGTTGAAGGCACTTTGTTGTCTAGACCAAAGTGTCTTAATATTTCCATCATTTCATCTGACATTTATTATTAAAAGTATTCCTTTTAACTTCTTTAATATCTTACGCACTTTGTCAATTGGGAGGAGAAAAATCTGAAAATGTTCTATGAAAGTAAAAGCTGCTCCTCAGATGTGAAGGGCAGCTTTTACGAAATAAGAGAACAGAACAACGATCCTCTCAACAAGCAGGCACCATTAAAATTGAATGATCAATGTTTTAAGTATTTAAAGAAACGAGATATATATATATATATAGAGAGAGATAATAAAGATGGAATCTAAAACCGTTCGACAGTTGCGAGACTACTGTCGGGAACATAATATTCGAGGATACTCGAAGCTTAAAAAGGCGGAACTGATCGCCCTCATTCATCGCCTTGATTCATACTCAACGAATCATAACGGCTTCCCCAGTTTCCACGATGACTTGTTTAGCAAGCAGAAGAAAAAGAGGGGGCGTAAAATCAGGTGTTGTGGTAAGTTATTTAAGGAATCAAGCATAAATAAGCACTGGCAAACTAAAGCCCATCAAAACTATAAACCCCCTCAGGAGTCTAGACGAGATCAAAGAAATAGCATGACTATCAACCAACTACGTGAATTTTGTCGAATGCATGGCATTACGGGCTATTCCAAGCTAGGCAGGAAGGCAAACATTATAGCATACATAGAAAGAGTATTGTTTAACCGTCACTTCGCATTTGATTCCGATCTATTTTCAGATTCACGAAAGAGAAGGCTATATACCTCCCAGGAAGTTGAGACGGCCTTTAAGTCTCGTTTGAAGACATACAATATCCAAAATGAACAAAATCTAATGCTCCCCAAAGACTTCTTGAACGATATTTCATCACTGGTCCGGGGCCTCATAACAAAACACCTAAAGAGGCTGCATGGCTTGAAGGTCAATTTCCAATTTCTCTGTGATTATCAAAAAGGGAAAGATGAAGAGATGGAGAAAAACTTCAAAACGGAAAATGAGGTCATCTTAGAATCAACTGATTTGGTAGACTATTACAGATCAGTTATTCAAAAGCTATTGACAGAGATGGAGGAGTTTGATGCAAGAGGTTCAGGTTGGACGCTTGCTAGAATTAAAAGCATTGAGGTGAGAATCAATAAGTTTAACCAACTGAGAGGATCGTCCTACATTGATCTACCTAAAAGAATTAAAGCTAAAAAAGCAGTCATTAACGTAAAAAACGAAGATAATAAGTGTTTCATGTGGGCAATACTTTCTGCACTACATCCAGTGGAAAAAGACGTTCAAAGAGTCACCAAATATAAACCTTATGAAAATGAGCTAAAGTTCGAAGGTATTGAATTTCCAGTGAAGATAGAAGATAGAATAATTAACAGGTTTGAGAAGTTGAATAATATATCTGTGAACATATATTCATATGAGAATAAAAATAAAGACATATACCCCTTGATGATAACTCGAAATAAAGCAGATAAACATATCAATTTGCTCTACGTAAAAAATGAAGAAGGGAACAGTCATTACTGTTGGATAAAAGACTTGTCAAAATTAATAAGTGCTCAATTAAGTAACCACGATGGAAGAATATACCCATGTGAAAGGTGTTTATTATTTTATCGCTCTGAGGAAGATCTGCAAAAACATGAACCGGATTGTAGAAAAAATAAGGCTGTCAAAATAGCAATGCCGAAAGTAGGTGATTCATTAAAGTTCAAAAATTATCATAAATCATTACGAGTACCTTTTACTATCAATGCAGATTTTGAATGTTTAACAAATAAGATGGATACCTGTCAACCTGATGGAAGCGCATCATACATACAAAAATATCAAAAGCATGAACCTATGAGTTTTTGCCTTTATATCAAATATAAACATGAAGACTACAAAGCACCCATCATTTATAGAGGCCCTGATGTCACTAAAGTATTTTATGATACATTAAAGACTGAGGCCCTAACGATAAAGGAAATTTATGACAAGCATCAACCAATCAAGATGACTGCTAAAGATGAAGAGCACTTTCAGGGAACTGATGTATGTCATATCTGCGAGTTGAACATCGGAACAGAGCCATCACCTTATTCAAACGAGGAAAATCCAGACTATGAAAAAGTTAGAGATCACGACCATTTACTCGATCCGTCAAAATGTGAATCAAACTATAGGGGTCCGGCTCACAGTCTATGTAACCTACACTATCGAAACCCTTCCTTTATCCCGGTTTTTATCCATAATTTATCCGGATATGATGCACACCTGTTTATAAAAGAACTAGGAGGTGATAATGGAGACATTGACGTCATACCTAACACCGAAGAAAAATACATCTCATTCAGCAAAGAGGTGGGGGCAAAAATAATAGAAACTGGTGAAGGAAAGAAAGCCAAGCTTCTTGGAATAAAATTGAGGTTTATTGATTCATTTCGATTCTTGGCCAGTAGCCTCGACCGTTTAGCGAAGAATGTGAAAGAGTTCAGAGAGACGGCCAAATACTTCCCAAAGGACAAGCTAGATCTTGTCACCAGAAAAGGTGTATATCCATATGATTATATGGACTCCTGGAGAAAATGTGAAGAAACCAAGCTACCATCAGAAAAAGACTTTTACAATAGAATGACTGAGTCACATATATCTCCAGAGGACTATAAACACGCCAAGAAAGTCTGGAATGCCTTCAACATTAAAAATTTAGGCGAATATTCCGATTTATATGTAAAGACTGATGTACTGATCTTGACTGATATTATAGAACATTTTAGGGATGTCTGCATTAAGACCTACAAACTGGATCCTGCATGGTACTTCACTGCACCTGGACTCTCTTGGGATGCTATGCTAAAGTCCACTGGTGTAGAGTTAGAATTATTAAGCAATTATGATATGGTACTTATGCTTGAAAAAGGCACCAGAGGAGGTGTATCTCAGTGCTGTAACAGATATGGGAGAGCTAATAATAAATACATGAAGAACTATGATAAAACTATGGAATCTAGTTTTCTAATGTATCTCGACGCTAATAACCTATATGGTTGGGCAATGATCCAACTCTTACCATATGGTGGTTTTAAGTGGGGAAATGCCGATATTGATGTGACCAAAATAGCGGATGATGCAGATAAAGGGTACATTCTAGAGTGTGATCTGAACTATCCTGAATACTTGCATAATCTCCACTCAGATTTACCATTAGCCCCTGAGAACCGAATACCCGATGGTTCGAAGCAGTCTAAACTGCTAACAACCCTGTATGACAAAGAGTGATACGTTATTCATTATAGGGTTCTAAAACAATATTTGCGGTTGGGGCTAAAGTTGAAAAAGGTGCACAGAGTGCTGGAATTCAACCAGTCTAATTGGCTACAGAAGTACATTGAACTGAACACTCAGATGAGGACCAAGGCAACCAACGAATTTGAAAAGGACTTTTACAAACTCATGAACAACTCGGTGTTCGGAAAGACGATGGAAAATATCAGGAAACGCCTCGATATCAGACTTCTGTGTGATTCCAAGAAAGCGGAAAAACTTATAGCTAAACCGAATTTTAAAGGTAGAACTATATTTGATGACAATTTGGTGGCTATACATATGAACAAAACTAAAGTTGTCTTTGATAAACCCATCTATGTTGGGATGAGTATCTTAGACTTATCCAAGCATTTAATGTACGACTTTCACTATAATGTGATGAAACCAAAGTATAGGGAGGATGTTAAACTGTTATATATGGACACGGACAGCTTCATATACGATGTAAAAACGGAGGACTTTTATGAAGATATGAAAGGAATGATTGACTACTTTGATACGTCGGATTACCCAGAAAATAATAAATATGAAATGCCAAGGGTAAATAAAAAGGTTCTGGGGAAAATGAAGGATGAGCATGCTGGAAAAATTATGGAAGAATTCGTCGGATTAAGATCAAAAATGTATGTCTGCAAGACTGAAACAGACTTGGTGAAAAAATCCAAAGGGGTCAAGAAGTGTGTTGTCAAAAATAGGATCTCCTTTGAGGATTACAAGAACTGTCTATTCAAGCAAGAAGTACAGCACAGAACCATGAATCTCATTAGAAGCACAAAACATCAGCTTCACTCTATACAAGTAAATAAGATTGCCCTCTCCGGGGAAGATGACAAGCGTCATATATTGGAAGACGGCATTAACACATTGGCTCTGGGGCACTATACAATTAAGAAGTAAATGTTTTAATAGTTTTCGAACTATTAAAATATATTTTAGAATTCGCGATTAAGTATCAAGCTGCTCTCGACCAGATATTTTTCAACTTGAATGTCGATATGAAAACAAGAGCAATTCGATATATTGCAAGCAGAATAGTGCTTGTATAACCTCCCATTTTCATGAATACAAATTTTTCTGTTCGAATATAACTTTAAGCATTCGCTTAGTTCAAGCAGAACTTTAGCCAGCGAAGGTTCAAAATTCTCTATATTTTCTTCTATTTTTTGTATTCTCTGTCTTATGACAATTGCATTAGTAACAGCTCCCCTTATCATTGTGTTTCTTTATTCTAGACTCCCTTTAATCCCTTTAACTCCCTTTAATCCTATGCAGCAGAGAGGCATCTGAGAAAAAGGGGGTGCACGCCAAAGGGGGGACCCTGCCGTCTTTGTGTAGAACCATTAATTTTTAAAAGCGAGTTTTAAACCATTGTTTTATAAAATTAGTTTAAACCATTACTTTAAGAAAGAGTTTTAATGGGCGATTTTTTTTAAAAGGGGATGGAAAAATTATGGTATTTTCTTATACCATTAATTTCTAAAAGTGGTTTCGATTTTAGTGGCTAAAATGGGGCTCTCTAAAAGTGAGTGAGGTTTTTTGGGCCATTGCTTTAAAAAGTGGGTGGAAATTTAATGGATGGTCTTCACACCATTTCTTTTAAAAGTGGGTGGGAATTCAATGGGGGCTTTTTAGACCATTGTTTTTAAAAGTGGGTGGGAATTTTATGAGGCTTTTTACACCATTGTTTTTAAAAGTGGGTGGGAATTTTATGGGGGTTTTTGGGCCATTACTTTCTAAAAGTGGGCTCAGATTTATGGGGAGGTTGACACCCATTGTTTTTTAAAAGGGGGTGGAAATTTAATAGGGGTTTTTTACACCATTGTTTTTTAAAAGGGGGTAGAAATTTAATGGTAGGTTTCCACACCATTGTTTTTAAAAGTGGGTGGGAATTTAATGGTGGTGCTGCCAGCCATTGTTTCTAAAAGGGGGTGGAAATTTAATGGGGGTTTTTGGGCCATTGCTTTTAAAAGTGAGTGGGAATTTTATGGGGGATTTTGGGCCATTGCTTTTAAAAGGGGGTGGAAATTTAATGGGGGTGCTTTATGGCCTAAACATCACTGCGCCAGCTCTGTCAAATGCACACTACTTATACTATATATAAATATCCCTGAGTTTATTGTATACAGTAGAATATTTAGTACCTATTTTCATGCCTATTATACTGTTTCCGCATATATGACGTAAACATAAACAGTTTCAATCATGCTTAAAGAAAAATTTTTTTAAAAAATTTATAGTCATATGCAGTTGTTAATCTTGTGAATATAAATTAGAATATTTTATTAACTGCATTCACGCACACAGAAAAATTTTCAAGTTGGAATACTTTGAAACATTTTACAACTTTGAGCTCATAGTGGCCTGGAGATAAGACACCGCTTTTAAGAGCGAAAGGTCTCGCGTTCAATCCTAGTCACATTGGAACAATGGTCGATGGATGTTGCGTTTCTACATGCACGTTTGTCACGACGAGTGCTTTCATAGTTTTCCTTGATTCGTCTCTTGAGATGTGCACCGACTTAAAAACGATGAAAAGTCCTCCTTATGTACACGATGGAAGCTAAAATTTCACATATCGTCTGTCGGTTGCTAGATTGTCCATTAAACGGAGCCAGAACATTGACATAAATCTATAGAACATGGAATAAAATCTCAAGTATCAGCAACATAATTTGATAGTGTTTTAAATTCATGCGCTATGCATCGGAATATCTCTTTGTATATTTCCGTCAATTCATTTTTTTCTAGTTCGGTATATATATATAAATATATAAGATATATATATGTAAATATATATATATATATATATATATATATATATATATATATATATATATATATATATATATATATATATATATATATATATATATATATATATTTAGTACATCTAATTATATTGAATTATTGAATAATATATTAATATATTTCACAATTTATATTGTTCTTTGTATCTAATACTTCAATAGTAGTTGAAGTTTTATTTTTGTTTTATAAATTTCATAAATTAAACGCAAAAATTAAAAGAATGGAAATAAATAAATTTTTTTAAAAGTAAAATATTAATTTTCAAATATAGTTGCTTGTTTTCGAGGAATAAAGAATTTTAAGACTGACAGATGCCTAAAATTAATTATAATAAATAAAAATAATTTGTTTCAGAAATATGAAATCGGTCTTAAAATTGTTATATCTTTAAAGTATTCCTCATTTTGAGCATGATGTTTGCTGTGGGATTGTATTTAAGAATTTAAATCTATTGTCATTGGAATTTTGTTTAAAATCAGTAATGGATTTTTTTGTGTAACTTTTTGTAAATTCTTGTGTAAATAACAAAAATCATTTCTTTATTTACTAAGTACAGAGATTGTAGTTTTGTTTCTTACATTTTCTTTGAAATTTGAGAAAAATAATACATTTTATAAATTTGTTACTTTACATAATGTTGTTTTTTTAAAGATTAAATGCAAAGTTTTTGTATTACAATATGAATAATAATATTTTAACTTTATATTAAAGCTGATACAGTAATTAAAATATTACAAACGGAGCTCAAAAGTTAATTAAAAGAGGCATAACAAAAATATGCAACCAAAAATATGTTTTCTTATTTTGATGTCTTGGAAATTCATTGATGATATTATTTACACGCATACTTTATTAGATAATATTTGTCTTTTATTAAATAGTAATTGATTTCAGGTTTTTGTCCTTTGCGATACTTTTAATATACCCACTTTATTTTGCCTACTCTCTATGGAATATCATCCTGGTGGATAAACGCATTGAGGATGCTTACAAAAATTTCACAGCAGCAGCTTCCAGAATGAAAGCTGTCGAATATGTGATGTCAAAATTATAAACTGCTTGGACTCACCATGGCTATTATTTTCTTTGCAGATGAAGCTCACAGACAAGGAGGAATTGTCACCGCGGGATGTTGGGTATATTAGTGCTTGGGAATTTTCTAGGTATACAAACTTGTGTCACGTGAATACATTCACTGTATATGAAAATCTTAATGATACTGGGTCCAACCACTCTGTCTAGAAGTGAGAGTGCCTGACTGCAGATAAGGTGATCCTGGGTTCGAATCCCGGTTCGAGCATGGATGTACTTTCTCTCTCTGTCTATCTTATCTTTGACCTTTCTTTGTATGAATGGACTGTGAATGGTTGCCTACCCTATAAACGTGTACCTATGGTATGTGTGTACTGAAGAAATTGGACTCCACACCAAAATATGGTTCAGATGGAAAAGGGGAGCAGCGCACCCCGTATTGCCAGCCTTGATGGCACAAGACAACAACAATAACAATGGTACTGGGTGGTTATAATATTTATAGTTTCGAGTTATTTTATAGTTTTGGGTGTTCGATTATCCACTAAGTTGCGTATTGTCCATGATATCTATCTATCTATCTATCTATCTATATATATATATATGAAATAGTGATGGGAAATATTTATAAAATATAACTTATTATGTACATTTCTACAATGTACAAATGTTCCTTCATTTTTTCCCAACACAAAAAAGAGTTTGCTGTTTAAAAATTTACGTATCAGTGCATTTCTAAGAGATTTTCATTATTTGAACCATCTCGTCACTGTTTTCATATGAGCCACATTCAACACAAAAGTTGATCAGGAAACTTGTAACCATGATGAGGTTCTTAACCAAAACCAAACCAAACGATTAAAAAAATATTAACTAAATACGAACTATTAACTAACTCAAACAGACAAACTAATCATAAATGGCAACAGCTTTGAAAATTAGATTGCTTTCTACTAAACCGAAGATTGGTGCTCCATTACATCATATATATAATTGTGGTTGGTTTATAAAATTTCTCTAATTCTTGGATTTTTTTTAAAAAAGGTAAAATATTAGACATGTAAGATTTTCTAAGTAGACAAATTGTAATAGTCCATCTAGCTGGAGTATGTGTGTCAAAAATCTTCCAATGTTTAAAAGTTTCTAGATATGCGGTGACTAAAGTCATTTTGGCACACAAACATCATCACAAGATAAACATGGCAAAGAAAAATAGTAAACGAAAAGAGAAGCTGAAAAAAATAAAAATCAAATTGAGGGTATTTATGGGATTGAAGAAAAAGACCAATGGGTGTTGAAGTGGATTGCAGAGAAAGAACAACTGCAGCATAAGTGATCTCACGGACCATTCAGCATATGAATTATCCAATTTAATTGCAAGCAGTTAGAAGCAATTTTCCTAAGCAGAATTCTTACGATAGAACATTTTTCACAGATGCCAAATTTCGTCTACAGGGCCACCACGCTCACTAAGTAATGAATGGAAGAAAGAGAAATTTAGAGTCTGACGAATTGTTTTTCACATGTTTCTCTACAACAGAATCGGTGCACTTTTGGAGGAACCTGCGTAAACTTCTGATCATGAGTCTCTCTTTTCAACTGTGAAGCATGGAAATGGATTTGTCATGACTTGGACAGCCAGTTTATGGTTTTCTGCTGCACCAATCGTAATCCTAAAAAAAGGTTTCTTAGTGGAGACATTTTAACTCACCTAATCCATCCTACAGTGTAAATTTTGTTTTTTTTTCGGAGATGGAATTTCCAAGGATGATAATGCACTTATTAATTCAACAGGACTTCTCAAATCATACTTTGATGATCACTAAGATGACGTTAAACATCTTCCTTTCTCCGCACAGTTACCCAGCTTCAATATAAGTGAACCGTTATGGTCTGTTTTAAAGCTCTCTATATGGAAATGATTTCCTCTTCCCCACGATCTCTCCCTTAATTTTTACAACATCTTCACGAGGAATGCAGTACAATATTCCTCTAAACACTATTCAGTACTTGTAGGAAATGATTCTTAGGGGAATCCAAGCTGCAGTATACACCAAAGGATATCTTACCTAAGAATTTCACCTAATTAAGATGCTTATAAAAGATCCTTCATTAAACTAATTTGCTTCCATAATTTTGATACAAACATCTTTAAATATATATGATATATTTAAATCAATAACATTTTCCATATTCTATATGCTTATTTCAAATTGTGTAAAAGGAGAACAGGAAAAAAATTGATGCTTCAATAAGAGATTTAGAGTTCATGTAAGTAATAGTTTTCTTAACAGGATTTATAGTTAAGGGTGCTCCTTCGGATACAAAAAGAACGTGTCTGGGAACACTATTCCCAAAGTTTGTTAGACAGCGTTCTTTTTTCTTGATAATCAACAAAAGTACTATTTCAGTCTACAAGAATCTTTGGTATCAATGAATTAATTGTTATGCATAAAGTAAAATGAATTAATAACAAAACTTATTTCGATAAATAAGCATAATTCTTGATTATTTAACTAGTGAAATAATATTTATGTGAAATAAAAATTTATCTTGAATTTTCTTGATTTCGAAATACAATGCATTGCATTGAAGAGCAATAATATTTATCATAGAAATGATATTTTATATGAAAATGACATATATGTTTCAAAAGAAAATAATCACACGTGATACATTTAAGGAAAATGGTGCAATTAAGAAGTATCAGTGTGAATTTGATATCAGTAGAGATACTAGTTTAATACTTCCCTTAAATTACTCAATTTATGTATATGTATAAATATACTCCCAAATATGACATGCACAGATACATAAAAATAAGTTTTAAAGTTCACTTATATTTTAAAGTTTGTATACACACAAAAAATATATAAAAATTTATTTCATATTAATTTATTTTATATTAAAAAATTATTTCATAAATTAAAACGTATTTTAAAAAATTAATTATTTTTAAAACATTATTTAATACATAATTTAAAAAACTGTTTAATCAGTTAATTGCACATCTAGTCTAACAGTTTGAAGTTTTGTTGCTAAAATGGCAAACATCATACATTGAAATCTAATAATGTGGGTTTTATAAGACTAAAATTTACTTAAAAACATTAAAAAAGTAAAATTCAATAAAATATCAGCATCCTAAAAGACGAAAATATATGAATATTATGTAAAATAAATTGATATAATATGAAAAACTAAGAGAGACGCATTAGAATAGTATGAAACATCTTGAATTCTTGAAAGACACACACTGAGACACAAAAATACTCGGAAAAAATTCAAAGGCTTTATTGCAAGTAATATTTATTTTTCGTTATACTATCAAAGAATCCATTTAAGAAAATTGAGCACAAATTTTGTTGATTTCAGAAAGTGAATTCAAATTACAAAGAAGCTGTGTATTGTCTGGAATACATCGCCGTAAAGAAAATTTACACATTCTGCAGGAAATACGCGTAAAATAATAATTGTAAATATGCTTAAAAACTGGTGATCTAGTTTGAGACTCATGATAGCGTCGCTTCACTTGACATTATATAAATGTTGAAGAAAAAAAGGTAAAAAGTACGATTCAATTTTCAGAGAAGTTTTTTGCTGCAATTTTTAATGTGAAGCATTCAATTGTGACTTCAGGTAGCAGTATTAGTTTATATAAGAAGTTAAAAAGGTCGTAAAGTAAAGTAAACAACAGCAGAGATGCCAGTACCTAACCCTAAACCAGATTTGTTAGACCCTCTGGAGAGAAAAGAAAACGCCGCCGGTGAGAGAGGAAGTATACAATTACATGCGAAACAATACAATTATGCTTGCAATCATATGGAGACACTGAAAGTTATTACTTTTACACAATAAAGATGGTTTGTAAAGCATATTAATTAACAACTTGGATTGCAATTTAGAGTTAACATGTAGACATGTAAGAAGCATTCAAATTAGAACTCAGATAAAGTACATGGCAGGATGTGGTAAGACAAGGATATAAAATACAAATCCAATTGCATACATACAAGAAGAAAAGAATATAAAAGAAAGTACAAAAGAGAATGAAAAATGATGAATCAGTATCGCATAATTATATTTGCTGCAAATTAATGAGATAATAATGATTACTGAATAATTAATACATTTAGTATATATTTGATAAACGGGTGAATCAACTCAAAGTATGTAAGGACATATAAAATTCTAAGCTATGTCTACCAAAAGTTTAGGTAGGCTGTACAAAATGCATTAAAATAGGTAAATAAATATGATGATAATGACTGTGATTAAATAATCTAGTAAGAGCGCTGGAATATAATGGTAAGATAATGGCAAACAAATAATAATGAACTATATACAAGGGGATGAAAAACAGGCGAAGTATTATAGATTGAGAGGAAAATGTCTGAATGTAAATGATGAGAAAAATGAAGTATATATGAAGATTTTACAACTCATCTTCTTTCAGGTGTAGTCCATCTCCGTCACAGTTATCATTATCCTCCTATTACTCTGGAATAATTAAGTCCGTATATTCAAGGAGAAAGTTTATAAGGTTGATAAATTTAAACTTTGCAGCCTTGCTGATGGTGACGTTTTTAAGCCAGATACTTTTCAGATTGTCACTAGTGGTAGTTGAATGCCAGGAACTTGTGATGGGTCATGTTGTATAGTAGTAAATTGAAGTATCTTCTTTTCCACATACACAGCTGTCAGTGGGTAGTACTCTTATTTTATGCATATAACTTGGAAAGGGCTCAAGTCCCGTTACAAAAATGGATATTTGCCTTGATCAGCACTGTTGGTTCAAATTTACCTTTGGCAGGATGGAATGGACTCAGCATCTGGTGGAATTCTGGTCCCACAAAGTTTGCCAATCTTGAATTTATGTAATTTTCTTGATCCATTTAAAGTGAGACAGAGGAAGGAGGAAATAAATTTCCGGTTCATTTGAAACAGCTGCAGTTTTTGCTAGATTCTCTACCATTTTATTCTCCTCAAAACCAACATAAGCCTTTATCTAACAGATGGAGATGTTTTGTTGGTTGTTAAGCTCCTCTTGAATCGGCCTTGTTAAAGGATTAGTGATTTCGGATTGCAAAGCACACTGATACTTGCTTTACTATCTGACCAGATTAGGCAATTCTGTTCTTGGTTTCTGTCCCAACCAATTGTTTGCTTAATAGTTAACAGTTCCACCTGGAAGACTTAGCAATTGGCATTCAGTCTGTAACATTCACTGTGGACTGTGGTATCCTACAGTGTCAGGACAAACGCAGTTTCCACTCCTCCATTCACCTTGAAGCAGTGAGTGAAAATGTGGCTGCCCTGCTTCTTCTGATTAGTGTCATACTCCGTGTTAGGTTATATCAACTCTGAATATTCCTGAATGGATTGAAAGTGTAGCCACTCTAGCCTCCATAATGTTACTGCTTGTAATCTTAATTTTCTGTTTTACTTGTGCCTCAGTATTGATGGTGAGATGAAAGACTTGTAATGATTTCGATGTTGTTTTGTAGGCTCCAGTTATGTAAGCAAAAACTTTCTCTGTATTTTTTCAAGAAGAAACTGGTTTTTGAGCCGAAGATTGCCTCCACAAAGGTATTGCACCTGCGCTAGAATTCTTTCTGTCACTGTTTTGCATAGCACAATGCGCTGTTTTTGGGATGATCTTCATGTTGAATCAGCGGTTCTAAGTAGCTTCTGATGGATGCGAGAGGTTTCGGCACCTTACTGTTTGATAAGTGCCCACCAATTCCACTTTTCATCCAGTAACAAACCCAATAGTTTATTACTCTTGCTTCTCCTTATCCTTTAGTTATTCTAAAATATCTGCCGTCTGCATTGTAGTCTCGTGAAAAGGAGGTAGTTTGATTTTACAATTGAAATTTAAAGGTTATATTTATGGATACAGTTGCTAAAAATCTTAAGGTCTCTGTTACTACACGTCCAAGCTTCCTTTCACAGTCAGCTCACACTATGAAGGTGAAGTTGTCAGTTAAAACGATCGTGGTAGTTTAGTGGTTAGGGCATCGGCCTTCCGTCGGAAGGGCTGTGCTCGATTCTCAATGCCGCAAAAGACCTACCAAATACATGCGACATACGTGCACATTAAATCCATGGAATCCAAAGTCCTGTGGTCGGTCGTTGAGCAGTTACCATGGTTGTAATGGTCTGGAGAAAATTTCTTCCTCTCTCTAGATCAAAATCAAAATTGAAGGAGTAGGTTCTCTGGTGGTGTCATGTTTAGGAGAATTCTTAAAGCAAAGACGTACTTTCATCTTCATCCTCTGGTTAAACGAAAGACGCAGCCTCCTGATTTAATTTCTCATTGCCGTCACTTAGCGAGCTTGACTTGCTTAAATGCCATCAATAACAACATAATGATATAAAAAATTAAATGTTTAAAAAGTAGTTTTGGTGGATGGAAGTTGGTACATTTTGAACAATTAATTTGTGGCTGATATAAATAAAAATAGCTAAACATGTTCAACATAGAGTGTTGGACATATATTTCCGTGCTTTTTTGCAGCCGTTTATTTCTGTAACTATGCATATCCAGTGAAAAATTAATTTTTAAAAGATTGAAGTATTTAAGTTTATGTGATATTCGGAATACAAACTTTATACATATTAGTGTCTTACAAATAATTAATTTCAATAATGTGATAATAATTCCTACAAAACAAATATGAATTTTTTAATTGTAATAATAAATGTATTCCCGCATCGTTTTAAGAAACAACGATGAGCTATTCTATGAATTGTTTTTAAAATTAGTGGTACCTTTACTGAATTGTGTAATTTAACAACTCAAAGATATTAAGTGATATTAGCTCAAATTTGTAATTAGAAAAATAAGAGACATACAGGCAAAAATTCAATATATTTATATATATGTAAGTAGTTTAATATATATACTTTACAATTCTTGATTGTAAGCCGAATTTTGAGACTGTTTAAAAATGACATAGGAAAAATTCAATATTGTAAGATGCTGATAAATCATGGAGAATAGTTGGAATGTAATTGTAACTGCATAAGGATGAGCCTGTTAGGATTTTACGTGATGAATGTAATCTGGAAAATAATACAATTATGCCTTCTGTATATTAACAGCAAATAAGATCTGTTCTATACAGTATCAAATTTATTTGCGAGAACTGCTATTGGCAGCATTGTGTCTGTAAGGAAGCGTGTTGTATTTCATCACTCATTCTCATTTTAGTATAAAAAATCTTGGCAATTCAAACTATTTAGATGTTCTCATATTCGACAAATTTAATTGAATTTATTGCGTTTTATTATTCAGAGATTTTTAAGCAGTTACCAGAGAATTGAAAGTTGCTGAAGAGCTGTCAAGTGATTATTAGGCATTGGTAACATAGTAATGAATGTATCTGCAATACAGATGATTTTTGTAAATACAGATAATTTTTGTGAAAATAGTTCATCTTCCTAAAGGCAGATGAATTACTTTTGGCATAATTTCATGTATTAAAAAAAAACAAAGTAACCAGGACATCATATTTTATTCTTATTAGGAATCAAGAATAAAATGTGATGTTGTTTGTTCAGATGAGAAAAAAATTGTTGTTAAATCTGAGGTGAAATAAGGAATAAAAAAATAGAAAGAAGTTATTATTTACAGTTGATTTGTTGCTATTGTTGTCTTGTGCCAACTAGGTTAGAAATATGGGTTGAACTACTCCAGTTCTTCAACTGAACCGTAATTTGGTGTGGAGTCTAATTTGCTCAGTATACACATGCCACAGATATCCATTTATAGGGTAGGCAACCATTCACAATCAATTAATTCAAGGAAAAGACAAACACAGAGGAGAAAGTTCATCCATGCTCGAATCGGGATTCAAACCCAGAACCTTCCTGTCTGCAATCAGGCTGGCTGACCAGTAGACTTTATAGTTGAGTACATCGTAGGTATATTGCAGCTATACGATTTTGATATTGGTAATTCTAGTTAAGTAGCTATCTTTTAGCATTCCTAAAAACATTTAAAGAGATTATTCGGTAGAAAATTTAAAGAATGTGACGTTACTATTGAGTGACTTCCTTGGTCATCTGATATCACAACTACATGTTTCTTATATAGTTACATAAAAAAAAATTCCAACGTGAACGCATCAATGAGGAAAATTAATGGCAATGCACTATGGATGTATGTTCAAGTTCTTTTTTTATATTGCAAACAATATTCAAGCTGAAAATCTGTTCAGGGATAATGTAAACATTGTGTTCTTTTAAACAAAATTAAAATAAACAAGAGAAACAAAAGCTTTTTTTAAATATAGTTTTCTAATACAGAAAAAAATAAAATTTCTTTGACATATTTAACATCAATGAAAGGAAAATAATTTAAAATGTATTTTGTTTTGCTTGTGTTTGTATAAAATGCGCACTAAAATTTTTTTCTAATAGCATTTTATTTAAAAAAGAGGAAATTATTAAAAAAATTTAGTTTTAAGATCATATTTTTGTTTTCCTATTTTAGCAATTTTTTCAATTTTTATCACTAATTTAATAGTTTCTACGAATTCGTAAAAATGAATCAGTTGTGTTCATTTAAATTTAAAATAGTTAAATCTTTTAGAATTAATATTTAAAATACATGATTTCTTATTTATATAAATAATAAAAACCTTTTCGCAATTTAATGGATATATCTACCTACAAAAACATTAAAAGTGCTGCATATATATATATATATATATATATATATAAAGAGAATAATTATATATATATATATAATTATTCTCTTTATTTTCCAAATTTTTCAAGTTGAGTTATTTACTCCTTTAAACGGTTATTCTTGTAACTTTGTAACTTACAAATACTGAAAATGTTTCACTTTTTTAAAAAAATATATTGAAAGTTATCGTGTTATAAGAAAAATTCTCAAAAATATGTATAAAAAAATTTTATTGAAAAAGTGAAACGATTTTGAAGCTGTCAGTTCTTTTCACCTCCAATTGGCACTAAGCCATATGGGACACAGCTCTGAGTCAAAGAACAATTCTTTACTGATTTATTTATCAAGGTTTAGCGATAAATCGACATTTTTATTGTATTTTTCATGGGGTTTCGTCTCATGTTGGTGGTGCTTTTGACTGGTTGCCCGAAAATAACCTGAATTCTTTTATTTATGCGTCTATGGTACAAATCTTGTCTACATCATGCAGGAATTCATGCATTCAATTTTATTCTAATGCTAAAATCAGTTTGTTAATTTTTCCATAATATGTATACAGTAAAAATGTAAAAAATGGAAGACTTTTTACGAAGGTTATCAAACAATTAATCATTATTTGAAAATGTATACAAATTTAAATTGAACAGTGAAAAGCGCTTGAAATAATTTTAACTTGAAGAGAATTACTCAAAATTTAGATATTATTTTTCAATAATGATGCCATCTTGCTTGTTACGTAACTATGTCATACTTACATTTAGAAAAAGGAATGATGTTTTTAAAAAAGAACTTTCTTTTTCTTTAATGTTGGGGTTGGTTTGTTTTCAAACCTTTTTTCACATTTTATACTCTGGCAGGTTATATTGACACCTTCTTCGACGGTGACGTTATAAGGAAATGCATTGCTTTGAAACAATCACCAATTATTCATTGCAAATTTTCTAGAGCAGTTATCCTTTCTGTCTCTCATCCAATCAATCTCTACTGTTGAACACTCACGAACGTCTGAAATTCAACAGTCTCAAGAATTCCTAAGAACTCTTGCTTTAAGAGGAGAGAAAATTGATCCTCAATGCGTGCTTGGCCATTGGGGTTTATGGAGGAGTGAGCAAGCAGATATCGTTGCTAAGTGTCTGCTTTCGACAACATCTTTCCACACCTTTTACGTTTTGGTAAATGAAAGTGTTTCTAAAGCATCTATTTGCTTCTGATATCGCGCGAGATCTACAGACTCATATAGCTCCAAAATACTGGAGTAATTTAGGTCCTTCTCATATTCTTGATATACAAAGACGGAATGCAGTTTCCACATTTCATCTAATAACAGTTCATGACTGCCTAGCCCCTCATTTGTAGCCTTTGGGCATTATTACTGTTCATACTTGTCCACTCTGCAGCTCTGGAGAAGTAGTGGACCGGGACCATCTGCCCCTTTGTATGGCTCTTTATTGCTTTACGAGGGAATCGAGATATTCTGAGAGAAATTCACTTCTTAGAAAATGATCTCTTTTCTGAAGATCGACTTCGATCTATTTTCTGAAGTTTACTTTTCGGTAAACTTTAGTTCTTTGTATTAGTCATTGGATATAAAAAAATTCTACTTCTGAAAATAACATATTGAACCATTAATGAAAAGCAAAAAAAATTGAAAATTAATTTTATTTTGAGTTATGAAATTATTTTTATCTATTTTTTACTATCCTTAAATCTTCCAGTTGTATATTCTGTTGTAAAAATAAAATGGAAAATGAACCAGAAAACTAAAGAAAAAGCAGTTAAAATATTGTAGAACAATCTAGCACTTAATTTAGGAAAGCCAACGAATTCTTATCAAAATTAGCAATGAATTCTACTTGTTTCCATATCATATGGAAGAGATTATATTTTATCAATGAATAAAATCTTAAATCATACTAATAAGAAATCCAAAATTATTTTTCCTAAGTAATGTATATATATATTACAGTATTTCTGTGCTTTTAGTTAATCAAACTATCCTGGTGTGCCAAACTCAAGTAGCAAAGTAAATTTTCAATAGGTAGCAATGAAATTGCAGAAAAGGGTTTCGAACGATCGAATGAACGCGCAATTCAGTAGAAAGGTGCGTGTGCAAATATCAAGAACAAAACGTCACAGGCGACGCGAAAGTGATCAAAATGCGTGTGATTGATACCAGTAGATCAAGATGCCATGAAATTAAGGACGGAGACGTCATCAGAGACATTCACTGCAAGTGGGTTCTTCATTGAAATGTGGCAACAAGAAATTATATAAATGACATCACATTTGGAAGAACGACCGTGAAAGTGGAGGAGGGGCATAGTGCGAACAGTGTAGCTGAATGTTTAGAATCAACAAAAGTGTGATTCACGTGCTTGGAAAGCCTTACAAATCAATGGTATAGCTAACAGTAAGATTGAAGATGGCCAATATATTGTCCTAAGTATGAAAAGTGCCCGAAATAGTCATCAAGTTCTGTTGATCAGAAGCTGTGTACCGATTGTGGGTGAAAATATATTTTAAAGTGCTCCTTGCTAAAAATTGGCGTTTTTCTTGCAGTTAAAATATTTTGGTGAAGTAAAATGGTGCCAAAAACATTAATCAATGATATACACACTGCTAAAAGTTTTTATCATTGTATTTAACCTCATCCAATCGGTACCAAGTTAGATAGAAATCAAGGAGCACCTTAAAGTATAGCCTACTGATACTGGCCGAAAAGCTTCCCAGTTTACTGCAACAAGATGCTTTCCCAAAGTAGGACTGTTGACCTATGTCTTGAACGCTTGATGTAAAGGAGAAAATATATAATATTAAGATAAATATAAAAAATCTGTTTTGTGATTATGAGAATTATACTCTAAGAATATATATTGCCTTGTTTGTCTGAAAAATGTTTTTATAGATTATAGAGTGAAAAGGAATGCTTTTCATGATTGAGAAGTTTATATCAATTTGCATATCGTTTAAGAATTTAGTAATAAGATGAAATCATTATATATTTTTATTCCGCATTTTAGGGAAGAAAAATGAAGCAAATACTTTTCTCTATAAGTTTTTTAAAATGATTTTCATTTAAAAGCAAAAATCCTTCATTATTAAGTGCTATTCATTATATTTTTGACATAGATTGTACAAAACGGAAAATTAATTTTTTATTTAATTTTCTCTGATTTATTTAATAAATAATCATTTTAATTATTTTTATATAATTTTTAAAAATTTCTTTTTTGTTAGAAATGTTTTAAAATAGCCATGATACAATGAGGATAAAGAATAATTAATTTATCTTAAAACATCATTTAAAATGTAAAATGAAAAGAACATCTGCTTAAATTAGGCACTTGTGAGTGTGTGTAAAACAATGATTTGATTTAATTGATTAACAAATTATTTTGCTATTCATGTCTTTTTCAAAATAAATATATTTTAAAATTATTTCGAAAAAAAATGACTGAATATTAAAAACTGATTAGCTTATAATGTTAGACAGTTTTACTAAAGAGAAATTTTTCATTGATCTTTAAGAAACTTATCTGAAATTTATTGTTCAATTTTTTATTTTCTGTTGAGTTCTTTTAACATCATATATTTCTAATTATTTTAAATATAATAATAATAAGTTAATTTTCAAAACCGTGTTTATAAAGACACATATTGAATCTACTATTTACGTATCAAAACATCTACTGAGAGAGAGAGAGAGAGAGAGAGAGAGAGAGAAATTGGTAGAAAAATGCAAATGTGATTAAAAATAAATTAAATTAATCTTTAAGTTTTCAATTTATCCTTGTGAAAACAGGTTTTAAAATATTAAAGTTTTCTTAAAAGCATCATCACCCAAAATAAATTTTAATTATTGTAAATGAAAAACAATTAACCTTTCAATAAGAAAATATTACATATTTTCAATGCATATGTAACGCCTTTTTCGTGAAGGTACAGTTTAATTCCTCGTTTGTTTTTTTAAGTGAAGATTATCAAAAGCTAAAAAATAAGGTCTTGGTATAATTATATTTGTAAAATTAATAAACTTCGAAACCTTTGTTCTACATTCTTACAATTTTAAACAAAAACGACTAATGTCGATAAGCTAAATATAAAATAAACTGAAATGAAAATAACATAGTTTTCTCATTTTAAAAACATACATTTTCTAAAAACGCATTTGAATGTTGCAACTGAGAAATGTTTATGATATATATTTATTTTATGATTTGTTTTTGTAAGTTTCAAATCTCACAAAAGTTAATAAAAGCAATAAAATTAAGTTATAATATTAATACAGAAAAATGTAAATTTTCTATATTAGAAGGAAATATAAAGTAATTGATAAAATGATTCAATAAATTACAACATAGGTATGAAATTTCAATTTAAATATATTTCATACAATTATTTCTGTCTATGTTAAATATTATTTTTCTTTTAATTTATGTAAAATTTCAGGAAATATGGGTTATATATAGATTCAAAGATTTTTCGGAGCATTTGTACTCCCAATGTGGATAAAAATTATTGATCTTTGGTTTTAGAGAATAATCTTATCAAAAGAAATATTAGTTTTAAACATTAAATAAAATTATTGAAATATTTTCTACATTTTTAATATCTAATATTTGGCTCACTATCTTAAAAATTCTTATAGTTTTGATAATGATTTGGGAAGTCTTTTTGAATGTTAAGACCTTATACTGAATTAAAAAATGATGAAATCTAGTATAAAGTTTTTTCGTAAAATTTACATGTTATACATTTGTATTTAACAAGATATCCAAAACTTTTAAGAATTCTCATTTTTCAGAAAAAATAATGATTGATTATATTTCAATTCATACAAACATGGTTTACTAATAAAAGTATTATTCAAGTAACTCTCAGATCAAATTGTTAGTCATTGTTGTCAGCCATAAGCATTATTTTATTGTGCAAAATCGAAGTCTAATTTAAATCTTATATTGCCAAAAATTATTTTCCAAGTCATTTTCAAAAAATCATTAAAATGCATAAATTAAGACTGTCAGAATTCATAAAATAAAATGAAGAAACAGAAAATATTATCACTGAAGAAGAAAAAAAAAATTAATAATTTGTTTCTTAAATTAGTCGATCACAATTGTTTACTTTATAATCCAAGAAAAATGAACAATTCATGTGATGTTTCTGTATAAACATTAATTTAAGATTTAAATAATTTGACTGCAACGAAAAAGAACTAAAAATATTCTTGAATATTATAGATTTTCTTCGTAAGATATTCTTATTCCTCAGGGTTTTATCTGAATAAACAAATTCTTATATATACATATCAAATTAATCTCTCATTTCATTAACTTTGACAAATGTTTTAAAAAACATGGTGGATCTAATTAGAATATTTTGAATCTGATGGATTAGTTATTATTTTTTTCAAGAAGACAACAAATTAATTCAAGATTTAAATTCTCAAACAAAATTTATTTAATAAATGTTATTATCATAAGACCAAAATTAACATATAAATTAATCCCTCTGAGTGTAAGATGAAGAATGCTTAACAAATGTTTTTCGTCTTAGAACAGAATAAATTTTGTAATTTAAAATGTTTTTCAAAGAATAAAAGACTTTGATAGATTGCATATCTAATTTTAAATATATCACGCTACTTTAATATTTTACAAGGGGAAATTTAAATAGACTCTAAAAAAGATTAAATTTAGTGAAATGTAATTTCTAAGAATATATGTAGTTAATTAAAAAGATAATATTAATTATTGTAAAACAGGAAAACCCTCTGAATAAAAAATAAAATTTTTCCTTAAGAATGTCAATTTAAAGAAAGCTGTTTGTAATTTTTTGGATCAAAATTATTGATTTGTTATTAATAAAAAATCCATATCAACGAAGGCATTTACAAGCAATCAGGAAATGGTTTAATTTTTCAAGTGAAAACAAATTTATTTTCAATGAGATAAAAATTTTCTCTTCATAGATATGTATTCTATAAATTACGAATGTAGTTCAGAAAAATCACACACACACTTTTGCCTCAACTATAGAATTTGTGGTGCAGATTTAAAATGTCACCAAATTATTTTATTTGAAAACCATTTATCAAAAATAGTATTACATTTGTATTTGTATTCCAATGTACCGTGTACCAAAGTAAATAGTTTAAGAGTGGTAGGGAATCCAAATTCGTTAATCATAACACTATCTACTTTGATTAATAATCAACGTATAGATATAAACAGTTTATATTTAACATTCATTTTTTGATAACAATATACATTATTTAATAAATTTGTATTTTTTAAATATTTAATTGAAATCTGTCAGGATTATATTTATAAAATTCTTAAAATATTTCATTAAATTTTATGAATTACTCATGAAATTTTATGAATTATTTTCCCTTTAATTTATGTAAAATTTCAGGAAATATGGGTTATATATAGATTCAAAGATTTTTCGGAGCATTTGTACTCCCAATGTGGATAAAAATTATTGATCTTTGGTTTTAGAGAATAATCTTATCAAAAGAAATATTAGTTTTAAACATTAAATAAAATTATTGAAATATTTTCTACATTTTTAATATCTAATATTTGTCTCACTATCTTAAAAATTCTTATAGTTTTGATAATGATTTGGGAAGTCTTTTTGAATGTTATGACCTTGTTGCTATAATAATGTTGCCGTTCTTTATAACACTTGCACATGCCAAGATAGTTAGCCAATATCTATGCGAAATTAAATCAAATGTGTGAGTCTTTCGTTTAACTAGAGCATTAAGAAGGTGAAATACGTCTTTGCTGTAAGACTTCTCCGATAGATGTCACCACCAGAGGATTCACTCTATCAAAGTTGGCCTCCATCTAGAGGGGAAGGAAATTTTTTCCAGATCATTATAAACACGGTAAATGCTCAACTACCGACCACAGGACTTTTGATTCCATAGATTTAATGAGAGTTTATATATGTATTACTTATAGTTATACTGATATATACAAAAAGGGAAATTAAATTTTCCTTGACGATTCGTAAGTAAAAATTCTAGATTCCTCATAAAACAATTATACGAATCTCTTTCTGATTGCGCAAAGTGTGAACCCAATCTTTTCGGTTTTTCTCTAAATGTTACTAAGATATATGTTAACTTAATAATTCTGAAATATACATAATTTTATAATCATATGCAGAGAAATTTAGAATGCTCATCTGCTGAGATTTAATATCATTTAGATTCAATGCATCTGTTATAATTAAAACTTGTCTATATAAAACTAAAACTATTTACTTTTCATATACATTTGATTTTTTTTTAAAATAAAAGTTTTCCTTTTAAACTAGGTAAACTATGGAAATACTATCTTGCTTTCTCAAGATTTAGCAGAAATTCAAATTATTTTGTAATATTGTTTCATGTTTTAAGAAATTATTAAAATCCTTTAAATTCTTTTCCCAATAATCTTTTGAAATTGATTTGTACTTTTAGTTACATTTTTTATTCATTGAATATATTAAATAGCATATCGTTTTAATTTTTATTCTTATGCAACATATTTTTTGTTAGATTAATTTATTCTTGAAATTATTGAGCAGAAAGGCGTATATTATTTTCCATTATTATCAGAAGCAAATTATTACTTTAAAAATGGTGACATTTTAAAGAATATCATGAATAGTACTTAAAAAAATAGAGTCATTTTCTTATCTTATAAAATGCCAACTATAATTTTGAATGGAATGAAATTCTGTTTTTGCATATTAATCAAATGTATAATTATGGGCCATTTATTCACATCAAATATTTATTTTGCTGTTCTTGACTTTTTAAATAATGAATATTTTTTTGAATATTTTAAACAAAATGAAAATGAAAATTTGCGAAAAACCCTGAATTTGGAAAGTTAATGATGTTTACCTTAAAATAATTTATTGTTTTCACACTTACATAGTGGTTGTACATCGTGTTTCGGTTATTTGATTAAATTTTATAAATTTATATTGCTTTTTTGTTTTTTATTTATGAAGTGTAACTAAAAATTAAGAAGCTGGTAATTTATAAAAAATTTTTAATTAGAGTATTTATTAAGTACATTTAATATATAGTAATGAATCACAAATTCTGATTGTTAAATACAGTGAAAAGTGAAAGCACTGTTCAATAATAAATTATGATAATAATTAAATCTTTTATTAAGTCCTGGTAAATTACGGATGTTTTTAAGGCTTTAGGTTTTTTTCAAATTTCATTAGAAATATTATTTTTTAAAATTACTTTTAAAATAACTTGTAAAGATATATAATATGCTATTTCATAAAAGAATATTAATTATGTTATTAAATAAATTATAAGTGAACATTAATTGAACTAACTATACTATTGTATTTTTTATAATTGCAATTCTTTCTAATGTTTCGTTTCTAGATTAAAATTATAATAATATAAAATAATGCTGTAAATTTTATAATTGTAACAATGAATAAATTTTTAAAATAATCGTTTTGCATTTCATTTTTGCAATAAAATATTTTTCCATTGGAATGATTACATATGATGAATAATAATCTCTTTATTTTTGAGTTAAACGTTTTCTTAAAACACAATTTTTTCCATTTGTAAATATTTTTTGAGACTCTTTTTAATTTAATCAGATGTTTTATTTGCATTGAAATCTCATTACACCTCATTAAAAATTGTAATGAATAAAAAATTCAAAAAGAAATAATAAAGAAAGAAAAGTTTTTTTTTATCTAAAAATGAAAGTATAAACAGAAAATTTCAACGTGAATAAATTTTATATAATTTTCAGTGTGATTGAAGTTTTACTGAATTTGGTAATTTATAATGTACTAAATGATTTTTCACACTAGAAATTAAAATCTTGGATTATATTGGCTTATTTTAAGAACTTGATTAATACCGTTTCCAATATCACAGGTATTGTAAGTTATATGCTAATGTCCTTTAACATTTTAGGTTATAAGGAAATATAGTTGTCAGATTCTTATCAAATTCTTTGAAACTCATATGCATCAGTTTCCATTAAATCAACAAATATTTGAAGAAATTATGAGATATTTTCCTGCAATCATATTTCCTTTAACACATCATAAAATTATTTAAATAATGTTTTTGAATTATTGAAAAAAAACATTGAAATTATTGAACGCAAATTTATGCGAATATTTAAGGAGAACAATTAGTATGGTGTTAAAATCGAATTCGTTTTTAAGAAATACGAATTATTGAGTTAAAAATTTTGCAAACATTTAATGAAACAATTGGTATGATTTTAAAACGAATTCGTTGTAAAAGAATGTCTAAGTTAGATAAAATATTTTACTCATAATCACTTTATATAAGAAAATAATATTATATGCACTAAGAAAAGTACATAAAACTGGCTATTAGGGCCTTTATTCTATTTTTAAAAATATGAGACAGTCTAATAACATTACTGCAACGTGATCGTTCCTATATCATTACCTATGCACAAAATATATATATATTTAAGAGTATTATATTTTTAATTTATGTTTATGCCTTAGAATGTAGCGTAGTATTGAATTCAAACTATCTTTTCCATCGAAATTGTATCCATTGCATCTATTTTTGTATAGTGACAAATCAAATCTTAAGGTGATATCTTGATATGCCACTTTCATTCGTTCTGAAATTAGAGAATTAATCATATCGCATCAGTTGTTATACTGATTTGAATCCTGTAGATTAGGAAAAAGTATATTTATATCAGTCGATGAAATATACAAATTAAAGCTACAAAGTCTGTAATGAAAAAAATAAATAAAGCAAATTTAATAATTTAGTTTGAACACAAGGGGATTGTAAATGGTTTCGTTTCAAGCAAATAAATAATTCATGAGAATTTTCTGTATAAATGTTAGTTTAAGTTTTATACATTCTAGCAAATACAAAAACATTGCACAACATTTTTGATCGTAAGTGTAAGATATGCTTATTCCTTAGGGGCTTATCTCGACAAACAAATCAAATAGCAAGCTAATCTTTCCTTTGATTTACTTTGGTAAATGATTTTACAAAATAGGATCAATCTAATTAAAATATTGAATAGGCGGGATTAATTATTATACTTCTTCTAGAAGATAATAAGTTTATTTAGTTCAAGATTTAAATTAAAGAAAATAATTCGGCTAATAAATCTTACCATTCTGGAATCGAAATTAATATGTAAATAAATCCCTCCAGGTACAAGTTGAGGAACGCTGAAACACATTTTTTTTCACAGAATTAATTTTTAAGCATACTTGAAAAATCACATGTTTTTTTTTGAGTGTGTCACTTTCTGTAAATTTTATGGCTAAGGAAATGATTAAAAAAAATAAAAAGATGGAATGTAACAAGCTAGAGAATCTAATATTATGTAATTAATTCAATAGAAGCTTGAATTATTTTAAAATGCGGTTGTCCACTGATATGCTGGTAACTTTTGAGAATGAATTAAAATAATTAATTATATTATAACATCATTATTTTCACAATTTTAATTTAATTATTGTTGTATATTAACAGTAAATTATTGTTTCTCATAAATTCAGAATCAATCATGAATTTATTTCAATTTATTAGTTTGCAGAATATAAATAATGATTTTTTAATTTTTAATCATAATTTTTTAGTAAACTTAGTTGATAAATTTAAAATTTAACTTTATTTTTATTGGTAAATTGTGAATATGATTTATATTAATATTTTGTAAATTGTTTAGGGTCTGTTGTAAATTAATGACTTGGGTGAAAGCTCTTACAGTTTGTGAGATCTATGTAAACTAAATTATACATATTTGCGTGTGTTATATTGACATTTATAAATTTGATAGAAAATCACAATAGTTAAAACACAAAGAATTTATTGAAAGGAAATTTTTTCATTTACGTATTATTTTAAGGCATTCATTACATTTTATATTATTTTACGGCATATTTTTAGTTTAAATACTATTTCTTAATATGATATTCCCTTTAGAGCAAGATACGATTATTAACTTAATTTATATCAATGATATTACTTTTATATCATTTGATAGATTAAATAAATAAAATATTTTGATACAAAAATTAATTTTGAGAGTTATTTTTAAAATTATTTTTATTATGTTACAAAAAGGCTTATAATCTTTTGGATTTCAAAACGTTGTATTTTTATTTAATATGTTTAATAGAAAGACAAAGAATTTTACTTATAGAAAAGGAAACCAATGATGTCAAATTAATTATGATTTAGTAAAAATTGAAAAAAATAATGAATATAATATATTATAAATGATTTATATTCCTTCTGAGCTTTAAAAGTATACCTACAAGTATATATATATATATATATATATATATATATATATATATATAAATTTATATATATATATATATATATATATATATATATATATATAAATTTATATATATATATATATAAAATTTATAAATTAAAATATAATTATATATATAAAATTTATAAATTTAAAATAGGAACAAACTAAGTATAAATATTTACCAAATTATAATATTTAGTTAGTAATGAAGTAAATATGATTGTTATTAACAATGTAAAAGAAAAAATTAAATTCATTATCAGTGAGTACAAAAATTAAATTTCAAAGAAAATACTTAATTTAATATGTTTTTCTTTTTATTTTATTTCAAACACTGTTTAATTATATAAACATCCACCTGTTTTAAAATTGCTAAAAAAAAAAGTATGTGGATAGTATAACAGTTCAATTATTTTAGAGAATTATATTACTTTAGACGTATTTTTTAATACAATAATTATATTTTAATGCCATATTATTTTATTTCTATAAGACGTAATATATATCTATATGTAAATTTAATTTCAAATATTTATAATTAAATGTTATATCATTGTATGTTTGCATAATAATGCATGAAAATGTTGTTATAAGCATTGAAGATATCTGAATATAATATTAACTGAAAAGAAAGCTTTAAATGATTTGAAAAATCACGGAAATATGATATGCAAATAATCAGGAGGAAGAAGAAAATGTCTTTTAAATACACTGACGGTGAGGGGTGGGACAATTACGAGTCCCGTACATGGGGTGGGTCAATCCCGTACAAGATACAAAAGCATATGTTCTTATACAAATTTCGAAAGTGTCTACAGTGGGAATAAACTGGAAGACTTCTTTTCCAAACACCTCACAAAGATTCAACTATACTGACATGAGAGGATCGAGCAGGCCACATGAGGTACTCTGTATCCTTTTCGTCTTTATAAAATTAGTTTAGGGCAATTCCACAGCTGTGAATGGGACATTTTCATCTTGGAAAACTTGTCTTTTATCATGAAACACCGTTTGCACAATTTCATGAAGATTGTCGTCCAGAATACTTACATAATTTTCTCCAGTAACTCTACCACTTTGAATAAGTAAGCCAACACCACGGCGTGTCATCGTATTCCAGTTCACACCAAATGCTTCATAAAGGAAGGTTTTTCGTGTTTTAAGTTTGCTGACATTAAGGTTTTCTCTTTACTTCTCTCAACACATAAAGAGTGGCTGTTTTCGTTACTGAAGGTCCGGCAAGAGAAGTCCCAACAATCATGCCTCTTTTAAAGTCAGAGAGATCAAGCACAACGCAACCTTCACATATATATGCATATATGACGCTAAATGTGAATCCTTGACTGTACTTTAAGGTTAAAGGTATTTAGAATACTCCTTCCTCAACAAATGCCTCGCCATTTTAAATCACTCCATGGCTACGAGGTCACACCTGAGTTGATGCGCTCCTCTCCAAATCCACACCACACCAGCGGATAAATTTTCTACCTCTCAGATTGATGTGGACACGTCCCCAGCCAGCAACCAAGTGAGGGAGACTATGACCACCCTCCAAATCATCGCCTGTGTCAATTAAAGCTTGATTTTACTGATCTGAACGGGAAGTGGCGTGAATTGTGCAACTTTAACACAGAAATATATTTTGCACCTGAGTTCTATCACTGCTAACAATAGACCCATACTCTCTCATCCGTTAGGTCACGGTAATTCGTCATGGCTTAAAGGCTGGAATATATGAGAGGTTTCTTTCCAGTGATATTGTTTGTAAGTGTTCATATTATATTGACCAAGTCCTCTATATAAATAAATATAAAAATAAATATGATTTTTCTGGAATAATGAATATAATAGCCTTTAACACAGATGAAAGTCTCAATGTACATCAATTCAATCAATGTATCAAAAGTATGATAATCTTTTGATAATCTATCAAAAGTATGATAATTGTGTTAAAAAGGAGCTATAAAAATATTAAAAACTGTTATTATATGTAGGATGTTTTATAGCTCTTAAAACTCAGCAATTTGATTAGAATTCATATTTACTTTGAATCCCCTTACTTTACTAGGAAACTATAATTTATCATGTATATTATTATCATTATCTATATATTTGACATTAAATATAGATAACAAATAGTGTTTGTAAAAAGTGTCTAATTTTATTTTATAATTTCAATGTTAAGGATCGTCTGTTAAATGTAATTAGCAACAGACACTTAATAAAATTCCAGATTCATATTAATTAATAAAGTTTGTTACGAAGATTAGCTTAGAATAAAATAAATAACATTACCAAGATTAATGCAGGGTCAATTTTATTATTATCATTAACATTTTAGACACACTTATTATTAAAACAAATATTTTATTCTGAAAATGGAAGTAATGTTTGCTTACAATGTTGAAATAATTTACATAATGTAAACTTTCGCACTACTTGTGAGGATATATATATATCTACTATCGTATATATATATCAACTATATATATCAACATATATATATACAATAGTAGATATATATATATATATCATATATATATCTACTATTGTATATATATAACAACTACTATATATATCAACTATATATATCTACTACGCACTACTTGTGAGGATATATATGAGACGCATATGCTTGAGAGATCAGGCGTAAGTTCGGTACTGGGCAACCAGGAACCCTACGATGACATGTTCATCTGGATACTCCTCTTCACAATGTTCTTATACGAGTTCTTTAGCCTCGACTTTAGTTTCTAAAAATTAAAAGTACAGTGGCAAACTCAGGGCAAAATACAATATATCCTGGTCCACACTCTGATCAAGCTCAAAATGGACATCCCTTGTACAGATTTTCATCTGAGTTCTCCTTAGTAGCAACTTGATGGTACTGGCGTTCTCCAACCCCAAATTCCTTTCTCAACCTCGCAGAAGCCAAAACAGGCTCCTAACTGTCCCGTTATTCCATTTCAAAAAACGCTCTCCACATGAAATAGTATGCAGCGTTTCCTTACAAATAGTTCCAGTTGACAACTACAAGAATAATTATGTATCCATTTGTGGTCAGCACAATTTTTAATGTAACCAATATATTATCAAAATAACTTACTTAAATTAAATATACGATTTAAGTTTTCATTCGTCATCACATTCAAAAGAATATTATTTTGACGTTCATTCATATCTTACAGCACGTATAAACAATGTCATTACGTGCCAATTGATATGGCCATTTAGTAAAGCCTTAAGCGATGCAGACCCATTGTCAATACGTGCCAATTGGCGATTTGAAAAAAAGTTGAGGTGCCAATCTGAATCTCTGAAGATCCCATTCCACTTCAAAAAAGCCCAATCAGAAGAAGAAATTAGAGACGTGTTCGCTAGCTTTAACCTTTTACTTATTTTGTTTCTGATGACAATGACTTAGTCGTTCTATTTGAAGAATAACGTACTTATACATTTATAGCATATGAAGTTATAAATGATAAAATATTAAATTTGATTTATTTACCTAAAGACATCCTAGTTGGTAAGAGAAATTATTATAATTTAATCTGAAAATTACTTTTTATCAAAAAAATTTTTTATCTGAAAATTACTTTTTATTATTCGTATAAATACATTTGTCTCAATTTTCTGATTTGAAATAATTAATTACATTGTTCTATATAAATCCTTAATTTGTTATTACAGATATAATTAAAATTTGTTTTTTGAATTTTTTGCGTTTTTTTCTATTAATTACTTTAAAAGCAACAGAAGGGAAATTTGGTGACTGTAAAAGTGATAATAATTTTCTTCAATGAGAAATTCATGAAAAAATGTATGTTTTTTATTTTTTTGAATTTTTCGCTTTATTTCTTGAGATTTTGTCAAATAGATTCGGATATTGGTACTTAAAATGACAATATGTATTTTAAGCTAAGTATTTCAGTTTATTATTTATGCCTTCAGTAATCTTAATTTTATCTGTTTTAAAATAATTTAACTGGAAAAAACGTTGAGAAAAATTCTGCAAAAAAAATCTAAATTCATAGAAAATACTTAAATTTTTCAGTAAATTATTTTCAGTAATTTGATGTTTGAAAATTTATAAATTAATATTTTCCTTACTTTTTCCGCTTTATTTCCAGCAAATGTCAATATCTATTGCTTATCCGGACATATAAAAAGCCACTTATATTTGTCTTCATCAATATAAGGGAATTTATACATGTATGAGACTAACTATACTAATATTCTATTAAATAAAATGTTTTTATTTTGTGCAAAGAAAAATCAA
Source organism: Latrodectus elegans (assembly GCA_030067965.1). Classification (NCBI taxonomy): domain Eukaryota; kingdom Metazoa; phylum Arthropoda; class Arachnida; order Araneae; family Theridiidae; genus Latrodectus; species Latrodectus elegans. The sequence continues at coordinate 5,344,330 of CM057815.1, forward strand.
AACTGTAAATGTAATTTAATAAAGTGTTTTTTGATCGGTAATGTTTAGGTGATATTTAAAATGGAAATACAAGGCACAAAAAATAAGACTTAGAAAGGAAGTATTTCGGGATTTTAACGAAAAAAAAATGATTTCATATAATTATTAATGTTGAACTATAATGTGATACACTTGCTTTCATGACCAATAAAAACAACTTTTCACCTTGAATCCATAAACATAATAATTTGTAAAGACGATTATTTCATTAAATTCGTAATATTTTAGTAATCATCTCTTTCTACACATTTAAAAAATTACTCTTTATAATCTATTCCTTGAAAAAAAAAACTCCAAATTTTATGTGTATTTATATTATTATTACTAATTAAAATCATTGCTTATTATTATTAATAATAACTACATATTTGTCGGAATAGGTTTTCATATCATTCAATTCACAATGGAAGTAAAACAATTTATTTGCCATTATATTGTTATGAAACTTAACATCTAAAATTAGTTTATGATTAAAAGCTTTAAAATTCTTTTCGCTAGAAATGTTCCCATAAATTCAAAGTAGATTTGGGACAGAAATTTAGGAACTTCTTATGCTATAAATTATGAGAAAAAATAATCTTTTTTGGGCATGAAATTAATCTTTGTTTTGAATGACAAATCAGTTGGATAAATAGCATATTAAATGAATTTTTTTGAAAATTTTTTAAACTGTAAGATATTAGGTGACGCGTTATTTATTATAATATTTTATTAAGCTTATAAATCATATAAGTTGTAAAAGTTGAAAGATATTCGTTATTAACAAAGGTGGTGAACGATACCGAAATATCGTTCTTTCTGCTGTTTGATATAGGGCAATTTCTCAAATATATCACTAGACGAAACTTTCGTCATCACTGAGAAAACTGCACAGTATTGATTTACTTCTTTTCTGCTATTTAAAGAAAGAAGATAAAGCTCCGAAAATGGTTGGCTGTAAATCTTTTCCGGCCTACCTATCAATGAGACCATCAAATGTTCTTTCTGAGATATAAATAGGAGAAGTTTAGGGGAACAGAAAAGTGATTTACGCGAAAATGGAGTTTCCAAACCATCGAGCATTCTTTTCCTCTCTTTGCAGAGTTACAGGTTAAATTTCACTACACTAAAATTATCTGTCCTCAATTTTTCATCTGATATTACAATGGCTTTTAGCGCCTAATTTACAATCATTGAGTTAGAAACGGTGAGTTCAAATTAATAATTTATTAAGGAATGAGCTACTCTGCTAATAATTTTAACAGAAAAATATTAGCTTAAATATTCAAAATTATGGTGAATGTGTGTCATTATGTTAATCAATTACAAAAAAATGTTATTTAAGTATATTATTACAAATTAGATTATATGTAAACCAATTTTTTATCGATTAGAAACCAAAATTAATTAATATTTTTAAGGTTTATTACCTAAACTAAATTAAATTCAGTGGCACGGTAGCATATATGGAGGCCAAGGCTTTTAGTGCTCATTTCTTTTATGACCGAGACCCCTGGAGTGTGAAGCGTATGTCTCGTTTAAGTGATCAGCCTAACACTGTTTAGTTCCCAAGCATGCTTGGTACTCAGTTTATCGACCCACTGAAGAGATGAAAGGCTGAGTTGACTTAGCCCAGTTCGAGGATTATTAAAATATAATATATTATATTATATTTTAATATTCACTAAATATATTTAAATATTGTTGCAAATTATAGAAGTAAAAAAAATTAAAAGTAAATTTACTCTATCATAGATAATTTTTAACTTAAATAACATTTTATATTATATTTAAAAATTAATATACTCTAACCCATTCTTACATTTAAATGACATAATGACTGCTACATGCGGAAATAGTTTAAAGTAATAAATTATCATAGATAATACCTTATACTTACAGAAGTTTTTCATCTCTTTAAATTTTTTTTTGACTGGTTTATACATGTATCTTGCGGAGCGTGATGGATTAATTTAGATTACATAAAAGAGAGTTTTATTCATTTAAAATATTAGTATATTTTTAATTTACCTAACAAAGTAACTTGCAAATCACATTAGTAAGATTTAAAACTAAATAAGATAATTTGAATGCAAAATTCAATGACAAGATACAATGAAACAAGGATTTGAAATTTCTTAAAAAGAGATAATTTCTACTTTCAAAAGATTCCTGAAATTTTAATGATAAGCATTTTATAAGTCCTGCTATCTTTTTAACTTTTTATGACAATAATATTAAATTCGTAAAATTAAAGGAATTAAAATATTTATATTAAGTAAACTCCGTTATTACCGTTGAAAATAGTTATCATAATTCATTAAGAAATGAATTCATAACGAAATAAATAAGTAATATTCTAATTTTTATTTATGAATAAAATTAGATAATATATTTACATTATGAATAAACATAACGTATTAGAAATACGAAAACAAAATTAGAAAATAATTTAAATTTGACTGCATATAATTAAAAATAAATATTTGTAAACTGAGTTTTGATATAGAATGATAGAAATGAACAAACAAAAGCAATTGAATAACAATGTGCCTATTATCTTAGTTAATATGGTTAAGTGAATCAATATTCTCAGAGATTTTTTAAATTGGATGTAGAAATATCATTGTTTTCTTTGGTTTAACTTAATTCTTTGGTTTCAGAATCAGAGGTATTTGTTTAGAAACCAATTCGTAAATGAAAGAAAGTAATTTAAAATACAATATTTCAAATCATTGCAATGTGTTTATTTTAAATATAAAATGAAAAAAAGGAAAGGAATTAAATACGTTTTATAAAATTGTAAAGACAAAATTCACTCTTATATTGTTCCTTTTGTTAAAAAGAGAGAAGTCTAATTATAATTTATCTACTTAAGAATCAGCTTATAGATTCAAATTTCAATTTAAAGAGTGTTTTGGTCATAAAAGAGTATTACTTGAGTCCCTTTCTCCAAATTTAATAAGTTTCTCGAAGAGAAATGGCGTATTATGCAATAATGCTAAATGTTTTAAAATATTTAAGTACATTTTAAGCAAATGAAATTAAAATATTTTTCAATAAAATATGTATATATATTTAGTAGTTTAAATTTGTAGTAAATAAATAACATTAATCTTATAGCTGAAGCACTTCTTTATTTTAGTGTTTAAAATAATTAACAAGAACAACATTTATTTATATAATAAAGAATAATAAATAATCTGTAAAATAGTATAGAATTAAATTAAAAATAACATAAACGCATTAAATCACATGTTGGTTGTCTGACAAATAATATAGTTTAAAAAAATCAATATTTAATATATTTTAAGGAATTATTATGCATCACAAATTTGTTATTCTGTATTTTAAATTAAAACTATTGCTTGTTTAAGCTTCCACACTATTGTTCAACAATAACTTTATCATTTTGCATTAATTATAATATAATAGAGAGTTCTCATACGGAGTACATTTTAATTATGTTTAAACACCATGGTAACAGAAATAAATATATTATAACAGGTTCTAAAGTGTTTCTGAAAATGAATACAAAACAAAAGTTCCTGCTACTAAGGAAAGTAGATTGTATATTAATGTAGTAATTAAAACTTAATAATTTTTAAATAATGTTTCATATTTGTAATATTTGCAAAGGTAGAATTTTGCAATGAAAATGTATTATCACATATTATCATCTAAATTGTATATGAATTATAATATCTGTATGTCTATATTCTAGAAAAGAAGCATGTTCAACAAATTTGTAAAACATGTTGACTTTGGTAGCATTAACTGACTCAACTTACCAGTTGTCAGTATGCAAAGCACAAGTAATTTGCTTCTTTACAATCAAAGTAAAAGAGGATACTTTACTGCCAGGCAAACTAGTTTCTTAAATTTGCTTAAAGTTGCAGTCATTAAGATATTTTCCTATTTAGAGTGTTGTGGTTTGTGGCTACTATTCGATGAATAAGATAAAGCCATGCAAATCGTACGTCTTTGCGCTGAATATTTTCTTATAGGGATTACGTTTATCTAAGACTGTCTTCTGTTTTGTAAGTAGGGTTAAAATGATTTGAGGGACCATTTGATTAGGAATTTACAGAACTACGAGTATCAGATGGGAAGTGCTACCTGAGATGTTGGTAATATATGTTTTCAGAAATCTTTTCAACACAAGAATAGATAAGTACCATCCATTTACTTTCAAAAAGTCCCATATAATAAATACTAAACCTATCAGATGTTTGTTTTAATTTGTTTAACGTCACAAATTAACTAAAAGTTTAAGTAAAGTTATTATTTTTGTGATACGGGTGAGTAATTAGTAGAAAAAAATTTAAATTGGTGTTTTTTTGTAAACCCTACACTTGTTACAGAATTTTGCCAATATTTTCAATAGGCTATGAAATTGATAGTGGACTATTATAAATTATTTTACAGTATTTTTAAAAGCAACATACAGTATTTTTAGAGCATTTTAAACCTATATTTTACAAAATGGCGTTGGTGGGGTTACAATAGTTATAGATGGCTTAAGACGTATTTATCTATCAAATTCATGGTTGCTATAGAAACGACACTGAAATATTTGCCTAAAACATGAAGTCACGCCACTGAATCATCCTCCAAATTATCAACTTGTGATCCATCATTGGAAGTAGACCACTACGGCTGATAATGGGTCGCTGGAATATACAGACACTACACTCAGGGGACTATAATATCACTTGGTGCCTTTCAGATCGGCTACTCAACAATTAATTGCCGAATGTCAATCTCGCTTAACGGATGTTCGTAGCAAACATCCATTGGACGCATTGGGAACTGAACAGTGAGAAATTGCCTCTATTATATTACTAAAGTAATGTTTTTGCTTTGAAATTCCTTTTTTACAGTTTATTCACAAATTGTTATTAAATTCATATACAATTAAAATTTTATTGCAATTTTTCAAAATTTCAGCTCAACAATATCTTTTTCGTTTGAAAAGCGTGGAACTTAGTATTAACTCACAATCTAACATGCATTGTATGCTTTCTTTTCTTAACATTTTCTCTTTGCTATGAGTTGGATCCTCGGGCTGGGAAAGGTCGATTCAGCCTTTCATCCCTTCAGAGGGTTGATAAACTGAGTACCAAGTATGATTGGAAATAAAACACTGGGGTTTTCGCGTTAGGCTGACCGCCTGATCGGAACACATGCTTCGCATCCTTGAGCATCTCTGTTGGAATACAGAGATGGGCATTTTAGGCCTTGGCCCACATGGGCTGTCGTCCCACAGAGTTTAATTATCAGTTAATTTGGTATCAAATCACCGTGATATATAATTTTTAAATTAAAATTTTCAAAATCTTTTTAATTTTTTAGTTAATTAAAATTTTAGAGTCGTAAGTTCTTCCACTTTGGAAAACACATAATTTTTTCAACATTTTGACCACTTTTTTTGTAACAGTAACTTATGATAGTTTCAAATTAAAGGAGGGTCGATAGATATTTTTATTGAGGGCACTGTATATATAAAGTAAAATTTATTTAATATATAATCGTGTATAAAGAAAAAGGTAAATATTATAATTCAAACTAATTACATAAATAGACAAATTGCATTTTTAGATAGGAGGTATTTTTTACAGAGCAAATAAGCTTATTACCTTTAGCAAATGTATAGTTTTATTCTAAGGGAAATCTGATTTTAATTTTAGAAATCATTCACATTAATTATCATAAAATTTACATCTGAATCATACAATTTGCAAATTTTGTTACATGATGATATCCAGAATGTTCTTTATTAATGTAAAGATAATTTATAGTGCAAATGGTTTACATTATGATGTCCTTCTATTGAATTTCAAGAGAAATAGTAAAACTGGATGTATATGGTGGCATATTAAAGCATCCAAATGGAAAGAAGTACTATCCATCTCGTATATAGATCGAACTGCGAGTGTGATTTGTGATTCTGAAGTTGAATAGGACGTACTCAGGGACAAAACCTTTCCGAGACGAACATAAATCATTGAGTGCACTGACATTTATTTTATAGATCACAATGAAATATGGTTTCTAAAAAATAACATATTCTGACCGAATTACAACTTCATTCCATTAACTCTCTTACTTTCATTACTTATTAACTTACATTGAAGATATTAATAATAGTTTCGCTATTTTTTATTGGAAATAGAAAAGTGTGAATTGTTAATTATTCGTTTTTAGACAGATATATGCACTTATTGATTTTTGGAATAAGATGTTTCGTTTTTATTTCATTTTTAATTTAGAAATATAATTATTATTTACATACTATCAAATTGAAAAGTGTTTTTACGCAGAAAGCTTTTTTTTCGTTAATGTTAAATATTGGGTAATGAATATTTTTCTATACCTCATCTTTTCCTCTCATTCCTTAAACCAAACATTAATGCAGATATACAAAAGCGGAAAAATTAAAATGCCTTATAGAAGGATTATAATAAAAATATACAATTTCTTACAAAGAATTTTGTAAATTGGTGATGAGGAACTATAAATTTATTTATTTGATTACAAATAGTTTGACTCATGTATATGTGTATACATATATATGTGTATGTATATATATATATATATATATATATATATATATATATATATATATATATATATATATATATATATATATATATATATATATATATACATATATATATATATATATATATATATATATATATATATATATATATATATATATATATATATATATATATATATATATATATATATATATATATATACATACCTACATATATATATATATATATAATTAATAAGTTAATTTATTATTTTCCAATAATTATAAATAACAAAAATAGGAATTTGCTTATAGAATTCAAGGAAGGTTATTTTTTTGATATTATAATTTTTTTTATTTTTTTTTTAAATAGTTGCGTCCTTGAAAAAAATTGGATAAATATTTATTTTATTTGAGGTTTTCTGCAATAGTTTTAAAAATTGGGTGTTCTTTTAATATCCATAATTAGTCCTTTTGTAAAAAATTTGGGTTATTAGTGTACATAATGAAAATGGCAGGAACAATATGTATTAAATATATTTTCCCTAATGACTTTAGCTATTTGTTGTGATAAATTTAGTTTGATAGATTATGATTTTCTTGCTTTTTGTACGATTTTTAATATTATTAATTATGATAAATTTATGGAATAAATGTGTTCAGCTATGTTTCGATTTTATAAAATGGAAAAGAAATAATATAAAAAGGGATTGTTCTGTGTATTAATAAAATGCATTTGTCAAATTAAATCGTATTTTTGTTTTTTAATAATTTTCAAGCGCTAAATGCTATAAGAAATTCAAAACGACAACACTATTCTTATTAGTAGAAGTGCTCATATGTATTCATCATCAGTATTAGAGATACTTGAAAATTTTTTTAAAGGAAGAAAAAAACTGAATATTTGCAAATCGGAAACATTAAATAGTCACTTCTCTTAATTGATGCTAAATGGTATAATGAACTTGACAGGCATGAAAATGATAAAATTCAAAACTAGGTGTTACTTCCATGAATTGTCTCTAGATGGCTTTATATTATCTCGTTATCCATGAATATGGTTTCATGTCACAATTACAGTTTATATATCATTTGCTTTCAATGTCGCCTCGTGGTGGATTTTTTTAATTAAAATATTTGTTCTTCATATAGTTGTGGCAACACAAAGTTGGTTTTCAACGTTTTTTTTTCGGTAGTTTGGCCTAGGATTCCATATTTTAATGTTGAAATTTTGTTTGCCCATTTATTAAAAAAAAACGAATTTTTGCTTGTCTTCGTGTCGGTAATTTTTCCTATTTTTCATTTTTTCTTTTCTTGTTTTCATTTCTGTTTTTTTCCCAGCAATTTCTGAATAGTTATATTTCAACAAAATGGGTCATAAAATGAAATTTTTGCAATGTATGCTTCCTAGAACTTCAGATTTGTGTTCCTGTATCTGTCCTCACATGAATCGAAAAAATGAAGTAAAATGAAACTTCTTCCAATGTGTCTTCTTTGAGTATGTTTTTCTTTTCACAGAATTCTGACGAAGCCAGATTTCATAAGTAAAAATGCTAAGAACTCCATTGTTTGATCACGACTTTAGCCTTGCCCCATTTGTAAGCAAATTCGAGCCTTTAGTTTCCCCACATAACAATTATATTTATGAGAAAATATTTGTCACGTCTCTTAATTGATCTTAAATGGTATTAATAGTGTATTATTTGGAACGCATGAAAATTATAATGTTTTAAATTAGAAACTGCATCTTTTATGTCTCCATATATGGTATTAAAATTATATGACGTTGATAGACATAAAGATGATATCATTTTTTTGAGAAAAGAGATAATTCTTATTAATAGCTATAAGATAGCTTCACAATTGTAGGATATTCACAGACATAAAAATATTTTATTATTTCAATTATAGTAAAAAAAAATTAAACTAAATTGGTGTAAACAATTAATCATCTTCATTTAAATAGCAAAAGTTACCTGTCATAAAGTTAAAAGGGCATGAAATATTGTTAAAAGCTGACTCTTGGCTGGCTTTATAAAAGTTTCATGCATACATTCTTCCTATCTGTCAGGGGGGATGGTTTTAAGGCATCTTAAGTTAATTCCTTTTCAAGATAAAATGAGGAAATATTTATGCCTCCCTTTCCCCTTTGAGTAGCTGACTTAATTCTTTAATCTTGGTCGCTTCGTGAAAAGTTTGCTAATTTTAAATATAATTTCGTTATCTTTATCAAGAGAGAAATGACAGGAAATGAATTTTCTTCCTCCAGGGAAACTCTTTAAGTTTTCATTATTTTTCCGATATATACTGATTAAAAGCGTTGATAATAGTACACATTCTTAATGTTTTGTTAACAAATGCAGGTATCATTTACCTTCGATTTTGTTTGTTTCTTAGAAAGCAGGAGCACACCAAATTTCAATTCCAACACCATGTTCCAAAATTTAATGTTTAAATCAAAGTATTTGTGGAAAGAATTTCAGCATTGTTATTGTTGGTCAAACGTAATTTTTTTCAAATATTGCATAGGACATAATTTAGTTGGTTTAAATAATTTATTCTATATTAATTGAAAATAATTTCTTAACACACACAATAATAATATTCTTAATTATAGTTTAAAGCAACTATTAGGTACGTAATGAATGTTTTTAACACAAAAATGTAAAAAGTCTGCATAAGAATATGGATAATTTATGCATATTGAAGCTAAATTATTTTGACATAGAAATATTTAGTTGAATAGTTAGGCAAAAAATATTTATAAATCGATGCATGATTCTAGTGCAAACTATTTTGATACCAAAGCAGTTGATTGAACAATAGTTCAAATTTAATGTGAGGCATTTTGATATTAAAAATCACCTCTAGCGTAGGGCATTTTGAAACTGAAGCAATTAATAGAGTAAACGCTCTTGTTTGATTATGTAAAGGTTTTCCGGGTGGTTAGTGTGATTGCTTTGTCACTTAACTTTCACTTTTCCCACACAATTACAAATAAGATTGGAGATTACATTTTAGAGTAGATTCAGAATACGTTAGTAAATTCGGAGTGGGAATAGAACCCACGAACTGTTGAAGCAAAGACCAGGGAGCTAGTTATTCGGGTGGTTGTTAAGCAACTTATTTTTGAGAGGTGTTTTATATTTGAAATGAGGAAACCAAGAATTTTTTTAAAAATAATTCTTTAAAAATGAACTTGCGAGAAGAGGAAACAAAACATTGATTTTGGTTTTTCGACCTTGGAAAAATGACGTCACAAACCTTAAACTTATAAGAATTTTCTCTCAAAGTTTTATATGATGCCAGAGCTATAGCCATCTGTTTAAGAGTTTGCGAATTTGATTTTGCTGCAGATTTTTTATATTTGTTTGGATTCTACTTTCAACTATTGGTACAGTGCAATTTTCTCTTACGATAAAGAAATTTTGGCACTGTAACAATCATTTAACTCTTTATAATATAAAATTATTTCAGAAATCTAAAAACTCTTTTTTTCCTGGCAAGTGATTTAAGAAAAATATAATTCTGACTTAAATCACTTGTGAAAAATTGAAAAGTGAGTGGTTCGTTGTTTTCTGAAATTTAATTTATAATCTGCTTTATCAGTAATGAAACTTTTAATTAATGAATTAAGAATAACTTCCTTCATTTAAAGAATAACCCGAATTATATAACTATTTATTTCTTATAATAAAAAAATTAAACTTTAGAATGTGAATGTGATAAAATTTATAAAATTAAAAAATGTAATATGTTTGAATTTCGAATTCCTTGAATACATTTTATTTTGGTAACTCTAACATCATTATTATGAAAAGTACTAGAAATAAAATCAAAAATTTTTATAATTTTTTTCTGCAACAGTATGATTATTCTTCATTTTTTTTACATTTAAAAAAACATAAATTTTCAATGTCAGGTAAGCTTTTAACTTCATCCCAAACCACCAGATGGTAGTCGAATAAAACGAAATGAGTATTTGAACAGATTCCACTTGTAGCATTTAATTTTCAAAACACACACGTTTATTTATTTTGATAAAAAGAAATAAATAAAAAAAGATGCAAAAATGTTTTTGCATTCTAAACTGGTTGTTTTTATTAGTTCAAAAGGTCCTCAGCACTACACTATAAAAAAGACTGTTTCCACGTAACAGGGAAAAAGTTTACTGCATTATTCTAAAACATAAAACGCGCATCTCAGATTACTTAGAGCAGCGTTTCATTTCGTTTCAAAAATTATGATGAAACAAAACAAAACTATGAAAATTGCTTCAATTTACTTTCCACTGCTACTTTTGATATTTTGTGGCATGTAATCTCCACGTTTCTAAGCGTAATTGTAAAAATAATTTTAATAAAATGTATTGCTTCCTACGTGCAAAACTGAATTCAGTTAGTTCATTTTCATATAAATTTTTCGGAAAATACGAGTACGGAAAATATGAGTTTCGGAAAATACGGAAAATATTTCTCAACTGTTTTGAATTCAAAATAGCATGAAATAAAAAAATTAAAGTTTTTTATATTTTTAACACATATAATTAATATAATTAAAATTTCATGTTTCACTGAAGTTACTTACTGTGAAAACTTAATTATATAATATTAATTAGCATTATTTAAAATACAAATTAAGAAAATAATTTTAGGAAACAAATATTTCTTTTATAGATCGAGAAAATTAGTGACATTTATGTTACTAAATAACAGTTTCTTCTTTATCATAAATAATAAAGAAATATCTTTTGAAATGAAAACGATATATTTTAAGTGGTGAGCAAAATGTTACTTCATATATATGTATATATATATATATATATGTTATATGTATATATATATATAATGTTATATATATATATGTATATATATATATATATGTATATATATATATATATATGTTATATGTATATATATATATAATGTTATATATATATATGTATATATATAGACTTTTGTAAATTGGTGATGAGGAACTATAAATTTATTTATTTGATTACAAATAGTTTAGCTCATGTATATATATATATATATATATATATATATATATATATATATATATATATATATATATATATATATATATATATATATATATATATATATATATATATGTATATGTATATATATACATATATATATAATATATATGTATATATATACATATTATTTTGAATAAAATAATTCATTATTTAGTAGAGTCTGCAGCAGAGTGTTAAGGCAGTGGATGCAAAACGTCGATGCATTCCAAATAACATTTATTTAACAGATGAAATAAAGTTAAAAAAGATGAAATAAAGTTAAATTACAGATGGACAATTTAACTTTATTTCATCTTTTTTTATCAACACACACACACATGAAATTAGTTCAGATTGAAGGTAATAATTAAAGTTATCTAAAAAATTAATGTTTTAATTTTATCTAAATATATCTTCTTTTTTGTACAATTATAATATTTTTAATATATTGATGTCAAATGTGGATTGAAGTCACTTTCCTTTAATTTTGAAATAGCTAAATATCGTAATAAATCTTCATTGAATATGGATTATTAATTACGATTTCATTCATGATTTAAGTTATACTAAATAAAATTTAAATAAATAGAAATGAAAGAGGGAAGAAAAATTTTGGGATACAAGTTATGGATAACTTAATAAGAAAAATCCTGAAAACACTTGAACATATATCATATCCATGACTTTTGTAGAAGAATAATTCATATTTATTTGAGTCTATCATAAGAATAGCTCACTACAGGTAGTTTGATTAGTGGTGGTTGCTATAGTAATAAAAGCTATCCATTTCAAATGGGTTTTGATGGTGTTATTAATTAGCAGTATTTAAGGTAGCAACTTTTGTTATTCTCAAAGCATCCAGTAAATCAAAGCGGTGCCTTTCTTTTAGTTCTCCAATCAAAAAAGAAATATTTCTTGTTTCCAGAGCAGCATACAGGAATATACGAACTTTCAGGGGCTATTATGGAGATAGGCAAATAAAAATGGAAAACATATACTTGCAGAAAGAATGCAGAAAGTGTAAGCGTAGTAGAGGTGCTCCATTGTTTAATAAAGTTGAGATAGTCTCCAAAACGTTTTTAAAATTAGACTTCTTGATTTCGGTACGTTTAAAAAAACAAATTAATAAAATTTTTTTTAACATAGAATTTTATATGTTTTCTTATTATATTTCCTAAAAGTACTAAAAATTTATTTTAAAGGCATGGATTATTCCTGAAGTGCAGTGGAGTACTTTATTCTCACCAATCGAATTAAAATAAGTAAGTATAGAAATCATTATTTGTTAACCTGTGCTTTGGATTTTCTTTTTTATAAATTATATTGTATTCAAAAATATTTAAGAATAAACGTAATTTTATTTAAGCAAAGATGATTTAAAATTTCATTAATGTACTGCAAATTTGGCTGATAAAAACACAATATAATTGCAGCAGATTAATCAAATCACTATATAAATCAGTATGTAATACGTATAATAACATTTAGTTAATATGCAGTATGAATAACTGTAAGAATATTTTTGCTTGCATTTAATTTTCATATAGTTATTTCTGCATATTTATAAGCTTTTTAGCACCCTAAGTAAATGGATTTTATATAAGAATATAAGAAAAAAGCATATAAAATATATAAAAATTAAAAATTAATTTAAAGCTTATAAATAGCTCAAATTAAAATGCACGCATTTTCCATCAGTTAACAAGATACTCACGAAGCTTATTACAATATAGGTGATAGAATTGTAGTGCTAATTTGAATACGGATATATTGGTATTTTCCTCCACACTTTTTTGTATTAGCTTTGAATTAATATTCGACTTTCTACCCATCAGTTCACACAGACACTCATTAAATTCGACAAATATTTCTAATGTTTTCTAGTTCACTATGAATAAATAGTGAATTAATAATATGTTCCATAACTTTCATGTCAATATTTAATGTTTTCGAGAGTCCTTCTTAAATGTGTTTCATAGTGGTTCTAATTCAATTTTATAATTGCAGATCTTGATCCCTTTAACAAAATATAAAGTAAACAAGAAAAATTTTGCCGTCTTTTGTGTTGCCATTGACTGAAGTGAAAATGAGTATGCAAATTTCTGTATGATGTGGTTGAGTAGGAATATTAGTTGTTATAAAAACAGGTTCACTTCGCACATCAATCGTTGTTGTGCTGTGTTGTTGTTGTGGCTTATGCTTCAAATGTCTGACGAAGTCAGACAATATCCATGAGACCATTGGCCTTAAGGAAATCGAGGACCAGAAGAGGGATGAGTATATATCCTCTATGGAAAGTCCCAAGCAACCCAGGATGTGGTTAGGAGAAGCTTGCTCAATTTTAGAGCAGACCTCGAAGATTTTACAGTCTTCGAAATACGTGAGACCCCTTGTGTGACCGCTTTCTAGTCTGGAAACTGCGGTTCTAGAAGCTCTGTCACAGTTGAGGGCGAATGAAGAGCCAGGTTCTTTGCCCGCGTATTAGTGATGACAGGGAGGAATCCTCCACCCTTTCAAAACTTCAGAATTGACTCTACGAAGTCATAAGGCGAAGGCGAGATGCAGCTTCTTTGATCAGGGGATCCAACCACCATAAAGGTAAAAGTCTTTCTTGGCTCGGGTTGGTGTTCTTTTTCGTCAGGCCCTTTGGCCTATCCAACTTGTGAGACCCTACCAGTAGCAAACTACTACCGGTATAGCCCTCCGAGTCATTGGTGCACACAAGCCTCTCCGCACCGACAAGGCAGGAACACCATCGGGAGGACATCAATCGTAACACGTATAATCCACCGTAACAATTGCGAAGAGAAATGGATGTGTCGCAAGAGCTCTTTCGCTGTTGTTTGCTTTATAACTTCAAAATCGGCTTATCAGCAGCTGCATCAAGTCACCGATTATGTCAAGCGTTTGGGGAGAGTGCTGTGAATAAACGTAGGGTAATGCGTTGGTTTCACAAATTCAAGTCAGTAGATTTGTCATTCTGTGATGAAGCTTTTGTCTGGTTGACTATCTTCAAGTGGTTTACTTTGAGATTCTAAGAACGAATTAAACAGTCACTGTAGACATGTACTCACAGTGATTGGAACGTATGCAACAAAAGGAGCCAGCACAGAAAAATTGCATGGGTGTACTGTTCTTCACAAATAATGTCACGTGAGGCCGCATGTCTCGTGGGTGGCCAGGAATACCATATAATGACATTATTTGATGGTTTGTGCCCTCCTTCTTACTCACCTAACCTTATACCATTCCATTATCAGCTCCTCCATTCAATGGACAGTCATCTTCGTAGAAAATCCTTCACCAGTGAAGCAGAGTTCCCCAAACACTCACAAATTTCTCTGTGCATAGAACTCCCGAGTTTGACCCCATATGATTTCACAACTGGAGACACGTTGGAAGAAGGTGTGAATACCGATGGCGATTAATTCGAGGACAAACAATAGGCTACATTTTCTGTAGGTCATGTTCTTTTGAGTCATTAAAAATGGCAAGAACTTTCTAGTTTACCTTTATAAAGGCCTGTTTTCTCATTCTTAGAAACTGTTATTTAGCAGGAAATTCAGTTCTCGTGTGTAAAAAAACTTGATTGTAGACTGACAAACAATTTTGATAATTTTTTGTAGATTCATAGATAATTGCTTTAGTACAGTAAATTAGACTTGACTTCCAAAAAGCAAAACTGAGAGATAATTGTTTAGCATAATTAAGGTGGATGTTATCTTATACTACATTTTTTAAAATATAATACATAAATTAAAAATGTGGGCTCATTTTTAAATCAATTGAACATTTTTATGCATAAATCAAAGCGTCGAGTTTACTGTTTCAATAATCTATTATTCCTGTGGTATTTAATGTCATGGAGCACATTTTATTCTAATTTATATCCAAAAGTTTTGAGTTAGAATATTAGAAAATATATTAGATATGAAACATAGAATTATAAAAATTATTCATTTACGTTTATATTAAAATAAAAAAGTTATATTAGTAGCTTTGTAATTACTTTTTGTATATATTATGACTTCAACTCATAGCTTTGTTGTCTTATATTAATATTCTGTAGAATATATTATGCACGTATTACATGATATTTAAATCTGGATAGAGAATAACCTAACAATTAATAGAATTGTGAGTCATTTGGGTATTTACCAAGTTTTTGCTATCTATCCTCCCAAATAGCAAAAGTTTGCTATCTGGGAAGACTTTTTCATGCATATATTTCTGTATCACAAGGAATGAAAATCGGAGAATTTCCCTCATTTTCCTGAAAAACGAGCTTGTAGTAAACAGAAACTTAAGATCCATCACCAGAGATATCCACCAGTAGCTGGTAGGAAATCCGACGTCTTTCACATCAACGGTCAGTTTTATCACTAGGACATAACAAACATATTATAAACACTTATTACAACTATTTCATACATAAAGAAAATTAAAGAGGTACATAAAACAAAATTAATTCCTTTTTAATGATTAGGTCAGTTGAATTATGTCATAAGCTAATATGCCTAACATATTTTACAAATTTTGGAACCATTTTTTTATTTGTTATTAAAGATCTTTATTTAAGGAAGACAAAAAAGGTGATGCTGGTATATCTGATGCATTTAAGAAGAATTGAAAACTATATATTATAGAGCAATTTTAAAATTAAGGTTTTGCGGTATAAAACTCTGTACTTCTACTATACTTATATATTTACTTCTCGATACACAAAAGCAAGTAAATACAGAGTAAAATTTAGTTTCTTAAATTCTACCTTAGCTAGCTTGACTTCGAGTGTCAAATGTTAATGCATTTTAGCTCAAGGAAATAACCTTTTTTCATTTTGCTTGGTACTCAAATCTCGCATAGAAAATGTCAGTTACACATCTGACAGGTTTAACAGGAGGTTCGATAGTGAAATCCTGACAGAGCAAATTGAACATGTCAGTAAAGTGGGAGTAACTCACTTTTAACTTGTTTTTAGCTGTTTCTGTATAAAAATATAATTTAAATTGTATAAAACTTTAGAGTCTTATATAAATGACCCGGTATCATCTTAGTCTGTATTTTTATACTTTTGAAGTACTTTTTATAGAAAAAAGGATTTCCAGTTATATGTATTTTAAACGCAAACATTTAGAGTTATTTGAAACCATAGCATTGTAAAAGCATGAAATTTTGTTGTAAAATTAAAAAATATTTCAGTTTTCAAATGAACTCATACTTAAATGGATGTTTTTTTTACATTATATAAATCATTTTAATATAGTATTAAAAGGTACATTTCAAGGGATTTTTCTCCATTGTTTTTTTACCACATTTATAAAATAAATATATTTGTAAGGATTAAAGACCATTAATTAAAAGCAAAATATTTTTAATCAAAATAAGAGTGTGAAAATATGATTTGATTAATTTAAATAAATATAAATTCTTAAATTAAAAACGTATAAAAGTTTAATTTTAAATAGGAAAAAAATGATCAGAGAGAAATAAGCTATTGATTTCTCTTGAAAGAATTATTGAATACTTGCAGTAAGTACAAGTCTACTCAGAAAAAAATATTTAAAGTATTGTGAAATATTTTAAGCATCTAGAAATTCCGTTAAAAATAAAAAGTGACCGTTAAAATACGGGTAAACTAAATCTTAAAATATATTACTGGGAATAGCTCAATACTCATTTAAAGATAATATGAGCACAATCACATCAATAATTTAAAATTTCGTAAAGATCAATCTAACAGCAGAATTCTGTTGTAATTATTTCCGATATCGATCACTTGTTATTGCCTTCCGGAAAGAGTTTTGTCGGTAGCAACTCATATAACTGCGAAGTCTAAAAAAGAAAATCAGATAATTGTCTAATCACTCTCAAGAAGAGATAAATATGCAAAAACCATAAACTTTTTCCTAACCATTTCTTTGTCCAGTAGTGGCGGGGATAAAACCCGGGACCTTTCCCATGAAAAAACACACTATTATGACTTGAACATGGTAGGTGTCCTCATTCATAATTTAAAATAACAGCAGACCTTAATCTCAAAATTTTAATTTGTTTGAATAGTTAAATGGTTAAATAAATTTTTCATTGAGAAAACTAAAAATTTGCAATCTTTATTTGTCAGTAATAACATATTAATATTGGAAAGAAATATATATTTAATGTAATTCTAAACACACACTAAACATATTATGTAACTAAAAAATCTCATCAATATAAAAAAAATCATGTCAAAAATATCTCACATTTTTCTTAAAATAATTACAGAGCAAGAAATGATAAATTTTATTGTGTAAGTGTTCATAATGCATATTTATAAAGCAGTCATATGCAACAAATATTTTATATATGTTTAAAAATTTATGTGTTCAAATGTCTATTTCAATACTGATACAATTGCAAATTCACTATAAATTTAATTACATTTCAATCTAACACTTTGTTTTCTTAATAGATTTTTTTAAATAGAAATATGCTTACTGAGCTAAGATTCCTTATTAAGATTTGTAATTTAAATAGTATTAAGGTAATAGTTAATAATTTTACAAATGAGAGAGTTTTGAAAGGTAATATTAAAAAACATTCTGGAAATTTCAATTTCCATGATAAATAATTTACAAATACTTTATATAACCACAAAAAAAAACTTTATGATATATTTAACTATACTTGTAATTATATATATGAAAAATATTTATAAATATAAAATAACAACAGAATTTTTGAAAAACCTTTTTAAATTACGTGCGAATATTCATTTATCGAAATGCTGGTGGCTTAGTGAGAGCGTTTTATGCTTCCAAGGCACATGTCCGAGGTTTGATGCGGGTTGGACAAAGTTAACTTCATCCCTTTTGTGAATCGATGAAGTGAGTACCAAGCATGCTTGGGAACTAAACACTGGTCGTTTTAGGCTGACCTACTAATCAGGACATATGCTTCGCATGCCAGGGCCTTTCAGTCAGGAAAACAGAGATGGGCATTATAGGCCTTGTGACTTAAATGGGCTGTCATGCCGCAGAGCTTCGTTTAGTAGTATTCGAGACATTTTTTTCTAGCAAGACATTTTTTTCTATATAAAATTATAGATAATATATTGCAGAGAATAAAGCTGTGTGTGAGTGTGCGTGTGTGGTAGAAATATCCTGTTAATTTGATTTACAGGATACGTCCTCTTTTGTAAAATAATTTATTTGCTTTGTTAATTCTATCATCCATTTGTATTTATTCTATTGCATTTGATGTGGTTTTCTGTTTATGATTCCTGGTTTTTGTTTGACATCAGATGCAGCTGAAATCAGTCAAATAAATCATAAATTTGTATATTATTCATAAGCGATGTCTACGTTTAAACTCTTAAATCCTTTTAAATTTTTTGTTTATACCAGAGTAGGGAAATTGCGTCAACAAAAGCTAGATACTGCCTGTCCTACTCAGTACTGCTTTTGCTAAATTTGGGTATTGTGCAAATGCCTTTCCAATTAAGAGACGAACAATATAAGAACTAAATTTCCGCAATAGTTTGAAACAGATGAAGTTAAAAATAAAACAAAAGAACTGCAACGTTCAATATGAGAATTCTAAGAACCTAAAATTGTTTAATTTCCTTTTTTATCATGGTTCGAATTTTAGATTTGTTGTGTATTTTAGATTTAGATTAGTTATTAAGGAATTTTTTAAAAAATATTTTCATTGTTTAAGTATAAAACTATTGGTAAATATAATTTATTAAATATTATTTATTAACAATATTTGCTAAGAACATATAAAGAAAATGTATTTGAATTTTGTAGTGTACAATTTAAATCATGATAGAAAAAGTTCCACTAGTATACAAATAAAAAAAATGATGTGAAAATATGCGTGAATAATTTTCAATATATTAAATTTTTATATGAATCATTTCACGTAAATTAATAGGTAAATACAAGCATATAAAGTTTATTTAACAAGTAAAATACAAAAAAGGCAAAAAAATTGAACATAGAATTTATATATTATTAGAAACATTTTTTATAGTAAAAATGTCTGTAGAAAGGTTAAAAAATAATTAAATTACTTTATTTATATTTTCGAATTTAATAAATTTACTTAACCTAAATAGTGAGAAGCAAGCAATTTTACTCATATACAATCAATTTATTGACATTTTATAACAACCAAAAATTATAATTAGCATCATTATCTAGATTTTATTAATAATTCTTTTGTTTTTCAGAAACTTCCACGATTAATTTTTTTTTGGGTATTTCCCTCAATTCAACTTTTTATCCTTTTATATGATAATTTTGTGCATTATAAAATAATTTCGATAAAACAAATTTTAATTTTTTTATAAAACACTCTTGTTTTATATATTTTTTGCAATAAATAATAAAATGTTAACTAAGCGATTAAATTTGATATTCATTCTATAATCAAGTGATTCTTATTTTTTATCTTAAAGTTTAATATTTTCAAACTTATGTCTGCAAAAATTTCATAGCAGGAAAAATGCTTTACTGAGCTGATATTTAAAATATTAAAAATATCTATTTTGAAAGAAAGATTTGTTTTAAAAATTTTGATTAAAAATCCGTTATAATTTAAATGCTTAAACTAAGTACTTAAATTGTAATTGCATAATTATATGCAATTACAATTTAAGTACTTAGCTTAAGCATTTAAATTATAACGGATTTTTAATTATTTAATAAGCAATTGTATGATAGTCTGTAAGAAATGAAAAATTAGATCTCGTCTTATTTTCATTTTTATTTTAGTTACTGAATTTTAATTTTCTATGATTATCAAATAACGCTATCTGCACTATATAAAACGCAACTATATACATATAATTAATATTTTGTCATACATGCACATGTACATATATATGTACACGTGTGTCCATGTCAAAATATTAATTCAGGTATGAATGGCCTCGTTTTGACTTTTAATTATTAAAAAGTAAAATTTAACAGTTAAAAGTATTGCTTATTTTAATATAAAATACTATTTGCTATAAAAATAATGGCATCAAATGGGAAATTGTGCTTATTGAACAGAACAGAACTAATGAATCGGGAATTTCACAAAGCAAGACATCTTCAATTTATTCGTTCTCAGCCTCTTATAAAAACGATTGTATCTTATTGTTTTGATAAAATGTTTACTTAAAATCTAAGAACATGTTAAATTAATTAAAAATTATTTCCTTAATATTTAATCAAAAAAGAATAATGTGCCCTGATAAAAAGTACTAAAATAGTTTTTGGCACTCCAATTTTAGTATTTTTCATCAATAGACATTTTCCTTCTTGATTTTTAATATTGAAATCAAAATTTTAAAAAATAAAAAAAAATACACGTAAATATGTAAATTTTTACACAAATGAGATAAACTTTTAAATTTCTGTGCGGCGAATGAAAACTACGATGAATAAATTTGCAGCAATCTCTTTTGCTAATTTAAATTGTGTAAGTAAATCTGCATATGAAATCAAAAGAAATGGAACAGATAATTTATATTATTATTTTTATATGTCTTTATATTTTAGTAAGGCGTATGTAAGAAATTGGAGAATTATTTTACATCCTTTTATTTTTGGAAAGATTTTTTATCAAAATAATTGGAGAAGTTATGTAATCAACCTAAAATAATGGTGATTAATTTCTTTATGGAGTAGTTGAGGTTTTTTTAAAAAAATGTCTAAATTTAAATTACCTGCTCTTTCTCATTACATAAGTTTTTATAAGGAGAGGGAATCAACTTAACACTATTGTCTTCAATATTCTCTCATTAGTTTACATACCTATAATCAATTTGATATTATTTAACAATCAATGAATGAGAAATTTATTTGATAAAATTTATGTTAACTATACTTCCAAAGACAATTATATTCAAGATGTGTCTTACAATTCATAAAATATATTTTATTTTGATATAATTACGTAAATTGACATTATAATATATATTTAAATTAATAAGAATTACATTTGAATTTAGAAAAAAGTGCTGAAACAAATTATTGAATTCTTGAAGTATAATAAAATTAAAATGTTTAAAAGAATTTTGAATTACAAATTTATATTTACTGATGAATAAAAAAATATATTTATCAAACTATTTTGTTAAAGTAGCCATGAGCAGTGTATTTTGAGATTTTTTTAAAAATGAATTGTGAGAATAAAATAGGAGTTATGAAGAAATTTTTGGGGTTGCTTTTTCTGAGACATTTGAATAATGTTCATAATTTATTAAAAATTATTACAGATGACATTATGAATAAACTATTAAAATTACTAATAACAACCCCTCTTAAAAATCATTTGGCTTAGTTGAAATAATATTAAAAGCATTATTTTTATAAAAGCAGGCTAATATAAAGATTGTAAGATAGTTTTATAAGTATCTCTTTATATATATAAATATTTTAAAATCTTTATTAGCTTTTTCCTTATAAACTTGTGTTTTTAATATTATAATAAAAATTGAAATGAAATATTTATAGGTATTTGATACTTAGCTTTAACTTCTTAAACTAAAATTAAATATTTTTTAATATTTAGTTTTATATTAAGAAACCCTTTTTTGCCAAATACATTATTTACAGTTATTTTTGAGAAAAAAAGTTTAATTCCTTTTTATTTAAGCATAACAAAAATACTGTTAAATGGCATGTATATAAAATGAATATAGAAAAATTATTAACGAATAAAATAGATTTCATATATAACTTGTAAAAAGGGATTAAATGTTCTAATGAAAACTGCAAATTTGCTTTTATATCTCCTAAATTGAGGTAAAAAAAAAAAAAAAAAAAATTAAATATATAAAAAAACAGAAATAAATGGTAAAAAAAAAGAATTTGCATTTAAATCTCATTTAAATATTTTGAAATAAATAGCATGGTCTTAAATTAAGCTAAATTTTCAAAATTTTATTCTAAATCCATGACGTTTCTCTCTTTTACCTTTTTCTAGTCAAAATATATATTTATTATCAAAAAGTTAGAAAAATATGTTCAGTCGATCTGAAAAATCAATATTATAAGAATCTTATAAATATACTGTACAAATATAAAAAATGTAAATTATTTTTGGTATATCATCAACAAAATTATTAGTTTTTCTTTTAACAAAGTTTAATGAAATTGGGTATAAAATCTGGGCGATTTATGTGTTAAGAAAAAATAATCTTAATTCTTTTAAAAAATATGATAATATATGAACATATTTATTTAAAAGGAGAATGATATGATTAGTAATGAAAAATGTAAGTGCATTTATTTATAAATAAAATTGTTTTACAATATTAACTTGTAAGGCATTAATGAATTGCAGTTACAATTATAAGGTTCATTCTAGATTACAGTTTGTCTTATACATTTAATAATAAGTTTTCATTTCTGTGACTTTTTTGAAGATTTTTATTTTTTTGGATAAAAAGATAAAATACAAATAAAAATAAATATTTAATTTGATTAATTATTATTTCTATAAAAGCTTTGATATTTTCGAAATATTTTATATTTACCTATACTATTAAAAGCTAATTATTTTATAATGCATTTATCGTAACAATTTTGCTTGATTTGCAGGTGATTTTCACTATTAATACAAATTTTAATTTTATTCAATAAATCTAGGATACAGTTTTACCATTTAGCATACACTTTCCACTAAATAATCTGCTTATCCATAGTTAAAAGCATCCGATAAATATGGATATAGCTGTGTTAGGTGTATAGACCTAACTATGTTATTGTGGATCTTCGGAGAGAAAATAGAGGTCCAAAATTTAATTTTGTGTTCTATTGAATAATTGGTGGTATATTCAACATTTTATGTATCTGCATGTATGTGTGGTGACCAAATTCATCTGAGTATTTGAATTTTCCTTCTTTGTTAAAAATGAATAAGTCTTTTGATTTATTTAGGATGCTTAATATTATCAAATTCTAAAAGTGCACTTCAAGCTCTTTTGAACTATCAAAATATGCCCCAAGATATGCAGACCCTAGATTAATGTAGACCTTAGATTAAGGCACTAGAACACAGAATTTCATTCCAATGGATTAATTCCCATTGCTGAATTATGGACAAAAGCAGATGCACTGGTTAAGAAGAAATCTTAGATGGAACAACGTATAAATTGCCAATGCTCTTTTCAGACGACTAAATTGCTTATTTACTTGACTCTTAGAAAATTCCTAAACAGGGTATGATTCAGCGCGTAGGGGGTAAGAGATGAACGATTCTGGGAGGAGAGAGAACTGTTCCCAGTTTTTCAGGAAAGACTGCGGTTGCTCTATTTAGAGTAGTTACTGAGCGTGACTGCTTGCAGGACCATCCCTACAGAATAAGAACGCTGGGAATTCTCCAAAATGTGTTTTGTGGGACTCTAACCAATAAATGATTTTTGAATATTTTTATAACTGTACCATACTTTCTCATTATGAGGACATTATCAAGAAGTATAGAAAGGCTCGTAAGCCAATGACCAATATGCTAATATTGGGCATTTGTAAAATAAATAAAATTTCTATATACTTCTCATCAAGGATTTCGTAAAAGCGGATCAAATGAATATCAGTAGTCTTCAACACGATTGTCATTTCACATATATGTGATGTATGTATGTTATAAGTGTTAGATATTATATAGAAAAAATTATAACCATATACTTGTATTACGACCATGTCCTTTGTATTATAGTTATCAATCTTTTCTATCTTAACCTCTATTCAGAAATGAAAGATTCTGTGCTTTTCATTTTTATATTTATTTTTGTTAATATGAATGCTTGAGAGTTCTCTAAATTCCTTTTTAAGAAATCTTTACAAGAGTAATAAGGAATGTTGGGCTATCTAATATATAACTTTAAATACAAATCTTATTTTTTATAAATTAACATTTAAATTTCATGCAAAGCAGTACTTTGTGCTCTATGAAATTTAAAAATATATAATTTAAATTTTAAACTATAGGCATTTATTAAATTTTGTACAGAGGTACATTCATTACACTTAGCTCCTAATATGAATATTTTGTTGAATTATAGTTTACGTTTTTAATAGGCATAGTAAAAGGCCAAGAAAAATAAAATATAGAGGAAAATAGTAGTAGATAAAATCATATTATTCAGCTAGTGAGAGAATAGTAAGTCATTAATCGAATTATTGAAAATACGAAGCAAAAAAGCAAAAGATAATCCTTTCTGAGAAACAAGATTTCAGGAAAATGTTGAAACTGATCTCTTGTTTTTAATCTACTTATTCTACTTTAATGAAAAAGTTTTCCAGAAAATGCTTGTACAGAAAACAGTAGGTTGCGAAACATGAAAAAAATGGTAACTCTGCATATAATATTTTGTGGATACTTTTAGGAAAAGAAACAAAAGGCTAAGAAAAACGTTATTTAAGTTTATTTTCTACGGCTGTTTATTCAATGTTTAATGAGCAGTTTGTTTTGCAAAGTTGCTAATAACAAAGTTATTTTGAGGAAAACATCTATTTTGCCAATTATGTACAGAAATGTTTCCTGAGTTATGGAGAAAAGTCAGTTTTGCAGTATACTTTTTTACAAACAAAAAATACATAAGATTAAGAAATGTTTCAGGAAATTATTTTTACTGTTTTCTAAAATTTAAAGATTTAAGAATTTTGATATCATTTGCTTTGAAATTAAATTTATCGTAAGAAATATATTCAGATGTATATCTTAAATTAATTTCTCAAGTTAATTTAGGTGAACTGAAAATTGACTTTTCAATTGATTTAAAATTTGATCACACCATTTAATCATAACAATTTAGACAATTAATTAGCAATGATTATATTACTAATATATTATTCCACATTTCTGAATAAAATGGTTTAATTTAGATGTTAAGTTAAATAACAGAATGTATTTATATTTATACACTAGAGTGTAACTTTGGAATGTAATTTAATTTACAGTAAAAATATACTATTTTAAGACTATAAAAATAGCGTAAAATTTCAATAATTAATTAGATAAAAGTGCCTTACTAATAGATAAATCAGTATTTTTAATAAAGCGATTAGAATCTAGACATTAACAGTTATTCAGAATGTTATAATAGTAAATAATAGAACGTTTGTACTCTCATAAAAAGTGTACCTTCAAGAAGTAATTAAGTTTACTTTTAAAAATACGATTTTTTCTTCCGGTGAAAAATACATTTCTTTAAGACTTTGTCATTAAATTTAATTTTTTTCACATAATTGTCTTCTCAATATATTGAAAAAAAACCTTAGTTAAAAAAAGAATTGTACTTAAAGTTAATTTTTTGAGACTGAAAATGTGAGATAATTTAATCCAAAAAAGGAGATTGACCGAAGAAAAATTCTGATAAAATGAAATAATCTAATTTGAGTTTATGAAAATAAGGAATTCAAGTAGTTATATTTTATCAAGATAATAATTATTTTATTTAAAAATAAAGGAACAAAAACAAAATAGACCGCAAAGTTTTGAAAATCAAATTCTGAAAATCAGAAAAGCATTTCAAAATATTACGTACATTTTAATCTGCACAAGAAAAGGGTTATAATGCCTAATTAAATGTTAACTATTGTCCAATGTATTCAAGAAGAGTCTCTCGAATACATTTTAAATAAACACGCTAAAAAACGTTTCTAACCAGAAACATTTAAAATTTTCCTTTTTAATATTTTTGTGCTTAAATAAGAGTTTAATTCATAATATATCTAATAAATCAAGATCTCTCTCATTTTTAATGAAACATCAGGTTAATATTTACTTTAATTTTTGCTGGCCATCTAAAAAATTAAGAAAAACTTATTGTATTATTTTAATAATAAGAAACTAGCATACACCAATAGACAAAACTGATGATTTTGATTTAATTATTTGAAGTATTTATTGTATGTAAAGAAATTATGCTTTTTTTCATGTTATGAAAATTTAATTGGTTTCTTAAAATAAAATACAAAATCAACTATAAGAATAAAGAGGATGGAAAATTTAATAAATACTTTTCTGCTTGGTATAAAGTTTTTATTTGTAAGCAAAAATTGAAAAAGTCATAACATTTTTTTTTATGAATATTTTCTTTATATTAAGTTTACTGTAACAGCATTTAACTCTAATTTAATTATCATGTTATTATTATTTTATTATCATTAATTAATTATTATTTTATTATCATGTTGCATTTCCTTTTTCCTAGTTGTATCAAAATGTACATAAAAAACCAGTTCTTAATTTCGGAAAAATTATTTAAAATAAATAATTTATACTGGTAATTAATTTTAGGAAATATTTTACAAATAAACAAGTCAAAGTATTTAACATGAACACATAATTTCTTATAGGCTTTTCAAGCGTATTGATTCATACTGCTACAGATATTAAGGCAGCAAATCAAGAAAACGCAATATATTTTAAAGCTACTGAAAGAGGAAAAAGAATTAGAGAAAATTCGGAATCTGAACACCCATTTCTGTTAAAAACGTCGCCCAACTTGGTTAGTCTGCCAGACTGCAGATAGGGAGGTTCTGAGTTCGAACCCCGATTCGGGCATGGATGTACCTTCAATCTCCATCTATCCTGTTTATGTCCTTTCCTTGTATGAATGGATTGTAAATGGTTGTCTACTACCCTATAAACGGGTACCTATGATATGTGTGTATTGAGGAAGTCCGATACCACACCTAAAAATGGTTCAGTTGTAAAAGTGGAACACCGCACACCATAATGCCAGCCTAGCTATTACACGACAGCAACAACAACAACCAGCTAAAAACACAAATATAAGTAACAAAAATGTTTTTTCAAAAAGTAAATTTCATGTTGGAAATATTTTATAGAGAATGTGTCTTACTAACAACTGATACAATCTATTTCTTCCTTCATCCCCATTTCACCTAGTAGATAGTTTAGGTATTATGCCCTCTTTTTTCTATTTCAGGTATTATGTCCTCAATTTTCTAGTGCAGGTAATATGTCCTCAATTTTTTAGATCATATAACATGTCCTCAATTTCCTAGTTCAAATAATATGCTCTTAATTTTCTAGTTTAGGTTATATGTTTTCAATTTTCTTGTTCAGGCATTATGTCCTCAATTTTCTAGTCCTCACTTTTCAGCATCAAGTTTTTTGAATTAGCATGGTAGTCTAAGCTTTACTCAATTAAAAATACGGCTTCCGTTCTCTCTTTTCGCCTTTATTAAATAAAATTGTTGGAAAAATAGTTCAATATTTTTTCGGTAGATGGCTGTAATGATTGACATTTTGTAAAGTATTGATCAAATAATTTTAGATTCATGCTCGTTAAAAAAAGTGAAATTTCAGAATAAAATGATTCATTTACTTTTTGCTTTGAAAATTCATTAGGGAAATTTAAGTGTTAAGAATAGAAGTCAGTAATGTAAAACCTGTGTGTATGTCACAGTTTTTCTTTGATAAATACGAAATTGAAAGCGTGGTGACTTAAATTGAGAATAGTGTTTATGATTCCGATATTGCAACAGCCAATTACATGCAAATTTGATTTCATCGATTCTGTTCTGGTAATTTTCATGTTTAAGATGACCTCTCACAGGTACATCGTCGTTTAAAAATGTCAATAATATCACTTAGGTAGCCGATGTTTTCCGGAATGCTAACAATCGTAGAAACGCATAAAAGTTAAAGAGATTGACCTTAAAATACTTATTAAAATTTTTGCACATAGTGAATACGAAGCAAGTGTGTTATAAAGTATTGAAGTTCACTTTAAATTAATAGATTTATTATCCATAAATCCATGTTTCTAGTGATATTATAATGGGTGCCGACAGATGGTGAAGTACTTAGCTTTTCTAACTTCGAAGCAGTAAGCTCTTGATTCGAATAATGGTTCAGGTATGGATGTACCTTTCTCAGTGTGTTTGTGCTTCTGTATTCTTTCACTTTCGGGTTGAAGATGGCCCACCTACTGGGTACCCAAATGTATAAGATGCCACCACCTTCGCTTCTTGTTGTGCTGAATACATGGATTCTAAAGGCAGCTGGGCATTAGAAAAAAATGTCAGAATATGAATGAAATACAATGGATATAATGTAGACGTTTATTAATTTTATTTTAAAAAATAATTCAAAAGTAGTAAATTGTAAATATAAATAGTGTCTGACAGTCAGTCAAGTGCCATTATGTTCAGTGGTAGGAGAAAGAATAATCGGTACATAGAGGGCACTGATCTTTGTGTTTCTCTCAGCTTTCGATAACTAACACACATATGTTCATAATAAATGTTTAAGGGGGGGTAACAGATATAATTAATTACGCATCAATAATATATATTTATACATATATGTGTATGAGAAATAGCTATTGAATAAACAAACAAGATATTAACATTAGATTTATTATAGCTTATGTGCTCGAAAGTTGAGTAAATAAATAGCAAGATAAATAAGAGTTGCTTTGTTAAAGATATAAGCCTAAATCAAAAACACCAAGGACAAATATATGAGTTTGATAAGTAGGCAACATATTATGGGTGCTTTATTTGAAGACACACTATTTATAAAAAAAAGTTGTCCCCTTATCTTAATAGTGTGTCTTTGTATACAAATTTTAGGAAAGAAAATAATAAATAAAAGCTTTAATCTTATGGTCGCATTTACTCTTTAAATAAAATATTCACATCTTTCCAGAAGACGTTTTTCATTACTTTTGTAACAACAAGCAAATATTTTCAAAAAATTATATCCAATTCCCGGAAATATTTGTCAGTGTGAAAAATTGCTTCATTTGAATTTATTCCACTAAATGTCACATTTTCAGTATCTTTGAAAGCATAGCATTGTTATAACATGAAAGACCACATGCTACTGTAACAATTTTATGACATGAAGCGAAATATCAAGCATAAAAGCAATCAAACAGTTAAAAAAATGTTTTGTTCGCTGCCGAAAATCGTATGTCTCGATGGAGTATATGCGAACGCCAGATCTCATCACCTACAATTGGCTGCAAGCCATGTGGGACACAGCAGTCCGCAAAAGAATGGCGTCTTGCTGAAATATTTATCACGATCAGATTATAAATCGACAGGCACAATATTTTCCTCCGGATTTTATCTTCTTTTTGTGATTAATATGAAAGCTCCCCGTAAATCTATCAGTTTCTTATAGATATTATCGCCATTGCTGTGAATACTTTGCATGGCAGAAAAGGACATTTTATAGAAAAAGCATTGAAATAAAATCGAATAGATTGTTATTTTCCTTTAACACGATATGATTCCAAGTAATGCGTGATTTTATAGCAATCTTATTATTGAGATATAATAAAGTTTTTTCAAACGTTGCTATTTATGTAAGTTTTTTAGAAATAAAAGATTTTATATATTATAGTGAAATAATGTGAGAAAAATTCAAAGCTGCATTTTTTTAAAGAATTAAATTAATAAGCTAAAAAAGCATGTTTTCTCTCTTATAGAATACTATTTTTCTCCGAAAAATTCTTAGAATTAATGAATATCCTTTTAACCAATAAAACAAAAGAATTATGGTAATGTTTTTAATGTCTTTTTATTTCTTCTTTGACTATGCATTCTAAATATCATCATACGCTTTGTAGAATCTCATTTTGATTTATCAAATTCATAAAAAGCCCTAATTTTTCTTTTATCACATTATAGTTAAAAGGTAAATCTACGATGATATAAATGTTTGCATTTCTATAAATCTGAAAAATTTAAAGTATTTAAATCCGAAAGCACATAATATGTAAGTAAGTAAATAAATAAATAAATAAAAGACATGAAGAATAATTTTGATATGAAAACAAAAAAAGACATGAAAACTAAATAATTTTTGAAAGTTGCATTGAACTCAAATTCATGCATCTTTATTCTTATTTTAAAACTTTATTTTAAAATAAAAATTAAAAATAATGTTTATATCAAAATAAAAAATTAAAATGAATGAAGTTTTAAAATAAAAATTATCCTTAGGTTGAAAATAAAGATAAAAATATTTAGATCTAATTTTATGTTAAAATATCAAAGGAGTGAAATGCAAAAAGACTAAATTTTTAAATTGAATTTTGTTCCGTCTTATGCATATTCCATATTTTGTTGAAATGTATGCATATTTCATGCAAATGCTTTTAAATTATTATTCTTTGTTTAATTCTATATTGTAATCTATGAATGATATTTTAATACCAAGATATTTGGCTTATTTTCAATATAATAGCATAGGATTAGCTCGTAAATGGCTCATTCATTTTGAAAAGCTATATTTTCTAAATATTATGTATAGACATGAGAAATACATCTAAAAAAATTACCAAGCTTTCACACCCGCTGCTAATGTTTCTATATATATATATATATATATATATATATATATATATATATATATATATATGTGTGTGTGTGTGTGTGTGTGTGTGTGCGTGTCAGCTTTGGCGGCACGACACGTCCAGACGTTAATGGAAAGCATTTCATATATTTTAAACCAGGGAATTAATGTTCTTGAAATGTGTAGGCAAGCGCAAAATGCCTTTTTGACAGGACAGCTTCGTTTCCATATTCTCTTTTGAAAGTAAATTGCGCATCTGTAACATAAGAACTGCTACCACACTCCAGAGTAAAAATATATTTCTCTTGCTTTCTCCTGTTTACAACCAGTACTAACTCCAGACTACCTCACCCAATCGGAAAGATAATGGACTCGTCCATGTGTTAGGAATACACAAAGTCAACTTTTAGCTTTTTTTCATATCTCACACATGTGTCAATGAACAATACAGTTGAAAATATTGTCCTTTTAAAATAAAAAAAATCATCGATTTATTCTTTATATTCTTTCATATATAAAATACTTCCTGAATAAAATGTTTCCGGAAAATTGTATTCTTTTGGTATATATATATATATATATTAGTATACACACACGCACACACATATATATATATTTATGTATACACACACATATATATAAATGCATATATTTAAATCTTTAAAGTCATATAGTTTAAAAAAGTTTGAAAAAATTAAAAAAAGTTTGTCTATTCAATGATATTCAATGTATAGACTCTTTTATGACGGCTAATTTTAGGTGTAAAATTATTGATTATTTAATTTGAGAGTTTAGATTTTAGTCAAACAACTTGAAATTAATTAGATTTAAACGATTTAATTAAAATATAATCTTGTTTATATTAAATGAGTAAAAGTATGTAAAAATATAATATTATAAATAATTAATATTTTTAAATTAATTGTTCTGAAAAGAACTTCGAGCTAAATAATGTGAAAATTATTGTTAAGGTAACATTTGAAAAAGAATATTTCTAAAGACAAATATAAAAATTCTCTTTTTGAGTTCCTTGAAGAAAACTGATAATTCCATTACTCGTCCTTAGAACTGATGACATACACACACAAACAGGTTTACAAATCAAACTCATATATTATGGATATTTAATTCTTCTTGTGCTGACAGGAATACAACTTACATTAGCTTGTAAATGAAACTTGCAATTACCTGAAATGCCTCGAAAGTCTTGAGTCATTTTACACATTCATATAGAACAGTGGTAAGTTAAATAGTTGGTGGCTGGTTTAAGCTAAAAAATCATGTCATACATTTCTTCCAAGAAATTATAACTCTTTGTTGTGCAGATCAAGTATTGGTTTGGTCTTCTGCTTTGTCCTTGCTTCTAAATTTAAGATAGTTCCCATTTGACTGATTCTGACTGGTAGAGCCCATTTCTGGACTAGATATAAGGGAGTATTCTGACAACAATCACTTGATTAGTATTCATACTGGATTATGCAAAATAGAACCCAAAATTGCAAATTCCTTTCTACATTTCAAGGATAACAAATTATGCCTTGGAAATTCATAATTAAAAAAAAGTCTTACTGCAAATGAAACATATCAAATCTGAAATAATTAACTAAAATATTTAGAAAAATTTAATTATAAGCTTTTATAAAGGTAAGTTGTTAGCATAGAAGTGCAGACACATATAAAAATTACAGGTATGTTATTATTTTGTAAAAAAACGAAATGTTTCTTTCAATTTGCAATATTTTTTATACATTCACTTGATTTTTTTATTTAGTTAATTGCTTCACAAAGTTTTACATTTAGTTTTGTCAGTAAGGACTAAGCAGTAATTTAGCCAAGTCGTAGAAGGCATGTCTAAGTATATATATATATATATATATATATACATTTATATATATATATATATATATATATATATATATATATATATATATATATATATATATATATATATATATATATATATATATATATATATATATATATATATATATATATATATATAAAGCACATTTTCATATCTGGTAAAAGTTGGTGCAGTAAATATAGTATTAAAAAAATGCAGATTATATTTCATTAGTTCTTTTAGTTTAAAATATGAATATAGAAAAACTCATTTTAAGTACTTACTCTTATTACTATACTAATTGGTTCAGTACTATGCTTACTAATTAGTGTTATACTTTTATCAAAATTAAACAATTGCTAAGTAATTGGAGAGCAAAATATTCATTTGCTATGAGAAATTGTTTATGCTATAACTTAAATAAATATAAATGTGTAAATTCATTATATATATATATATATATATATATATATATATATATATATATATATATATATATATATATATATATATATATATATATATATATATATATATATATATATATATATATATATATATATATATGGTCTTTTTGGGTGATTAACCCCTTCACCTGAACAAGGCCGGAAGTTGCTATTCATTTGTCTTTACCCAGTGGGCACATGTGAAGCAAGTCACAGAATCGAGAGAGTAGCATTACCCACTCCATATAAATACAAACATGTTTTAAGGGCCACATTCACACATCATCTCAGAATAAAGGACCGAGAAACACAGAGATAAAATAATATCCATGCCCGAATGGGGATTCCATCTCATAAACCACAGCTCAAGAGTCAGAAACGCTAAACATTCTGCCATCGGTAGGCTTAGAAAAGTTTCGTTTGTAAAAATTATTATTAATGCAATAGTTTTCAAAACATCTTATTCTCTAATCAAGAAGACTGACACTGTTTATATAAGTAACATTTTATGTGAAACTAAACGCAGCTTTTAAAAATAGATCCTATTAGATGCAGTTTTTTATTTTTATAAATTTGCATCAAATAAAACTTATCTAGCCTTAAATTTAATTAACTTTTTTCTGTCCGTCAGATTATCTTACAATCAGAAATCGGGAATTGCTTGTCATTCTAATCAAATCATTTGTTAGAAACTCGTAAGTGATAGAATATACTTCATTTGTTATATGTTTAAATCAGCTTCTCAGATGAAAAAGGGGAAGTTTATGCAATTTATTTTTTTACCTCCTTAATTCATGTTGCAATAGAAATAATTGTTTAAAGAAAGAACTATTTAATTAGAAAATTTATAAACACAGATTTTTTTCATGGATAAATTTGTATTTTTATTCTTCGGTATTTAGATTTTAATAATTATCTGCTCTAAAAGAAATAAGCCTTCAGAAATAGGGAAGTCGAATATGTTTTTTTAACATTGGAGAAGAGAAAACTCGACTACTATTGTCTCTGTGGATTCCAGTTTTCAAGTGATCTTAGAGGTCTAGAATTCCAGTCGAAGCTCTTAAATACTTATCTATAGGAATGCTAAACTACTTTGATTTAAATGATAGAAAGATTAAAGATGGAAATAAATATATTTCTGTGCTTATTTGAAAATTGCAAAGTGGAACTTTTTGGAATAAAAGCATTTTCATGTTCTGTCTAAGTAACTTTAAAAATGTTAAAGTGATTTATATTCAATGCAAAAGGATTGACTTTATAAAATTGAAAATAATAGAATATTTCAAACGAATGAGAACATTTTTCTAAAGTTTTTTAAAAAAGGAACACTATTATTAAAGATAAATTGGAAAGTTGATAGATAATATCGTATCAAATATTGAGTAATATTACAAAAAAATACTCATTAATATTGCACCAAAATATTGAAATATAATTTATTTTTCTAATATGTCTCTATCA
This sequence comes from Latrodectus elegans, assembly GCA_030067965.1. Classification (NCBI taxonomy): domain Eukaryota; kingdom Metazoa; phylum Arthropoda; class Arachnida; order Araneae; family Theridiidae; genus Latrodectus; species Latrodectus elegans. Next base: position 5,378,988 of record CM057815.1, read on the forward strand.
GTTTTTACATTTAAATATTGAGATGAATATTTAAGTTTAAGGTATAACAATTAAGCATTTCTTACAAGTTTATGGAATTTTATTTCTATAAGTAATATTAAAAAAATTTTAAAATTGTAAAAATTTGATTTGTAAGACAGAGTATTTTAAATTCTAAATTAAATTTTTCCTTTATAACTTGAAATATGTGATAATTTTTAATTCGATTTATATAAAATCTATTTTGTCTTAAATTAAAATTATTCTGAATTTAAAATATGTATCCATAATGGAAATAAATTTAAGCTAAGTATTTATATTTTAAAGTTTTATTGATGTCTTTTTTAATTTGATGAATTAGAATGAATTACAGTACCTTTAAATAACTTTATCTATAACAAATTGAACTATACTTAGAACACAAAGAAATAATAGATCATATTAAGAATCATGCATTAGTTATCAACTTTCTTCTCTGGCAATTTATTTAAGTATAATAAGAGATGCCCTTATATTCATTGTATGGAATTTTTATTCATTTAAATTTTATTGCAGCCAGACTAATTGTCAAATTTATAATTTTTGTCCGCGCAAATAGTGTCCTGCTACAATTTTACTGCAGTTCAATTATGTGCAACATTTATTAATTTGCTTATTATTTTAATGTATATAATTTTATGTTGAAATGTATTCTTTTAATGCTTTTCTGGCAATTTTTATTAAATGAATTAAATTTTATCCTTCCAGCACAAATAAACGTTAATTTATCTTTGCAACGAGCAACTTACGAGAGTTTAACAAATTAAAAATTATAAATTTCGATTTTATGCCTAATTTAGTACCAATTTTCATGAATGATACTGAGAAAGAGATAATCATTGTCTCCCAACTATGATTTAAATGTATTGTTAAAGTAAATTTTTAGTTATAAAGTCACATTATTATTATATTACTAAAAGAAAGGAAAAAAAAGTTAACTAGGAATTCCTCTTAATGCCATTTAATACACTTATTATATTCAAATTGTATATGATATGGAATAGAATCTCATTCTGTTCATAAATTACTAATTTTCATTGAAAGCAGTAAATACAAAGTGTTGCATAGAAAGGTATGGCCCGAAGGGTTACATTTTTATCGATCAGCTCACAAAAATTACATAGATAGAAGTATAAACTACTTCTTATAATTATTTATGACATGTCTAATAAATAATGTATTAATGCAATTTTTTTTCTAGAAGATTCTAAAGCACCCACTTTGAAAGACATGCTCACAAATAAAGGGCAGAAACTCAATTATCATCTCCCATTCTTCAAAGGTTAACAATGAAGTCAAAACACGAAAATATTTCTCTGAAAAATGCTTTTCTACTTCTGCTTCAGTATAAGACATTCTTCTAAGATTTGAATTTAGTATAATGAGTCACAGATACGATTTTTTGTGCATAAAATAAACATTTGTCTGATAAATCACATATAATTTCGTCTAAGTATAAAATTTTTTATTTTATGTAATTTTCTACCATATTCAAATTAAATGTTTTCTTAGAAAGGTTACTTAAATTGTAGTAGTTTAACCTATTTATTTAATATATTTATAATTGTACATGTATGTAGTTGACATAACACAATTATTGCATGTAATACAAAGCAAAAAGTTACAGATATATTTTATCTTCCCAATTTGGGTAACATTTCTTAATTTCTTTATAAAAATGAACGCATAAAACAAAAAATGAAATATATTTGCAATTTTTTTCGGATATATTTAACAAAATAACACGTAAATAATATATACAATTTATCATAAAATAACTATTGAATAGACAACTTCTTATTTATAGCACTGCTTCTATGAAATTTTTCTTCCATAGATGACAATAACGCCAAATATCAAAAACAATTCTCAGTGAACTTCATTGCCTATTATGTGAAAACCCAATATTATTAAGTGGCATTTTACTACCACATCTCATCTTAGAAGATAACATACTTTTATAATATGCTAGCCTAACATATGACCTTAAGCTGTATTTTTTCTGACGTAAAGTTTCTTTCTATTATTGGATCTATTATTGATCCCCCGTCGTAAAAATGTTATTAGTGTTTCTTTTTTTACCATATTTAATATTCTTTATTATAATAAACTGATTTTTCTTTTTAAAAATGCTTTAATTTAGCATTTATTCCCGAAAGACATTTATTATACATAAATTCAAATATTGGTATTTATTGTTTATAAAAAAAAATAAATATTGTTGAACGCTTCCAATTTCAACAAAAATATATTGAAATGTATGACTATCATTTCAAATTTACATGTTGCAATGAGAGAACTGTTAAAAACCATAGAACTATCAAGAAAAATATTTTTAAATTGTTTTTTTAAATACTAGGAATTTCTCTAACCATACAAATTTACAATTAAGTCTAAAGATGACCATAAGAGATCAATGCAAAACAAATATTAATGTGCTTGTTAAATATGTGATATCAAAAGTTCTGGGGCAGCTCGTTGAGCAGTTAACATGGGTGTAATGGTCTGGAGAAAGCTTACTCTTCCTTTAGATCAACAAAAGAATTGAAGCAGTAGGTCTTCTGGTGGTACCATCGATTTGAGACTTTCAGAGCAAAGTCATACTTTTACATTCATGGTGCTCTGGTTAAAAGAAAGACGCATCCCACTGACCTAAATTCGCATTGACAATAGAATAGGGAGCTTGGTTTTTCCGAGTATCATGAGCAACAATAACTTATATATATATATATATATATAATATATATATATTATATATATACAAGTATTATATATATATATTATACTATATATATATATATATATATATAATATATATATAATATATATATATTATATATATACAAGTATTATATATATATATTATACTATATATTATATATAATATATGTACTCTATATATTATACTATATATATTATACAATCCCCAGTTCAAACCCTGGTGCATTATAATGAACTATTTTTATCATACCTTCGTGGTAATCTGATTAAACGAAAGACACGCCCTATTGCTTTGCCTTACATTCGCGTAGCCAATGGCATAGCAAGTTTGGCATGTTGAAATGTCATACGAAACGACAAAAGTGTAGTAAAGAATTTTACTCCCGAAATTTCCTAAGGAATTCAATAAAATTCCTTTCAAAATTATATTATTTTTATAAAGATCGTTTATGTAATAGAATAGTTTTAGTACAGTTTAATGTTGATGGCCTTCATTTTTAGTCAACAAATGATATATGATATGGTAAATGATATTAAATAAATAATTTTAAAGAATATGCACAGCATTTGAAATGTAAAAAATATTTAGCAAGTATTATGCGAAAAAAAATTTTTTTTTGTTCTTTGTCTAATGTCAATCATGGATTTCATGTGGCTCATTCCTGATACATAACAAAGGTGACACAATAGATTTAAAATTAACAATTTATTCCTACATATTTCTTGAGAGTTGCGGTAGCCTAGAGGTTAAAGTATCGGAAGGCCGATGCCCTAACCCATTCTCCAATGCCCCAATGCGGCGATTTCCTAATGCTGCCAAAGACCCTTGTGGAATCGAAAGACTTGCGGTAGTCCGTTGAGCAGTTACCATAGGTGTAATGCTCTGGAGAATATTTCCTCCTCCTTTAGATCAGTGTCAAAATTGAGGTAGTGGATTGTTTGATTGATTTCATCGGTCGGAGCAATTTAGAGAAAAGTCGTAATTTCACCTTCATCGTGCTCCTGTTGAACAAACGACGCACCTACTGATTTAAAGTGGCATAGCCAGTGGTATAGTGAGCGTATCTTGTCCAAGTGCCATAAGTAACAACAACAAAATATTTCCTGAAATATTAAGATAGAAGGATAGAAAAAGGAAATACTTTTTTTTTCTCGGGAATATAAATTCTTTACTGAAACATATATAAATGAAAAGGCATGAAACGTAACGAAACTACTGACACAAAAACGCAATGCATTCATTTCAATTCAAGTGATTAGTACAACACAACAATCTATATACTTGTTCATAAGATAGGTATTTCTAGCAAACGCAAGGCAAATATTCTTCGTTTCTTGTTATTATAGTAATTTAAGCCTTTCTAGCATTCAAGAAGTCTTCATATTATCCCATTGGAAATCTCTGCTCTTATATAAAAAACTTCTTTATCCTTTATAGAATATGCTCATGGCTAATTAGGAATTCCATCATTTTATTTAATTTGGCTTCCGAGATTGTTAAAAATGTTCTATTATATAAAATTTAAATATGCTCAACGCCAAATTAATTTCAAGTGATAGATAGTTATATAGTGACTAGGTTGTCTTTTTGTTTTAAAGGTTTATCAGTGATTCTTTAACATAAATTAAATTATTTATTTTAAATATAAATTAATAAAATATAAATGAAATAATATAAATTTAAATTATATTATAAATTAAATAATGTAATAAATTAATAATAAAATATATTTTAAATTAATGATATAAATTAAATAATTTATTATAAATTAAATGTTTTACATAAATTAAAGGTATATCAGTGTTTTTATATATAAAATTTATGATGTTGTCAGAATGATAGGTGACACAATACAATTTTCTTGGACTCATTCCTAGGGGCTGCATCAGTTTAGTTTGATCTGATGGGAATCTTTATTTTTAAACATATGACATTGTTATACGCAATCAATAAATGGAATTCTAATAAAAATGGAGTAGTATTTTGATTTATTATAAACATAAATATAAACATATGAAACAATATAATCTTAGGACAAATGATTATTTAATACAATTGACGCTGAAGCAAGACGCTTTGTAGCTTTTCAAAACAAAGTTGTCCAGTTTTATAGCTTTGTTTGATAGTTTCAAAGGAGACATAAAACTCAGAAATATAAAAAAAATCAGATTACATTTCACGAGTATCTTTCCTTTTATGTCTGCACTCAAAATAATTTAATACAAACAAATTTAATTTCAGTGATTTTGGAGATCAAAATCATCTATGATGATATATTGAAGAAAATCAGGGAATTTATTGAATTCTTTAAAATTCCTTTCTTTGAGATCCAGAATTTAATTTTCATGATTGTATTGTTAGAGTGATCACAAATGGCACAATAGCTTACGCGTGGAAACAATTTTGGGCATATTCTCAAATTTATGATTTGCAGTTTAAAAAGTGTTAAATGTTGATGATAAATATTTTCAAGTTAGAAAAATAGTTTTAATTTTGAGTTTTATACGAGGGTCAGTATGAAAGTTTTGAAATACAAATAGGTTTTAAAGTTATACTTACAAAATTTTAGGTGTATTTAAAGTAGTCTTCTCCAGCATCAATGCACTTTTGTAGACAAATTTTCCACAGATGAAATGCCTCAAGCCATTCATTTCTTGGAATAGATGGAAAAAATGCATTTATAGCCACATCAATCTCTTCTTCTGAATGAAAACGACGTCGACGTAAGTTCTTTTTTAAATTAAAGAATAACTGAAATTCTTTAATTTGTTTTTGTTTAAGAAACTCAATGGTTAATTCGGCTGTATGTGAAGATAGATTGTCATTGTGAAACATTTGTCCCCTAACATTGAGTTCTTGTAGAATTTCTGGAAGACATTTCGTGGTATACCAGTTTGCAGTTACTGTCTTCTGTCCTTTCAACTTGATGGCCTTGACCAATCCCGTATTTCTGAAGTAAACGGCATACAACACTTTTTTCAATGCGCATTGTTTTTTCACCATTGTCGGCGTGGGATCATCTTCAAAGGCCCATACTTTGCTTTCTTGACGCGTTTGAACGTCAAAAAACGGTATGTACGTTTCCTCACCTGTTACAATTTTAGAAACGATGCGGTGGCCACCATCATTTAGGTATTTAAGAGTTTCTTTACTGATTCTGACATGCTCCGCTTTTTGGTGCTCAGTCAGATTAATGGGGAACCAAACGGCAAACTACTTTTTTCACATGTAATTCTTCATGAAGGATTTCGTGTATGGCCGTGGATCCAATGTTAAATTCCTTCTTTATCATTTGATAGGTACAACGATTATCATCCATTAACATTTTTCGTATGGCAGACACATTATCTGGGATTACTACCGACGGCGGCTTTCCTGTATGTTTTTCACCCTGAAGAAAATAGCGACCTCCTCTAAATTCTCTAAACCATCTGAATGCAGTAGCACGAGCTGCAGATTCATCCCCAAATGGTAATTATAACCGTTTAACGCATTTTTCTTGATTTAATCCTGCTTAAAAATCGTAGAAAATCATAGCGCGAAAATGTTCTCGCGTCAAGTGCATTTTCTCTTCTGTTTAATATTTATTCTACGTTAATCAAGTAGAAGTTAGGCAGTAAAAATTCGCCTTCTGTGTTAAAATACTTTGTATTTTAAAATTAAACCGTTATTTTTAGTTTGTAAATTTTCGTCTGCGCGTATCTCAAAAATTTCAGAGTAACCTTCGTATAATTTCTTGGTGAAAAAATTAAACCTTATGACATGTTGATTTAAAAATATTTTTGCAGAATCAAAAGAGATTTGTTCTTATATATGCTCTTATAGAAAAAACTTTCTTATCCATGAAATGATATGCTAATGGTCAATTAAGAATTCCATCATTTTATTTAATTTGGCTTCCGATATTGCTCAAAATTTTCTGTTATATAAAATTTTGCAATTTCTGCTCAACGACAGAATAATTGTAAGGGATAAATAAATATAAATTGATTAGGTTGCTTTTTTTTTAAAGGTATATCCTTTAAAATAATATAATTATAATTTGTAGATATGAAATGCAAGTTAACCCTGGTTTATTTCCATTTCGGTGTAAAGATATTCTTGATATCCTTTGCTCAAATGAATATTTCAGTTGATTGATCTACTGTATGTTTCTTCTTTCCGAAAATGTCTTATCAAACAATGAATTAAAATTTTACTTGACAACGTGTAAGAAATCAGGAGTGTGGAGAAACATTCGATTATGCAGCTTTTGTAATATTGACGATGGTTTTACCATTATTCTCTTTTTTGGGTTTTTATCCATGAAGATTTTAAATTTACTATGTTTGCTGGGCTGTTAGATTTCTCATGTTTTTGAGATTAAAGATGGGGATTAGTTAAAAATTTACATAAAATTTTTTTAATGATTAGAACCTTGTTGGAAAAGATTATGATGCAGTTACGAGAGAGAGAGAGAGAGAGAGAGAATGGATTTAATCAGGTTATCAATTCGAAGTTGATACAATTCGTTTATTAGCTCAAGGAAAGGATTCCATTTGATTTGCATACTATACCTTTTATTTATCTCTTTGATAAATTGTTTTCTGCCTAATCCTTTTTAATCACTGAAATATCTGTTAATAATTGAATAGACATGAAATACTACACTACTGGTCATTAAAATTGCTACACTAGGAAGAAATGCAGATAACACAATGATATTTATTGGACAAATATGTTATACTAGAAATAACAAGTGATTAAATTTTAAAAAAATTTGGCTGGATAGATCCTGAGAAATCAGTACCCAGAACAACCACCTCTGTCAGTAATAACAGCAGTTACACGCCTGGGCATTGAGTCAAACAAAGATTGGATTGCATGTACAGGTACAGATGCCCATGTAGCTATAACACGATGCCACAGTTCATCAACCGTAGTGACTGGAGTTTGGTGACGAGCCAGTCACTCGGCAACCATTGACCAGACGTTTTCTATTGATGAAAGATCTGGAGAACGTGCTAGACAGGGCAACAGCCGAACATGTTCCGTATCAAGGAAGGTCCGTACAATACCGGTAACATGCGTTCGGGCATTATCCTGCTGAAACGTAGGGTTCGCAGGGCTCGAATAAAGGGTAGAGCCACGGGTCGTAACACACCAGAAATGTAACGTGCACTGTTCAAAGCACCGTCAATGCGAACAAGAGGTGACCGAGACGTGTATCCAATGGCACCCCATACCATCACGCCAGGTGATGGGCTAGTATGACGATGACGAATGCACGCTGCCAGTGTGCGTTCACCACGATGCCGCCAAACACGGATGCGACCATTATGATAGTGTACACAGAACATGGATTCACTTGGAAAGATGACGTCTCGCCATTCGTGCGCCCAGATTCGTCGTTGATCACACCATTGAAGGCGTTATTCTCTATGACGCAGCGTCTAGGGAAGCCGCAGCCATGGTCTCCGAGCTGAGAATCCATGCTGCTACAAACGTCGTCGAACTGTTCGTGCAGACACTTGTTGTCTTCCAAACGACTCCGTTTCTTGACTTACGGCTCGTGACGTGGTTGAACGATCTATTACGGCCATGCGGATAATATGCCTGTCTTCTCGGCCGCTAGTGATAGGTGGCCGTTGAGATCCTGCATGGCGTTCCGTATTACTGTCCTGAATCCATTGATTCCATAGTCTGCTAACAGTCATTGGATGTTGACAGACGTGAGCAGCAATACTGCGATAAGATATACCGCAATCCCGGTACGCTACAATTCGACCTTTATCAAAGTCAGAAACGTGCTGGTACGCATTTCTCCTTCTTACACGAGGCATCACAACAACTTTTCACCAGGCAACAACGTTCAAGTGCAATTTGTATATGAGGAACTGGCTGAACAATTTCCTCATTTAAACAGAATGTAGTTGTCTGAATGCGCTGAAAAGCTAATCATTTGCATATCACAGCACTTTCTTCCTTTCGTATAAATTTCACGTCTGTAGCATGTCGCCTTCTTGGTGTAGCAATTTTAATGGCCAGTAGTGTATTTTTTATATTATTAAACTTTCAATTTTTAATTACATTTTGCAGTTTTTATTTTAAATTAAATTATATTTTAAATTTTAATTTTAATAGCAGTTTTTTTGTCAATATTGAAAGTGTTAGGAAAAAATTAATTTTGCTTCCTAAATACAGTCGATGTTGAAAGCATAAAATAAAAAAGTAAGGAAAGGGAAGCCATTTTAATGGTACTTATTTTACTATTATTTATTTCTAGACAGCAAGAAGAAGTTAAAGAGCTGACCTTGAAATGGGTTTAGATGCACCCGTTATGCATAGGAAAAAAAAATTCCTTTTTATTGTATTGATTTGAGAACATTCAATTTGAAACGAATCTGAAAGTATTTGTTACTTGTATTGATAACTTAAAGATTATCTGGTAGATAAATTAAGAGTTTCCATATTAAAACAAGTTTTAAAAAGTTTGTTTTAATCTGGAAGTTCCTAAATTACGACAATTGCTATTATTTTCTAGATTAAAACGGTGTTTCCTTTTAAAATTCTCTACCTGTTATCCGCTACTTTTAAGACCTTTGATTCTAAGTGATTCTATGGACTTGTGCATTTAAATATTGTGTGAAATAACGTTATTTATCTAAGGTTATTTAAAGAAATTAATTGTGTCTTTTTCGCAGACTGCCACAAATGTTTTGTATTTGATATTGAGATTTCGCAATTGGAACTTATGTTGTTGATTTCTTCAGAGATTTGATGACTGTTTTGATTTGATCATTCATTAAAGTAAAATGTCTCTTTTAAATATTTGTTTAGTTTCTTCTTATTACATGTATTGCTACAAGTAATATAAAGCTGTCAATATATTGATGTAGATATTTTCCCCTGAAAAATGATTGAAAAATTTACATGCGATTCAAATGGTCTCTTGTATTTCGGAAACTATTATGAATTATTTAAGAATATTCATTCTTATTCCATGAAGTTTCTGACCATTTTTTTAAAACGTATATATGATTCATTTCAGCTTCTTTTTATTTACTTTGTGGAATTGAGCACTAAATCAATATGTATTTGTTTACTTTTTGTCAATACCTTTCTACTTTTATAATTACTAATTTGTTCAACATATTTTCATCTCCAATTTGATCTAATAATTATTAGAATTTATGAATAAGATTTTTTCAATATTCAAAGAATGCAGCTATTCTACATAAATATTTTTCTCGATAGTCGAGACTTTCAGTTTACTTTTGAATTTAAAATAATAGTTTCTAATCAATGTTGTTAGAGAAAACTATTAGAATTCATTGAGAAGTACGGATTGCTAGGTAAAAATTATTGACAAAAAGTAGTAATCAGCATACTATTAAATTTGTCAGAAACAAAAGTATTCCACCTTACCATTACACAACCATTTCTGAATATATTAGCCTTGATTCGCAATCATCACACACTATTGCAATATAAATTTCCTAATAGAGCTTCCATAATATATTTCCCTTGGCCCAAAAGTGCCGCAGAGTTTTATGTGACACTCAACAAGCATATTAAGTTTCAAATATTACATGGTGCATTAATATCCTTTACTGATGATCATGCGTGTGTGTTTGTGCGTGCGGCAGTGGTAGCCTTGTGGTTAAGGCATTGGCCTTCCATCAAGAAGGGTGGATTCGATTCCCAATACTGCCAAAGATGCTCCGAGTACATGAGATATATTTGCTCGTTAAATTTGTGGAATCGAAAGTGCTGTGGTCGGTCGTTGAGCAATTACCACGGACGTAATGGTGTGGAGAAAATTTCCTCCCTCTTCAGATCAATATCAAAATTGAGGGAGTGGATTTCCTGGTGGTGCCGTCTATCGGAGGACTTTAGAGCAAAGTCGCACTTTCATCTTCGTCCTTCTCTGATTAAACGAAAAACGCACCCCAGAGCCAGAGATTTGAGATGTAATAAGTTATATATGTATATATATATATATATATATATATATATATATATATATATATATATATATATATATATATATATATATATATATATATATATATATATATATATATACATTTTCCAAAGAGAGAGTTTTTAATCGAATGTATTTCTTTTTAGTTGCCAGCTTCCGATTTTCTTTATCCTGAAAATAAAACGCTTTGCAAAAATGCCTTTATGAAAATGTATTGTATTTAATTATTACACAAAATTTTAGAACCATTTTACACTGATTAAAGTTAAGGAGCATCAAGTTTACTGAGTTATTAAAAATTTCTCATCTGCTTTATTTGATTTCAATGTTTTAAGGCTTATTATAATTTATAAGTTATGTCCTTTTAGAATAGATGAAGCGTATATGTTAAAATGATAAAACTTTAAATTTCTCAAAATTTAAAAGAAAATAAATGCAAGGAATATTCGAAATTTAAGGAAAAAATTTTATAATTCAAACACATTTTCACATTAAATTCTGAAGTTTAAACTATGGAATGTTGCGTTGAACAATCTGAATAATTTTAGAATATTGAAAATTTCATATTCCAAACAATTTACTTTTGTAGGGTTATCTATTTAACACATTTGACTAAAGTGTAATACTGAAAGAACAGCGTAACAAATTAAAAAAAAATTTAAGAATTAAATGCTGCCAATAAAAATACAGATTAGGTTATTTGAAATAGCAAATGAAGCAGTATATTTTAGTTTATCATTTTCAATATCATTTTTAATTATAATTCGTGGAATTATTTTCCTTTTTAAAACATTACTTTTATATATGATGACCGTTGTGGTCAGCATTTTGTAAACAAAATAACTTTATGGTAAGGAAATACTCCTACCGTAAAAAAATCCCGGTGATTCTACTAAAATGTTTATATTACCAAAAATAGACTCAATACCTCTTTTAGTAGAAGTGATAGCCAAGATTTACAGCCAACAGTTTTCAGAACTTTCGTGTATTCTCTGTGAGAAACGAATGAATGAAAAGGGATAAATCGATGAAGTATCGGGTTATTGGCCATTAAAGAATAGTTCTGTCTGGCGGCATATGGCCAAGTCGCCTCCTGCCGTGGCGCCAAAACGTGTCTTCGAGAATTGTTATCTTAGTTTCGAAAAGTAGGTTTTTTTTTCAAGAGATATCACCTGAGATTGATAACAGGAAAAAGATTGGCGATGGAAAATAAGCTTTCTCCTACCTAACAAATAGTAACGTGTTTCAATATTGGTCAGGATTTGAGAATATCACCGATAAATATTTACTTATGTGTAGAAAGCAATATTCTTAGAAATATTTTTAAAAACTAAGTAAGCTATTTCAAAGAAACATTTTTTTTCCTCCACACATTTTAAAATTTTAGATATATTTTTTATATGCATATTTTTTAGGAATGATTTTAATATTTGAACTATAACTCAGTGCAATAATTTTTTATTTACGATATTCTTATAAAAATGAAATTATTTTCTTTTATCAAATAACTAATCTTATTTCTAAAAATAAATTGTGTAAAAAAATTAAATGCAAAACGTCAACTAAACTGCACCAAACCAATATTTTTATCAAGTAATATGTAATTTAAGAAAGCTATTTTCAAAAAAAGACTTTCTTTGTAAAAAATACTTCATTTTAATGCATAGGTTATCAAAGTAAGTCCTGATTTAATCTTTGAATTCAAGGATAGTATGATAATTATAATTGCTCTATCTGTAATCTTATAAGGTAAGCAAGAAAGCTCTTTCCGTTTCCGTGTTTTCATAGAATAAGTATGCAAATTAGCATATGATGTATTTAAGACACCAGTCAGTCGAGAGTAGGAATATCAGTTGTTATAAAAACAAATACACCGAGCACATTTATCGATCATAATTCGTACTGTAGAGAAAAGAAATTGAGGTGTCGAAGGAGCTTGTTCGGTATTATTTGTCTTATGACCTCAAAGTGGGTTTATCGATGCTGCATCAAGTCACCGAATATGTCAAGTTTACAGGTACAATGCTGTGAATGCAAGTACGCCAAAGTATTGAGTTCATAAATCATTCAGGTCGAGAGATTCACCCCTCTTTGATAAAGCTGGCGTTTGGTGGACTAGTCGTCAAATGGTTGATTATGATCTGCCACCAACGGTCCAAATGGTTACCGAGGGCCTTTCTCTTACAGCATCTGAAACGAGATGAATAGGCATTGCAACAGAAGGAGCCATCACTGATTAATCACAAGTGTGTACTATTCTTGGTTTATAACGCTAGGCCACATGTTACAAGAGTGGTCAGGAATACTTGGTTGGGAGGCTTTGTGATATCCTCCTTACTCATCTGAACTTGTACCATTAGATTACGATGTTCTCCATTCCCTGGAGAATCATCTTCGTAGAAAATCCTTCACAATGGAGCAAACTTGAGTCAAGTATTTAGAAACTCCATTGCATCCAAAAGCTCCGAGTTTTACCTCAAAGTGGGTGCACGGCTGGGGACACGTTGGTACAAGGTGCTGGAAGCCGATGGTGATTATTTCGAGGGCTAACAATAGACTGTACTTTTTGTAAGTCATATTCTTTATAGTCACATGAAACGACGAGAACTTTTCTTTTTACTTTGAATTTCTCGCCCAGTATATCGAAGAAAGAGTTTCTAACTTTTTTAAATACACTTATATTATTTTCCTCAATATGTGACCAACACTTCTTCAATATTTTCTTTTTCTTCGCTATAAAACTGAGTTTTCTTATCACGTGGCGTAGTATGACGCATTTAGCTGTTGCATTATCTTGAGTTAGGGTGAAGTGACAAAATACTAACTATATAATTGAACACATTCCTGTCCACACCTGTTGAAAAACATCAGTAAATTCTCTTAAATCACAGAAGTATGACGGTAAGAAAATTATCGTCATCAGGGAGAATTGAGTGGATTAATTTACACCTATAATAATATGATATATCATGAATTTTATATTTGTGCATTAAGCAGTAAACTGACAATTTTTTTAAATTAAATGATTAATATACTAAAGAGAAGCACAATTTAGGATGTAAAAAATAAAAGTGTTTAACGTAAAGTCATCTGTCATTCACATGTTACAGAATTTCAAAATTTATAAACAAATGTTCAAGAAATTAATAACTGTTGTAACTAATTTTCACTGATCAATTTGAAATTAATTGAAAACTTTCATTAAAAAAATTAAATGAAAAAAGTCTATTTTGTTCTATTGAATACTATCTAATGTAATTTACAAATGGAAAATAAAATATACGCGCATAAATATATCTTTCATAGTGTATCAATATTTTTCAAAATTTATTCTGTCATATGATATATTCTGAATAATCTTCATAATCAGAATTCCAGTTCTGAAAAAATATATACAAGTATTTAAGGAATTCTAATTTTCCTTTTGTACACTTCGAATAAATGATATTATTATTCTAACAGTTTGCCAAATTGTCACTTTGCACTGATTAAAAAAAATTTGTTGGTAAAAATATAAATCTGAAGAACAAAGTCAATGTTAGATTACTACAATTAATAGTCTTCTTATTTATATAAAATCATTATATTTACTTGAACTGTTATGTTTACTAAATCTTAGAGCTGATATTAGCCCTTATTTCTAATGAAAGAAGTTTATACAATAGTGTTCAGTAATGGTTTACTTTTTAAAGTGATCTGAAATATTAATAATTTTTATATTCTTAAATACTTAAATAGCTTTTTAAAAATGTGTGAATGTGCATGTATTAGAAAAATTTTACACAAAGTGTGTTTTGAATGGACTAATAAATACAGCTATAATTTAAAAATTAAAATACTTCAAATTAGTTGCGCAGTAATGGGCAAAATATAACAAATGAAAAACTCAAACAATTATAAAATAATTTCATTATGCCTATATAAATGCAGTTTATAAATTTGATGGTTGTTGATGTGATGTATTTGGTACAAACAGACACATAAATTTACAAGATATATTAAAACGCATCAACGGTTTTAAGTAAAAATTTTATAGATGAAATGAAAATGTCTAAGATATAAATAATATTTTCTTAGTAGAATTCTTATTTCTTGTATAAAAAAGCTTTTATATATGAATGAAAAACTTTTTATTTTGTATTAAGTTTTTCATTTTATGTTTCATGAAGCATATATGTATATATATATATATATATATATATATATATATATATATATATATATATATGTATATATATATATATATATGATAAACATTATAATTTAATTACATAATTTTTTAAACCAGTTTCGGCATCTGAATTTTCGATACTTGTCTTTTCCAAAAAATATTTTATTTTATTAACTAAATGTAATTATTTAAATAAAAATATTTAAACATATAAAGTAATATTCAACAATATAATATTATTTTTCCTAATTGGGTAAGTAAAATTATTTTTTATCATTAATTACGTTTAATTACTTTGTTATTAGATGTTTTGTTATGTTTGGTTAGTTAAATCAATTTGTTATTTAACAGAGTAATTAATGAGGGATCCAACGGTATTTAATGTGCACGGGCTCTGTCAGTGCGATAACTTCTGGTGTAAGTAAAAGAAAATGAAATTGACTGCTTTATCCAAAAAAGAAAAAAAAATCTAGATCCGCCATTTTTAACAATGAACTGCGCTGTGTATAAGTGTAATGATAGTTTTTCATGTCATGTGTTTGGCGGGCACACACACACACACACACACACACACACACACACACACACACACACACACACACACACACACACACACACACACACACACACACACACACACACACACACACACACACACACACACACACACACACACACACACACACACACACACACACACACACACACACACACACACACACACACACACACACACACACGCACGCACACACACACACACACGTGTGTGTGTAATTTCAAGAAATGTTTCTATAAGCAGTCATGGCTTTAAAATTATGTATATATTAAAGATTGGCTACATATGAATTATAGAAAGTTTTATAAATATCCCTGTATGCAAGTACATCAAGCAAATTAATCAATATTTTTAGCATGTTCAAACTACATTGAAAAAAGGGATTTCATGTGATAATCACAGAAAATATTTCAATATGTAAAAGTATATCTTCAAATTCGACACCATCTATTCAAATATCACAGTATGTAGTGCTGAAGCTTTACAATTATGCAGTAAAAACAAAGAGTTTTGTAAGATAGGAGGTACTCTAATGATTATCTCAGCACTCTTGACAATAGATCCTAACTATTAAAAGATTGAATTTTGAATATTCAGAAAAATGCATGGAATGAGCAAAAAATTAAACCAGTGTCACTTTCTAGTGTCGCTTAACTAGTGATACATTAAATGTACTATATTTCAGTTAAGAAATATAGTAGTTTCATAGAGACACTCTTGAGGCTATTATAAAAATAGTTACGGAACATAAAGTTTTCATTGCTGTCTGTGAGTTTTGTTTTTGTAGAAAATCACCCCAGTTTCTTTATACATCATTAGCATTAGAATTAAAATATTGACTTAATTCGGATCGTGATAAAATGAATCAAAATGATGGTAAAGATATTTTTAAGTAAATAAAAATGAGCTCCAATAAAATAGAAAAATCAAAGGCCAAGGCAATGCATTCTTTTGATGATGAGTATAATCCTAATGACACTGCTTTAGATTTTTTAAAGGTTTGTTTTTCCACCGAAATGCTAATACGGGTCAAAACCATGGCAATAAATGGTTAAAATAACAAAATAGAGTAAAATTAAAAGAGGGGGCTATAATTCTGATGAGGTCACACTGAACTGAAACTGATAAATTAAAGTCTTTATCTATTGACAACCAACCGAAAACAAGACTTCTTGAAAATGCAAAACTTTTCCAGTCATCTACAAAATAAAAGAAAAACATATGATGGCGGATGCATTTATAAATTTGTCAAAAAACAAAAAAATGATAGGAAGTAAAAAGAAAAAAATTTCTGCTTATGTACAATTGTCCTTTCTACAATATCTCCCTTTTTTCTTGAAAGATGTTTTACTTTAAACCAAACAGCACATCAGTCTTACACCCTTTAGATTTCAGAAAGCTCCTAAATAAATAAATAGCTATTATCATAAAAATACTTGCTATATAATGTTGTTGAAATGATTTTCATTAATAATTATACAATTTGTTTCAATAGAAAATACGTTAAAGAGCTATTAAATTAACACTATTTATTTATTAATTTTATTAACGATATAAAAAACTTATTTCTTTATTTATGTATATTAACAATAAAGTACATATTTTCTTAAATCTGTAAGTTGTAGCATTTTAGTTTTAGTTAAGAAATTTAAAAATATTGAATAATTTAAAAATAACTGTAAGAGCATTAATTTAAATTGGCTTCAACTTTCATGAATTTTTATAAAATTATGTTTAGATTCATAGAAAATAATTTTGCATATGAGATATACCATTACTAAAAACTATATAGATTTAAAATGAAATATTTTTTGGAAAAGGATTGTTTTAATCCGTGATTTATTTCAAAAGAATGAAATGCAGAATGATGTTTGTTCCTACTAAACTTTTGTTTTCGATTGCTACTATTTTTCTCAAAGAATCAATTTACTTCCCGAAAAAATGTCTTTTTTCCTTTCCTGCTGTTTTGATAGCAAAGCATCTGTAGTAATCTAAAAATTTTCTAGAATCACTCAATTTTAAAATTCACTCGCAATGGTGATAAATGTTATTCCATTTCACAGGAAATTGGGGGAATGGATCGGCATTTCGAGGAGGAATAATGACTCGAAAAGAGGAAAGAAAGAACCAAAAGTTTTTGGTTTTTGCTTTATGGCATTTTTCTTTGGCGAAAATGGTCTGTAATCTTTGGCGAATCTTTAGGCATTGAAGAATGCTCATTGTCAAGAAATGTGGCATTGATGGCAGTCAGGTATTAGGTCTCTCTGCATTAAGATAAGTCACTTGAGATTAAGATGGGATCTAAAGTAAGTTACTGAGAAAATTGAAATGTTTCCTTTTCTTTTATACTAAACTTAGAAAAAGCAAACAATATGTTTTTTCAAATACTCTCAGAGCACAAAGTTATCTAAATATGTTTCTTTATATATCTTGAATAAATATTTTTTCATTTAATTGATTTATCAAATTTAAAGGGCCTATTTAATTAATTTCAATAGTTCACATTTATTCAACACTAATGTTTAGCTTAAGAAATAGAAAAATCATTCATTATTTTTGATAATTCATGAAGATTAACTTTGTATACTTTAGTAGAAAGTAAAAAAGATTTGAATTTGTCTGTTCTTATATACTTGAGTATGGAAAAATTTCCTTCATGAAACTGTTCTAAGATGTTTATTGATAAAATTTATTTAGCTCAATTTCCTTTTCCTTATTCTTTCTTTTAACTTATTTTTGATTTTTTTAAAAAAAATCTTTTTTTACTAATATTGTTTGAAAAAGCTTAACAGAAGACTTTTTTTTATAGAAAGCTTATGTTAAATAATCGAGATATAATTTGCATGCATATTTACACAATTTAAAGTTAAAATAGATTTAATTATCTAACTGTTGATACGTTCAACATAAATTTGAAGTTTATAAACCATAGGGATGGCAATGTTGAGCTGAAGAACACATTTATTGCTTGAAAAAAATTTTGCTTATTAAAATGAGAGTAAAAATAAATGATAAATTAGTGAAAATAATTGCTAAGACTAGGTATTTCAAAGGAATATAAGAAAAATTCTTTTTTTTATAAAGAAACCAAAATACAGCTAAACAAAGCCCATTTTTTTAAAAATAAGTTTGTATATTTGGGAGAAAAAATGCTGAAAATAAGGAAGTATTGTTTCTTTGTTTAATTATGAAATACAAAGTTTCATTAGAAGTGAAAACATTAGAGGAAGAGAAAAAAAACATTATTAGATTTGCTTTTGAAAGCATTTTTGTTGTCAAAAATTTATTCAAAAATAGTTTCTTCCAAATATATTTCTTATCATAAGTGATCCCGATCTTAGTTTTTCATTCTTGTTTTTATTGAAACTTTTATAAAAGCAAATTTTATAGAACTATGGAGCATTATACAATAGGTTAATTAGCGAGAGAATACTTTCTGACTTTACTGATTGTTAAAAAATATTTAAGTGTTTACATATATATTTAAGAATAAGAATGATGAGAATCTTGAATTAGCATACATATATTTAAGAAATTATTGATTATATATATGTGAATGTATTTTGATGTGTAACTAATTTCAGACAAAATCCAGTTTTATTTTCTGTGTTTTTCAGTTATAAATACGCATATAATCAGTACAAAACCCAATTTTTTTTCGAAAGTTTGTAATATTTCTTTAGAAATTTACGTCTTGTCTTCTGGGCATTCAATAATAGCTTCAATGTCAAATCATTGATATCAAATTTATACCTTTTCACACATTTCTTGAAAATTTAAATATTGATAGTTTTATGGAATTTTAACTGCCAAATAATGGAGTGGAATTTAGCAATTTAAAGTTTCACATTTGCTTACTTTTTTAATAAAATTGTGAAGGATCATTTTAAAAATATTTTCCTACATTAAATCTTTAGGATAGAGTTAACTTTATTTCATGCAATTTCTTCAATTTTATTAATATTATTAGAAATAAATACTCAGTTTTTTAATTAATAGTAAATTAATTAATAATTAATTTTTATAAATTGTACTTACTGTAAATTTTATGAATGTTGTATGTTTTACTAAGCGAATCATTTTAAACTATTTAATTTCTTGTCTAAAAATATTTACAGTTAAATTTTACCCAAAATAATTTATCCATTGAGAACATACAAATCATAATTATTTCGTCAGAAAACCTTGGAAATACATTTTATTTATGTATTAGTTTGTTAGGTAACAGTTTATAGTATATAAATAATTCACAGTATTTTGCTTTTTAAACATCAAAAAGGAAAATTTTAATTTGATATTTTTAAAAAGATGTATGCAAAAGCATTTATTTTAATGAGCGTAACTTAAAGGCTTAAAAAGTATTCATTTATACGATTTATATATCTGATTTTGATGTGTTTCTGAACACTATTTTATCATTTTAAGTTATATTTACTACTTGTAAAATTGTTCTAATATTTACAATGCATTTGTAATATTTTCTTTAGTTTTCATGTGTCATAATTTAGTAGCATTGTATATGTGAAATGCAATAATATTCAAATGGAATCACATGAAAATTGTAGAATATTGGATTAATAAATAATATATAATAGATCTTGTTTAATTTTAGACATCATTTTCCAACCAATCATTTCTTTTCAGTGCAGAATATTAGTTGTTATATTATCTCCTGAATTGGAGAATTATAGTTTTAAAAATATTTGTATTTGTAATGTTTGCATATTTTCTTCCTATATCTTGAGAAAACAATTTTTAAGATTTTCTTATCAACCCGTTTTCTCACACTCATATATATATATATATATATATATATATATATATATATACTAAATAGTATTTTGTACTGAATTTTGCATAGTAATATTTCGTTTTTTTAAGCTCATGATGTTTTATGATGTTCTTACTCAATACAGTCATTTACACAATATATATATATATATATATATATATATATATATATATATATATATATATATATATATATATATTTACGTTCTTAAAAGTATATTATTTATTATTTATTTTTCTACTTCTCCAGATAAATGTAAAAAAACGAAATCTATCTAGAAATTCAGAAAGTAATGGTTTTAAGTGTTTAAGATAATTTGAATAAATAATGCGAACACACAAAATTTCATTTGAAGGATTCATTTGAAGTGATTATTATTTTTAACACATCTTCTCTAAAAGTAAAATATGAAATTTTGCGAAAACAAATTATAACAAAGTTAATCTTCTTTGCTGAATATCAAAGCAAAATATTTAATTTATCTTACTTGGAAAAAAGTAATAAAATATACATTAAAATTATTCTGAAATCTGTATAAAATTGAAACAAAAGTTCTGAGTGATGTTAAAAGCCAAATATTTCTGCTTATTTGTAAGCAGGCATTTGATTATATTTACTCAGGATCTTAAAAATGTATCACACTTAAAATTATCTAAAATTGTTTCTCATTATGAGAAAAAATTGAAATATTAAAAGTTTGAAAATTATTTTACGCTTTGTTATTTCAGTTTTATCAACAGTACCTAAAGGAATAAACAAAGTTGTTTCATTTCATTGTAACATCTTTTATGGCAAGGCTTTAAAATTTAAGTAAGTTTTTGCTTTCCACGTATATCAACTTTTCTGAAATACAATTGTTTGTCGAAACATAATGTTTGAAATTTTTCTTAAAAATGTGTAATAAAATTTATAGGGTAATTCATGAATACTAGAGAAAAATCATCAACAAAATTAACTGCATAAACACTGTGAAAGGAGAAACAATTCCCGATAGTTCTGAGAAAATTTCAATCCAACGTCAATTTTATGAAAACTCTTTATTAATAAAATAGGGATTGTAGAATTGCAAAAGGAAATAAACTGTATTCGATGACAAAGGAAAAATTAAATTCAATAATATATGTGTACGAAATATATCAAAAAATACGGATAATGCTGTTTAAATTATTTGTTTTATTGAAGTGGAAATAATATATACTATTCCTTTGTTGTTTTATTTAGACAAATCAGTTAAGTTTATTTAAAACTTTTGAATACATTTCAGTTCTAACACAATAAAATGTGTTTACACTTATCAAGGTTAAATTGCATTTTTTGATGATATACTATTATATTTGTACTCATTTGCATCTATTATAATATTATAGACTTTATCTGTTTTCTTAAAATAACATACATTTTCTCATTCAATATACAGTCTGCATGAATGGAAATTAAATATACTCGTCTGTTGATTAATTTTATAAGACGAAAATTGTTAAGGTAAAACTAATTTTTAAGATTTAAAATACAACAATCTTAAAAATTAATTTTATCAAACTAAACTGAAACAGTGTCACTCTATACAAGAAACAAAAATAACAACGGGTTATTACTTAGATTTGAAATATATTGAAGACATAATTCTTTTAATCGTGAGACTTTAATGAGTATATATATATATATATATATATATATATATATATATATATATATATATATATATATATATATATATATATATATATATATATATATATATATATATATATATATATATATATATATATATATATATATATATATATATATATATATAATTTTGCTATTCTAAGAGTAAAATTCCTATTTTTGCCTACCTTCATTTTACAAATTCTACATATTTTGCTGTACAAACTATATTGAAATAAAGAGAAATTGTTTGTGTTGTATTTTTTTCATTTTCTATACAAATATAGTGAAATGATAGCATATATTGTGGGAGAGCAATAAATACGATTTTTTATGAAGATCATTAATAAATACTATTTTTATGAAGATCATTAATAAATGCAATTTTTATCTAGATTATTAATAAATACGATTTTTTATGAAGATCATTAATAAATATGATTTTTGTATGAAGATGATTTTTTACAAGGTCATTTGTTACATAGGAAAACTTCGTTTACTTTATTTTGTAGTTTTTACTTAGTTCAACATAATATTTAAATTTATTTAAGTCATAATTTCAATAAGTTCATTTCTTAGTGATTATCGATAAATAAGTTATCAAGGTTAAGGGTTTATATAAATTTTGTGATCTAATGATAGATTATTCGAAAATAAAAATTACATTCAAGGAATTTTGCATTTTAAACAATTTTTTTAATGAAATAGTACAAATAAGTTATTTGAAAACTTTAGTTGTATTCCAAATAATTTAAAATTTGATTTTTTATAATTTATTATTTACAATATTAATTCCAAAATTTTCTTAAATTTCATGGAACTTAAACTTTTATAAGTCTCAATTTATAAAAGATATAAGATTATTAGACATTAAAATCATTACTGTCTTTTAATAATAATGAATAGTACTGTATCTGTGCATCAAATATTATGAAATGTATACGATAATTGAAATTCTAAAGCCACATTTCCTTTTGTCGAAAAATAAGTTGATCGCCTAAAATTTATTTATCCTTAGCTTTGAAATATTATTTTTTCAAAAATAAAGCTTAGTTTAGGATATTAATTTTCTTAATTTCTTCAAACGAAGTAGTGATAAATTATTAGAAACATAATGAACTAATAATATATTTGGAATAACGATTAATGAATTTTGACGAGTTCTTTAGTTATTTGTATTTAAAAATTTGAACAGCAGAAACTGTATATTTAGCTTAAAAACGTATAATATTATTTGCATAAATCTAATAGACTTTAATAACAAAGCACTAATTACATAGTAAAAAATGTAAGAAACGTATTTTACATTTTGCGTAATCACTCTTAATTAACAATATTCTAAATAATTTCATAACATTATTCAGAAATCCTTGCAGAGAAATTTAAAAATTACTCTGACGCTAACAAAATGCTTCTGATCTTTGCAAACATTCAAAGGAAAAAAATTATAACTAATTCTAACCGTTGCAATTATAATTAAATACAATTCATAACACTAATAATATTATGGAACATTGTTATGATAAAAATAAGTTTCATTCTTTGCATTTAATTAGGGCGTAGTCGAACATTAGCTTTTTGTTTTCAATTTCTTTTAAGGAAACAGATTTTAAAAAACCTTAAACATTAATCCTTTCATAAAATAGTTTAATTAATTTTATGTTGTGAAATAATAATTAATAAATTCATTCCAAATCCCATAAAATCAGGGACAATATTACTAAAGTATAATGACAATTTCAATCAAAAATATGTAAACATTTAATAAACCATTTTCTTAAGAAAAAAAGTATCTTTCTGTTTTTATAAAAAACATGTAATAAAAACGTTTCTTTTAAACAGTAAGACATTTATTATTTTTTTTGGGGAGGGGGTAGTGATTATATAGGAATTCTTTTTTTTAATATTTTTAAAATCACAATTGAATTTTTGAAATATGCAATGAAGAGAATATAGTAAAAAAATTCATAGCTCTTTATTTCATTTTTCTTATAAAGTTACTGTGTTTTTTTAAAATTTGATTTATTCATAAGGAAAAATTATTATCGAAGACAACATTTGTATTCCCAAAGTAACAGTTTCATTGTTTAAACTGTTATTTAGCATAAGAGCAATGTAAGGTGCCAATAAAATTTAATGATTTTAGATAAGTGTTGATAAACACGCTCCATATCTTATGTAAACTAATTAAAGCAAGTAAATCTTATTTTGTTAAAACCTGGTTTGCAGTCATCTCAACTACTGAATATTTAAAAAATAATTATCAATTACTTAACTAAAGATAAGAAAGTATACTATAACGAAATTCCGCTTTTAATGTAATTTTTTATACACCCATTTAACTCTAGAGAAACTAAAAATGAATCCATTTAAAAATATTTTGATTTCTTCTCCAGGTTTTTTTGTAATAAAAATATTTAATTAAGCGAATATTTTTCCAGTCATGTCTTTGTAAATTAAATTTATTATTTCAAGTTACTTTATTACTATAAATGACTATATTTCTAGAAGTCTCCATATATTTGATATTTTATAATTTTTGGATCATTCAGCATTGTGTAAGAGCAAATTTTCAATAAATATAATATTAAAATTATCACAACATATATATATAGTAACCGATAACAATTTATTTTCTATTGATTTATTCTCTCTAATATAACCCATGCATGATAAAATAGTTAAATGTGACTAGATATCAGGCGATTTTTCTAAAGGGCAAAACTGAAAAAGAAGGTTAAAATTTAATCGATGTGAAAAATACTAAGTCTTTGGGAAACAATGAAATTTCAAATAAACACTAAAAATATTTGCTTATTCAAAAAACATAAAACATGTCTTTAATTTATCAAAATTTTATCTGATATATCTAGTCTCCTAATTTTTGCTGCACTAATTTAGGATGGAAATAAATTTTGTAGAGATATTACCTGTCTTTGCTGCTCAAAATTGTGGAAATTTTGCTATCACCTGTTTCAAATAATAAATGATTTATTAAACATTAAAAAAATATTTAGTATTGAATATAGGTATATTATATACAATATTAATGTTTTTTCTTATAAAAATTCAATTTTTAAGAATTTTTGTAATAATATGTTCTATCTAGTAATTATTAAGAAACATTTTCTTAAAATTTATCGTAATTTTTTGCATATTAATTATAGTTGTCATAAATATATATTCATTATAATTGCTCGCGTAGTTGTATTTTTTCTTGATTTAATATGCTCATGATTTATGTCTTGATCTCGTTTATGGCTGTGATTAATTAGTAGGAATTGTCTCACATATTTTAATAATAAATTCTCATTAGTCAAGATAAGAAACACTCACACACTGATGTTAGAGAAATTTATCACTCGCAAATGCGTGAAGATAGATATAATTTATTCTGATCTCTCTCTCTCTCTCTCTCTATATATATATATATATATATATATATATATATATATAAATAAATATAAATATATATATAATTTAATCAAATGCTTAAGCGTTGCAGTCAATGTTATTAAGAAGAAATTATATGTTTATATAAAAAATTAAAAAATATATATGATTAAGTATTAAAAATTATGATTTAGATTTTCCTTACCAAAATGTTATCCCTAAGTTTCATTAAAAAAAATTTAAAAATTCGGTACAAAATTCTACATGAACAAAGTATTATTTTTGATAAGTTATTTAGCTTAATTATTAATAATATTTTTCAGGATAAGCAACTTGAATAATTAAAAAATATAAACCGTTTTTGGAATTTTATTCAAAAAATCGTATTTTTAGTATTGGTTCCTTTGATTTTAAACATCTATTTACAAGCATACCTTTAAATAAATTAACGTATGTTTTATACCTATATATTATTGGGAATATAAACATTTGCTTAGTATTGATTGTGATTATTGGAAAAATTTAGTGAAACTCTGCATTTTTTAAAACTTTAACTACAATGCAGTAAACGTTTTTGTTCAAAATTTTGGTTTACCAATGGATCAAAAGTTTCCATTTTACTTGCCAATTTATTTTTGCAACAAATTGGAAAAAAATTTGGTTTCCAATTTCCTTCTGTTTTTTTTATATTGATGATTTTGTTATCTTTATGGTTCCGACTTTTTGAAAATATATTTGAATTATTTTTCCTAAGGAGTTAATTCTTATAAAAACTAACATTAACAATTTATTTTGAAATTTTGGATTTGGACATTGATTTTAAGGATGATTTGACTTACATTAACATTTATGACAAAACAAAGACCTATAATTTAAAAGTAAATAAATTATTATTTTGAAATTTTAATAAATCTTTTAAAATCTATAGAAATGTTGAAATAGGTGAAATAAACCACATTTATGGTATATGCAATAACATTGAAAGTATTCGAAAACAGATAAAAAGTTTAATAATATATATATATATATATATATATATATATATATATATATATATATATATATATATATATATATATATATATATATATATATATATATATATATATATATATATATATATAAGCAATAGTATTCCCTTAAATTTATTTTAAACTATGGCGGAAGTAGGGAATTATAATCATTTATGAGAGATTGAAGTAATGTGTGTGTGTAGTTTTTGAAACTATACAAGCGTCACCAAAGATTGAAGTGTTCATAGGAACCCTGAAAAAGCATTTTATATTATTTCTCTTAAATTACTTTAATTTTACATTTCCTTAATTATAAAATTCCATTACTTTTTACACTAATTGATTTTTAAATTTAAATAGAAAATAATATGAATGGTGTAAATATATACGCGTATATGCTTAAATTTCATAAAAATATAAATAAATATGAACAGGAAAATATTATTTTGAATTTATGTTTATATTTGTGTTTTGATTTATTGATTTAATTGATATTACATTATGTCTCTTAATTTTTTGCTAAATTTTCAGTTTCATAACTTGGATAATTGTAAATTCTAGTTTTTACTCTAGAAATTGAAATTTTGTATTGCAGACACTCTTCGGGGGAATTGCATGAGTTTCTTGGATTCATTACTTGTTGCATTGCAGAGAAGAGGATTTGTATTTCTTTTGCATAGTTTACTATATCCCTCCTGAACAAGATATAATACCTTACTTCTCTCTTATTTTTTCATATTTATCAGAAATATAATTTTTTTATATTTCAATTTATATTTATATATGTCTCAATATCTTATTTTTCTGACTTACCTCTTTCGTTATCAGCTTTTGCGCTGGATAGGTGGTTAGATATATTTCTGTATTTTTGTAATCCTTATTGTCTCTTAATTTCTCTCTCTCTCTCTCTCACACACACACGCACACATATTTATACATGCATATACATACAGGGATACATAGAAACATATATATATATATATATGATTTGTATCTTTGTGTAAATAGGCATATAATTAATAATTTAATAAGTAATATATTTAATTACTATAGAATGTAATTACTATTTATTTACTTTTATATATTTTTATATGAATATCTTTTCATGATAACTCAGTAACAAGAAGAAAACCAGAAAGCAAAAAATAAGTAAAATCACACTGAAAAACGTAACAGAAATGTTATCATTTAATCCAAAATCTTCTGTTAGATTATTTAGAATTTTCATAAATTATAAATTATTTTTTATTTATAACATACAAAAATTCGAATTTTAATGATAATTTATAAATAATGCATTTTTAAATTTATGACAAATTTGGATGATCTTATCTTTTATGCAACATATTTCCTTAAAAGGGATTTTAGACATAAAATTAACCTGAATTAGTATATTTGAACTGCAGTTTAATATTTTATAAATTCAAAAATTCACCTTTCTTTGTCTCAAAAGACAACTTTGAATGGATTTCAATGAGAAGAGTAATCTAAATCATTTTTTTCTCTGGCGCCCAATTTTCTTTCACACACACGAAATGACAGTGGAATGACGGTTTCACTTAAGCTACCAGTGATACTCAACGGAAAATGAGGTATGAACTTCACATTGAATAATTTTCTGTAAGACAGAGACAAGTTAATTCATTTCATACCTTTCACTGGATTAATTTTGATCCTGTAAGAGTTTAGATAAAATCTTATGAGACTTGAGAATGTATATCTTTAAATAATAATGCAATTTCTGGAATAAATAATTTAATATTTATCTCCTGTTTTGCCTAAAATATCACAACCATTCATAATTTAATATGAATTTGAATTTTCATACATATTTTTTGATTGTGTCAATTAATCTGAAATATGTTTCATTTTTTATTAGGTTTATGTTAGAAGTTAATCCAGATTAAACTAAGTTTTTGAAATTTATAGAACACATATAATAAACAATTATTATTTATCTTCAAAATTTTGTAAATAAACTTAAGTTTTTCACTTTATATCAAATTTCATTATTCAAAATTATAAATAAAGAAATTATATTTATATCCATGACAATAAACTTCATTCCGTTGATACTATCCTTCAGTACATATCATTAGTCTTTTACAAAAAGATTTCTGGGAGAATAATTATCCTGTCTTAATTTAAATTATATTAGTCACTCATGGAAATCAAAAGAGTCTAGTTAAAAATATTTACAAAATTGTTCTCAAAGTATCCTTTTTGTAACCTAATTATAACCAATTAATTTGTCAAAAGTTAGAAACAATTTAAAAATTTGTCAAAGGCAAAGGCCGCGAGTTGACAAAAGAGTGTTTCATGCAACCAGAAGTTAAAGAATTCTAACTAGCACAGCTTAAGATAATTTGTTTTCACCGATTGCTTGGTTTCAGTTTCTTGTAAGTGAAATTATACTTCTATAAATGTCAGGCCATGTCTTGGGGTTTTCTGTTTGGCTTTCGCTTTTCAATAATAAAGAACCTTCAACATCTGACTTTTGATGACATTCGCCTTGGGTGCTGCAGTGCCATCATTTCTACTTTTAACACCAAATGACATAACTTCATGATATTATAGCCCCAGGAGCCTTAGCAGCTATCAGGCACGTCGGCAAGTGGTGGATAGCCGAACAACCTGTAGGAATGACAGGATAGCCGAGAACCAGCTCCCGAAACCCTGATGTTAAGTGACCCGTGCCGAGGACTATTTGGTAACGGTGTCTTAACGGAGCCTCTAAATGCCTGGCGAACTTCTAGAGCTTTTTTGCCTTGCCCAGTAACTTAGGCAAGGCCTTTCTGCATTTGCAGGTCAAGCCTCTGAAGTAGACCTTGCTTAAAAAGACAAGGGAACCCAGAGGCAATCTAGGGAAGGAACAGCAATGAATCCCTCACAGGAAATATAAATGGTCTCGAAAGCATCTTGTGTTGAGAGTCAGGAAGCTATCGTTAGCATGACTGACTCTCTGACAAGAATCAAGCTTAAAAAGAGACTTTCTGGTGCCCAGAAGAAGAAGCTGGTGAACGAAATCGAAATCACTGAGGGGACTTGGTTTGAAAAACCCAAGGCAACCAAAGGCGAGAAGCATCCCGCAAACCGGATGGACCAGGGCAAAGTATTTCCAGCTTTGCCCTGGTCCACCCAGTTTGCTGCCAAGAGAGAAGAACCTGGGGGATTTACCTACAGGGTGGTTCTCACGGCGGTCAAGATGGCTGTGCTTATAGAGGGCCATCCGGTAAAACGGCTAACAGAGGAACAGGCCTCCGACCTGGAACTTTTGTTAACCGAAAAAATAGGAAGGAATGAGGAGGGTTTTGCCCCAACCTTTCTATCCTGTAAACTTGAGAACGTGGCACTTATTGTCAACTGTGCAGATCTGGGGAGCTCAAAGTGGCTGGAACAGATTTTCCGTGAGATATGCCCCAGGCAGGAAAAAAAAACTCTTGGTGAGCAAGGCAAGGAAACTTGTCAGAACCACCAAGATAATTGCAAAACTGCTGAAAATACAGTAAACTGGAGCCTAAAGAGGTCCTGAGGAAAATCGAGGCACAGAACGGTAGGATCACTCCAACGGAGTGGAACTTTCTTAACATCAATAACGGCCCATCTGGGCAGACTATCGTTCTTAGTGTACCCGAACTAAATGCTATGACACTTGATGCAAGAGGATATAAATTTCATATCGGATTTCATCAAGTGTAAGTCAAAAGTACTTGACAAACCCGCTCCTGCTGAGGGAGGTGAAGGTAGTTCAAGCCTACCTCCATCGCAGTAGAAGTGATACCACTAACCTCAGTAAGAAGTTTCTTGCCGGGGATATACACCTAACCCTGATTCAAGAACTCTGGCTGGTTAGGGGGAGAATCAGTGGCCTCAAAGGAACTAAAGGTAAGCTTATCTATTGTACCAATAGTAACGCTAGAATTTGTATACTTTTACATAAAATCATTGAAGTTTTACCCATCTCTGAATTCATCTTTAGGGACCTGGCAGTTGTGAAAGTCAGACCCAAAATAGAGGGAGGGGACAAAGAAATTGTTTTTGGCTCTGTGTACCTGCCCTATGAAGAGAAGGCTCCACCTGACCATTCTCTACAAAAGCTCATGAACTTTTGCATAGACAATTTACAGGCAGTCCTAGGACAAGACTGTAATGCCCACCATGTTGACTGGGGAAACACGGACACAAATAAAAGAGGTAGGTGCCTTTTAGAATTCCTTCTAAACTATGGGTTAGATATATTCTAAATGAGGGCAACGAACCTACTTTCATTACTTCCAATCGATCTGAAGTAATTGGCATTACTATAGAGACAACGCTATTTATCAAAAATATCAAAAATTTGAAAGTAGATGGCAGACCTGCTGGTTCAGACCATCAAAAAATCCATTTCGAAATTCACTCTAATGTGTGTCTGGGTCGCATGTTCAGAGACCCAATTAGGGCGGACTAGAAGAAATTGCAGGAGGATTTGACTGGGTTAGTTGAGTTCGAGAACACATCTATTAGAGATAACTATGATCTAGAAGTTACAACAGATACTCTGCACAGTAGTATTCCAGATTGTTATCATAACGATTGCCCTATTTGCACTAGGAGAGCTAAAATCCAATATCCTTGTGGAATGACTCTCTATCAGCCGAAAGGGTAAATATTAGGAAACTTTTTTATAAAGCTAAGAAAAATTGTGAATGGGAGAACTGTAAAATGACCCTCACTAATTACAACAAACATTTAGGAAAAGCGAAACTAACTAATTAAATTTCTAACTAACTAACTAATTAATTTTAACTAACTCTTGAAAAAAGTTCTGTGAAGAGATAGATTCTATCTCTGAAGGAGCTAGACTCAAAAAAATTCCTCAAAATGGTGGAGCCTATTTTGGTTGGCACCTTAAAAACGAATAGGGTAATTTTGCTGCCTCCGGGAAAAGGGTTATGGAAATTATGACCAGAACTCACTTTCCAGGTGCTAGAGATATTCATAGCAACGAAGGGGAACACTGCATTGGCTCATTGCAAAGAGTCAATAGCGATCAATAGGCCATCGCTAAAAATATCGTTAACTACAACAATGTTAAATGGGCAATCTCTGCCTTTAAACTTCGGAAAAGCCCAGGGCGTGATGGGATTATACTCATCATGATCCAGAAGGTAGAGGAGGTTATCATATCATGCTCAGCTCTGTAACTAGAATTTACAGAGCTGGGCTATATACCAAAGATATGGCTGAAGACCAGGATTCTTTTCATTCCTAAACCTGACAAGGACACCTATGACCAGGATAAGTCTTACATGCCTATCAGTCTTTCTTTATTCTTTCTGAAAATAATGGAGAAAAATCATTGATTGGCATATTAGAGATTACTTGGGTAGTAACAGTCCCTTGCATGCTCTTCAATTTGCATATCATTCCGGCAAATCTACTGAAACTGCTTTACATCAGTTAGTTTATAAGACTGAAACCACTCTGGGTCAAAAAGAAATTGCCTTGGCAACTTTTCTCGACATCCAAGGTGCCTTTGATAACACTTCCCATCTATCCATCCTCAATGCACTTAGAGGGGCAGGGATTAATTACACCCTGTGTACTTGGATTGAGGCCTTGATTTCGGATAGATGTATACAAATGAGCATCTTTGGCGAATCATTTGAAAAAAAGACTACTAAAGGTTGTACTCAAGGAGGTGTTCTCTCATCATTACTTTGTAACTTAGTTGTAAATAGCCGTATAAAATATCTAAATGATAGGGGCTACTATACGCAAGGATATGCTGATGACATTGTCATCCTTATCCTTGGTAAAGACTTTGACATAACTTGTCAACTCATGCAGGATGATCTCAGTTATGTAGGTCAGTGGTGCATGGATAAGGAACTGATGGTTAATCCTCAGAAAACCTACCTTGCACCTTTTACACGCAAAAGGAAACGGGAGATTTTTTCATATCAATACTGTTTGATGGTGAAATCAATGTGGTTTCAAAGATGAAGTTTCCGGGCTTTTATTTAGACCAAAAACTCACCTGGGATAAGCACGTTGATGATAGAATTAACCAAGCAAAGAAAAACATTATGATTTCCTGGTGAATGCTTGGTAAAAACTGGGGTTTACATCCAAAATTCATGTTTTGGATGCACCGAGCACTTGTCAGGCTCATTTTCACATATGCCTGTGTGATCTGGTGGCCAAAGGTGGAACAGAAGACTGTGATTAACAGACTAGGATGTCTACAAAGACTGGCCTGTCTCTGCATCACAGGAGCAATGTACACCGCGCCAACCAGATAATAGGAAGTTATGTATGACCTGACTCCCTTAGACATCTTCATCTGCAGCACTGACAGAATAAAAGCCTACAGAATGAAGTTACAAAACCAATGGTATGACCAGCCTGTTGCCAAAGGGCACAGGGGTATTACCGAGAAAATTCAAGATCATACTTTCCTGATGCCCTCGGACATTATGGAAAAGTCAAACATGTTTAAAAGGACATTTGAAATAATTTTTCCAACTAGAGACGAATGGGATAGCAACATATTCGAAACTAAAACAGGAGATCTAATCTGGTACACAGATGGATCACTAAAAAACAGCCTCTCAGGATTGGGAGTATGTGGCGTGTCACAAAGAACCAGCTTATCAGTAAGCCTTGGGCGATATGCTACGGTCTTCCAGGCAGAAGTTTCGGCCATTATCAACTGTCTGCTACAAAATAAGCGGAAGGGTTACCACGTTAAGTGGATTCTCATTTTTAGTGACAGTCAAGCCACTTTAAAAGCTCTCAATTCTTTTGAAATCAAATCTAAAATGATTTTGGAATGCAGAAACCATCTTACAGAACTGGCAACTAGAAACAAGGTGATCCTTGTATTGGAGCCAGGGCACAAAAGTATCGAAGGTAATGAAAGGGCTGATGAACTTGCTAAACAAAGATCGTCTTTTGTTTCCATCGGTGCAGAACCTTTTTATGGAATCAATTTGGAGACTGCAAAGACCAGTGTTCTTAGATGGGAAAAACAGAAGATGTATGAAGCTTGGCTCAACACTCCTGGTCAAACCCTAGCTAAAAGTATGATCTGTGGATCATCAGCGAGGTTTGCCTCTAAAATTCTAAGCAGAAGATACGTTTAATCGTAGGCTTCATAACTGGGCACTACTATTTTAGAAAACACCTCCATAAAATGGGGCTGTTTCAGCAAGACCCTATCTGCAGGAAATCTCATATGCAAGAGGAAACGGCTCAGTATACCATTTACAAATGCGAGGTCAATGCCCTCCCTAGATTAACTTCTTCAGGCATCATCCATACTAGAGAGCTACACCTACACTCCATTAAAGGGTTATCGGACTTTATTAACAAAGTGGGTGATCCGAGCAACTGGAACTGGGAAACCTTGGATTTGGAGTTAACAGGGGAATTTTTGATAAAAGCACAGGTTCCCAATGACATACAAATCCAATTTTAAGAAGAAGTAGAAGATGGTATTATAGCCAATTAGCAATAAGCTGAAACAAATATTTATTGGCATGGAAATCATAATAAAAACCAGCGAGTTTTCATTTTAAAACATTTGATTTCTCAACATGCTGATTAGAAAAGATGTTACTGCTGTAAATGAATGACAAAAATGTTGATGAATTTTAAAATAATTCTTAGATTGTAAAGAATATATATTTAAATGCATTTTTAACTAAGTTTTAATTTTTTTACTTTAAAAATGTACATGAATAATGAAGAAAAATGTAAGGTTTGTAAAAATATTAGTTTAAAGGCTAAAATATGAGGTTTGATTAGATTTTTATTAATTTGTTAAATATCAACAGTTGATAAATTTAAATTTATTTACAAAGTTTGCATGTAATCTTCTGCATTTTCCTTCTAATTTGTGAATTTTCCAATTAATCGTTAAAATAAACTAGATTGCTTCAAAACGCAAAGTATATTAATTAAAATAATATCGATTATTCTCACGAATAATCATTTAATATTTATTTTTAATTTATGCTCTTTATAATATTTTATCGTAGGACAAATGTGTTAATCGCTACTCTAAAATACCAAATAATTAGTAAAAATATTCTTTACTTCGTTTTGTTTCATTTTTGGAAATGAACATAAACATACATAACATATATAACACTTTTATATATCAGCAATAAAAAATAAAAAAAACAAGTGTATCAGTCAGAATGTGATGGAGAAAATATGTAATAAATTCAACATCCACATTATCAATT
This sequence comes from Latrodectus elegans, assembly GCA_030067965.1. Lineage (NCBI taxonomy): Eukaryota > Metazoa > Arthropoda > Arachnida > Araneae > Theridiidae > Latrodectus > Latrodectus elegans. The sequence goes on from CM057815.1 coordinate 5,413,506, forward strand.
TCATCAGAAACTTGTGGTAATGGTTGTTTACTGTTTGTTTTTCTGATGAAAAAAAAAAAAAAAAAAAAAACTAATGTCGGAATTTTCACACTATTAATTTTCTAACTATTAATTTAATATAATATAAATTTCATGACCATTAATTTTCTATTAATAGTCATGAAATTTACGAAATGAGTAAATATGAAATGAATATATATAAATATTATAAGAACTGACGCAATATATATATATATATATAACAACAGAAACAGGGAGAATTAAGCAAATGAATACGTATGATAACACGGTGTTTTCACGTTGTTTTCAAATAAACTTGGAAATTTTAAACAAAAATTAAATTAAGCCAAAATTTAAATATAGAAAAATTTAAACAAATTCATTACTTAATTTAAATATTTGTATATTGAATGTTTTTAAAAATTAAACATTTTTTTGTTAAGGGACATAAAAACAAAGATAACTAAATTGGTAATTGATATTCAAAACGCGATTTTCTTGACGCAGGAATAATTAAAAAAAAATTCGATAATTAAATCATTGTTAAAATCCATTGTATTAACATATACTTGGATTGTTTTAATTTCTTTGCGTTTTTGATATTGTGATCTAAAAACTTTATTTAAATAAGAATTTTCTTTCGCGATGATATTTGTGCAACTGCATTTTTATTTGCTAGGCAGAATAGAAAACCTCAATAAAGTTTTGAGGGTGAATCAATTTGTAGATTTTTTCTAGCAGAGGTTGGACACGGAGTTCCGAAACGAAAACATTATTTTTACAAAAAGTACGCTAATAAAATATGACACAAGTTACATTTTAAAAATATTAATTTTTTTCTATGATTAATCAATTTATCAGAGTTTTCAGAACAAAACCATCTACCTTGTTTGCTTATTTCAGCTATTTTAGTTTTCATTTATTATCATGTATTAGATTTTATTAATGAGGAAATATTAAATGCATATTTTTAATCCCTTATACATAGAATTATAAAATGATTATTTAAATTTTTTCATTCTTTCAACAAATAATAATTGAATATTTTACAAGGTGTCATTATTTAAAATACTATGCAAAAAGATGTGTGTTTCTTTGCTAAAAAGATATGTGAAGAGGTGTAGTGCTTACATTCATTAATTTCTAGATTTAATACATAAGTTTCGTCATTAAAATGTTAAAATTTTCAGGGAAATTAAAATTTTTATATCTATGTTCTAAAAGAAAACTTTAATTTTATAGTTTCATTTAAAACTTGTTTAACAAAGAAAAATATTTGTCTTAAATTTATATTATAAAATCTTTTTATTTTATTTTAGCCATTGAAAATAGGATTTTATTTTCAAAGAATATGAAATTTTGATGCCTTTTGAAACAAAAATAATGGTGACTGAATAATGGATGTGTAAATTTTATTTAAAAAAGATTTTACTTTAGAGCTCACGGTTGGGAAAGTTTGCTTCAGCACAAATTAAATAAACATTAATATTGATTTATTACAGTTTTGCTAATTATTTGGTATTTCTTAGTTAGCTTAATTATAATAAGTAAACTGAAAATTGTGGTATAGTTTATATAATTGTGTTAAAATATATTTATAAATTTTCGCTCTGGGAACTATATTCAAACTACCGTTAATAAAATATTTCCGGTAATTAATCATAATTACAAACCAGACTTTTGAAAGGAAGAAATTAACATTATACGAAATGCCTAGAAAATAAGTTTTACGAAACTAATTGCGTAATTTAGTTATATTTAAAATAGAAGTTTTTTTCCAAAACCTCAAAATGTAATGGAAAAGGCACATTTTTTTCAAACTGTTTCACAATTTACAAATTTATGAAATAATCTCATTTATTTTTCCTCACAGAAAATAATTAAATTTATTTTATGAAAAAAATTAGTCAGTAATTACACTATTTAAATTGCAAAATTTAGAATTTAAAAGAAGTAAAACATATTTTTCGGAAATATTCAGGCAAAATAAGCTTCAATACTTACCAAATAATATGCCTTCTAAGGAATTTAATTCTTATTTTTGTATTAGTATCAATCAGTATTATAAATGAATGCATATATTGTGTAAATCCTAATTAGGAAATAAGGTTAAAATTACTCTTGTTTTAAAATATATTTGTGTCAGTTTTAGCAGTGTATTAATTACTGTATGTTTATTTATTCTTAACTCTAAGTTAAAGTTTACTTAAATTTAATTAAGAATCGGCAATAATGAGATTAAATAATATAATCTCCCAAAAAATTTACGGAATATATATGATAACTAAAAAACATTAAAACCTGTTTATGAAATTAAGAATATATACGTATTATAAGGTATAAGTGTGATATCTAATAATTTAGTAAATATTCCGAATTTTTAAAATACTTTTCTTAATAGATTAAAAAAATATAACTTAAAAATTCAACATATATTATTTTGAAAAGTAGAAAGTATTCTAATAAATCTTTGAAGTCTTTTAATTCATAATATAGTCATAATTGTTTTCACAATCGTCGTAATTGGCCCAACAGCCCAATGTGTGAGTCACTGTCTTTCTTTGACCCCTGAGAAATCTTTGACCTTCAAATCTTCTCATTCATTGCAATAAAATCTGACTCCACCGAGTCAGCCCACTTTAACCGTAGTCTTTTCTGTTTTCTGGTTCTAGTATGTCTAAAGTGTAGATCATTTTTTACAGTGTTGCCATCAAGCATTCGAAACTCATGAGCTCAGTTCATCCTATAAGATTTTATATGTTTAACAATACCAGGTTGTTCATATATCTTATATAATTCTGAGTTAAATCTTCTTTCCCAATTATTTTTTTCCTCTATACCACCAAAATATTCCTTAAAACTTTCTTTTCAAACACCGCAACAGTATTTTCCTCCTACTTAGTTAATGTCAAAGTCTCAAAATCATATTATTGCTCCAGTCTAGAGGACTAGTCCTCTGATGTAATCCCTAAGGGAAGGGTACTTTACTTAGTCAAATTCCATGTCTTCGAATCGTATGGTTGCCTTAACCTGGAGGACTAAGCTCAAGATATAATACCTAGATGCAGGGTACTTGGTTCTATCCCCAGGCACACAGTACTCATTTTAGTGCTTTTTTATTTTAGTTCACAATTAGTTGTTGTTGCACCAGCATGCTTCCCTTCCTCTGAGTTTGGCTCTACCCGTTAGAAAGAAATATCCGGGTGAAGTGTTTGTGGGTTTGAAGTAAGGATCATGCACAAGACCCCAACACTTGGTCTGCTACCCCAGAGGTATCATTTCAAGTGGAAGACATTGTGACCACATTTAGTATTAAGTGCCTCATTGCCCCACCACCTGTAGCGAACTCTACGGATCTTCGGTTAAGCCAGGATTTGAACTCCCTACCTTACGATGAGGGGAACTAAGCCCTAACCAACCAGTCTAAAACACACAGATCATCATAAGATTTTAATTCATTACTTAACTGTCATAAAATTTTAATTCATAATAAAAACAATTATTTTTTCAGAATATAAATTTTTTGTTGCTCTTAAGATTAATTAAACTAGAAAGTCTAACATATAACAATTAGAAACTTATTGATGATTAAATCTGTCTCTTCCAGAAATTTCTGTTAAAAATGTTATTGATTTTTTGTTTAGTTATTGTAGTGAGCTTACTACTTTTATTGACTTTTATTTAGCATCTACTTTTATTTAGCTTATTTAGCATCTACTTTTATTTACTTTTATTACTTTTATTGAGCATCTACTTTTATTTAGAAATTATTTTGTAATTGCATTAATTTACTTATACTTTATTTACATATTTAAAGCTTATTTCCATTACGTTTTTTAAAATTTTAAATTGTTCAGCTGTTTTCACTTATATCTACTTCACTATTGCTTTGAAATGTTGGGAATCATATTTTTTAATTTAGTTATATTTATATACATATGAAAGAAAAATATTAAATATTTGAAAATTATAATGTTAATACAAATTAGACTAAATTTCATTTATCTAGTTTAATAATAAATATTTTTGACTAGAAAGTTAACTGTGGTAGCAGAAGTCATATATATTACATGTTTGTTATTGTAGATTAAACTTGGGAGAAAAAATATAACAAAAACAAATTGAAAATAGTTAAGATGTCATCTACATTAACTTTCATGAAAATGAGAAATAATATTATTTAATAACATAGTACGCCTGTGGAGTTAGGAATATAAATGAATAATAAAATTAATTATTGTTATTATGTGCCAATAAATAAATAAAACATGTGCCATTAAATAAAACATGTTAACTGTAGAAATAATGATATAATTTATGAAAAAAAATTAACCTTAATGATAGAGCGCTCTTGTTATTAATTAGAATATGATATTGTACAAACTATCATGCGAATATTTGTCGCAAAAATGAAAGAAAATAAATATTTTGATTGATTTTTTATCTTATTTTCTGAGCTAATTTTTCCAGTGTTTCACAATCAGCTTATCTTCTCGCCTAAATGTGTAGGATGAAAATAACTCTTTACTTTGCTTAATTAATTTACCAACTTTTTCAAAAAGAGATTAAAAGACACTAGTATAGAAGGCAAGGAGAAAAAAGATATCTGTTTCACAACTCATTTTTTTTTCGGTATTTGATCCGAACAAGGCAATTGCAAATAGCTTGTATTTGTTAAACAAGTAAATTTCGAGTAAGAGCTACAGGTCTCAATCTGTATAAATGAACTTCTCACTTTATGTGTCCTCCGAATTTTTGGCTGGGGATGAATTGAGAAAGTGAATGTTATTAGAATCATTTCCTTTTCTGAAGCGTACCGTCAGGATATTGGTCTCTGGATTATGTATTTGGAATCTTCGTAAGTTTTTCTTTAATCATGTTAAACTGTCGTTAACGTTGATTCCAGCATATATTAAACTTGCTTATTCTGTGATACTTATAAATTGTTCCGAAATTCTTGTTAATTTCAAGAAAAGAGGTTTATGGTTTCTTTACATTTTAAATATTGCTATTTATAAGTGAGTGATAGAAATAGAGGGCTAAATTTTTTTATGGAATCTGATTTTCCTCCTTTCTTATTTCTTACATTGATTATTATATTTTAGAACTTTGAAGTAGAATTGCTTCTGCCCATTGTAAAAAATATGTTTTTTTGTTCTCTCAATATGCAATTAATTAGAAATGTGTTAAAACGTGAAGGAAATTAGAAAGGACTTAGGTCCTTAAGAACTTCTCAGAAGATGAGTTTTTAAGCGTTTCATACTTCATTCGATTTATTTGTAACTAATGTAGGAATCCCATCGCATTTATGGTGCAAAACAACATTTCGTAAAAATTATTAATATAATGTTTTGTAAATAATATTAATATCACGTTTTGTAAAACATACATTTTAAATATCTCTACTTTTCTTCAAAATATAGGTATAAATTTTCTTTTAGAAAACCCAAAGACCAATGGTTGTGAAAGCGAATGGGTTTGGACATTCCTGTCATTCAACTAATAAAAGAGGAAATAGCCATCTGTGATTTCTTATTTGATTCGTCAGTGTACATAAATCTTTGCAGTTTGCAATGACAAAAATATTTCATTCGAAATTTATAATTGAAATATAAACCTTAATCCTTTGCTTTTAATAAACAATTTGTAAAGCTTCATTTGTAACTAATATTTATAAAATGAATTAAGAGTTTCTATATTTACTTCTCATGCATGAGACTGTTTTCAAAGTTTTTCTGTGCATTTCCATTTTTTCATTGTTTATTTCCATTTCTAGTTCTTTTGCATTTCTGTTTTTACTCACAAATATAGCTATAATAGTCCAACATTGATGCAAATTGTGCCTCACACTCTAACACAACGATTAAACTACACCAGTTATACCATATCATAGTTTTGTCATTATTACTATTATACGCCATGCCATTAATTTGTTATAATTACAATTTTACACCATACAATAGTATTTATTGTACACCATAGAATAGTTACTACACAACTGGCCATTAAAATTGCTACACCAAGAATGCTACGGACGTGAAATTTATACGAAAGAAAGAAGGTGCTGTGATATGCAAATGATTAGCTTTTCAGCGCATTCAGACAAAGCAGGCGCCAGTAGCGACACCTACATTGTGTTTAAATGAGGAAATTGTACAGCCGGTTCCTCAAACACAAATTACATTTGAACGTTGTTGCCTGGTGAAAAGTTGTTAAGATGCCTCGTGTAAGAAGAAGAAATGCGTACCACCACATTTCTGACTTTGATAGAGGTTGAATTGTAGCGTACGGGGATTGCGGTTTATCTTATCGCAGTAGTGCTAGTCGTGTCTACGAGATCCAATGACTGTTAGCAGAATATGGAATCGATGGGTTCAGGGCGGTAATACGGAACGCCATGCGGGATCTCAACGGCCACCTATCACTAGCAGCCGAGAACACAGGCATATTATCCGCATGGCCGTAATGGATCGTGCAACCACGTCACGAGCCATGAGTCATGAAACGGGGTCGTTTGGAGGACAACAAGTGTCTGCACGAGCAGTTCGACGACGTTTGCAGCAGCATGGACTCTCAGCTCGGAGACCATGGCTGCGGCTTCCCTTGACGCTGCGTCATAGACAAGAGCGCCTTCAATGGTGTGATCAACGAAGAACCTGGGCGCACGAATGGCGAGACGTCATCTTTTCAGATGAATCCAGGTTCTGTGTACAGCATCATGATGGTCGCATCCGTGTTTGGCGGAATCGTGGGGAACGCACACTGGCAGCGTGAATTCGTCATTGCCATACTGGCCCATCACTTGGCGTGATGGTATGGGGTGCCATTGGATACACGTCTCGGTCAATTCTTGTTCGCACTGACGGTGCTTTGAACAGTGCACGTTACATTTCTGGTATGTTACGACCCGTGGCTCTATCCTTTATTCGAGTCCTGCGAATCCTCACGTTTCAGCAGGATAATGCCCAACCGCATGTTTCCGGTATTGCACGGATCTTCCTTGATACGGAACATGCTCGGCTGTTGCCCTGGCCAGCACGTTCTCCAGATCTTTCACCAATAGAAAACGTCTGGTCAATGGTTGCCGAGCGACTGCCTCGTTAACAAACGCCAGTCACTACGGTTGATGAACTGTGGCATCATGTTGAAGCTGCATGGGCATCTGTACCTGTACATGCAATCCAATCTCTGTTTGACTCAATGCCCAGGCGTATAACTGCTGTTATTACTGCCAGGTTCTGGGTACTGATTTCTCAGGATCTATCCAGCCAAATGTTTTGAAAATTTAATCACTTGTTATTTCTGGTATAATATATTTGTTCAATAAATATCATTTTGTTATCTGCATTTCTTCCTGGTGTAGCAATTTTAATGTGCAGTAGCGTATTATACACCACACCATATTTTTGACATAATTACTGTTATATACCATACCATAGTTTTGTCATAGTTACTGTTATACAACATACCATAGTTCTGGCATAGTTCCTGTTATACATCATACCATTGTTTTGTCATAGTTACTGTTATGCACCATACCATATATCTGTCATAGTTGGTATTAGACACCATACCATAGTTTTGGCATAGTTATTATTATTCACCATGCCATAATTTTGGCATAGTTACTGTTATCTATCATACCATTGTTTTGTCAAAGTTATTTTTATTCCCCATGCCATAGTTTTAAAATAGTTACTATTATACACCATGCCATATAGTTCAGGCATAGTTACTATTATAATCTATTCCATAGTTTTGGCATAGTTACCATTATACTCCCTACCACAATTTTGGCATAGTTACTATTATACACCATGCCATAGTTTTGGCATAGTTGCTATTATACACCATGCCATTGTCTTGACATAATTACTATTATAAAATATGCCATAGTTTTGTTATCATTAATATTATGATAACATACCATTGTTTTGTCGTAGTTACTGTTATACATCATACCTTAGAACTGGCATAGTTGCTATTACATACCATAGCATTGTTTTGGCATAGTTATTATTATTCACCATGCCATAATTGTGGCAAAGTTACTGTTATTCGCCATACCATGGTTTTGTCATAATCACTATTGTAAACCATACCACAGTTTTGGCATAGTTATTATTATTCACCATGCCATAGTTTTGCATAGTTACTGTCATGCACCATGCCATAGTTTTGCCATAGTTACTATTATACATCGTAAATAGTTTTCACACACAAGAAATTAAAAGATAATAAAAAAAATTTTTTGCACTAGTTGAAATTGATCGCCTTGTAATAAGCGCAATTATAGTAATGCATTCTCATAAATATTTAGATCAGTCGAAACTCTCTGTACAATTTATTTCTAAATCAAGATATTAGTGTCTGAATTAATGCAAATTTGTTTTCTGTGAGGAATGTAGTATGTAAGAACAAAATCTAAAGTACTTTAATTCAACGAAGAAATCGCTTTTCGCCTTCCTAGATTCTGTTTCAATAAATGTGTGCCCAAATAATGGCTAAATCACTGAGTATTAATTTCCTTGGATACCAAGCTGAGAGTTTCGAATTTTCAGATGATGGTAAAATGCTACTTACCTATTTAACGTAATTACCTGTATAACACGGTATCGTAAATTGCATATGAATGGGATGCACTAATAGGATATAACTCAAACTCCTTGCCGAGTATACAATTATTTTGAGTTTGTATTGTATAAGAATTATTAATCCAATACTTATTTGGTTGATTGTAATGTACTGTCATTATTAAAATTTGCAATATGATTCTATCTATTCCACATAGGAAAATACCACGTAATTACACAAAACCGAGTTTTGTAACTGTAAGAATTCAATGAAAACATTTGTATGAAATATTAAAATAAACTACGCATGCATATTATTAGTGATAAACATGTTAATTATGAATTTTAATTTTTGTAAATATTTTTTTCATTTTATATTTCTTTGTGATATCCCCCCAAATTTATTTGACCAGTAGTTATCATTATGAAAACTTTCTTTATCTTCTGTACTTTATGTAAAAATATAAAGCAGTAAATCTTAATATATCTGCGTTTCTTTCTTTTAAGTAACCAATACTGTAATCATTAAAGAAACATGTAGTATTTGAATATAAAATAACGTACTCATCATCGGTAGTGAACAGGTTTGTTATTATAGTAACCAAATGTGCTTCAAATGTTTTAGAATGAAGTCTTACAGTGACAATGGTTTGGTATCGTATTTATTTTTATATCATTTTATTATGAAAACTTAAAAATACTTTTATTTGCTTTACTTTTAGATAAAAATATAAATAAAATCAATCGAATTTAAACCGAGAGATATATAGTAAAAAAACCCTATTTTTAAGTTCAATTTTCTATCTTGAATAAACTCAACATTTATATCATCTTTAAATACTATTAGATGCTTACAATTATTAATATTATAGATAATAAGAATTGATTATCTGATTTTTATGCATAAATAAACCCTTAGAGAATAAAATATATTTTTAAAATTCATAAAACGTGCAATTAAAAATAGAGAAATTCTATAAGAGAAATTCGTATTTATATTGAAATAAAACCTATATTCATTGAAAAAAGGGTAAATTTTAATATATTTCTAAACATTATAAACCAGAGTTTACATGTACACGATTATTTAAATTTATACTGAGATAGAAAAAGGACATTTCTATTTGTGTCTTGGCAACGTAAAAGTCATTATGTGGGAAAGAGTGCAACATTATATCAAGAGAAATCTGTGGCTTAGAAAATTCTTTTTCTATAAATCATGGTGATTCTAGTTGAATGCCACACATTTATACTACCAGAAGTAGACTTAATAGCTCCTTTGGCAGAAAGAATGGGAAAGAATTACAGCCAACAGTTTTCACGCTTCATTTTATTTCTCCGGAAAGAAGGAATAAAAGGAAAGAAATCGATAACATATCTGTCTTCTACGGTGATCATTAACAAACAGTTTTGTCTGGCGACATATGGGTAAATCCTCGCCATCAAATGCCGTCAAACAGTCTAGGAATATTTTTCAGTGAATTTTTTATTTTGTAGAGGAGGGTATTTTTTTTACAAATATCTTCGATTACCACAAATGTTAATTTTGGAAAGTAATAAATTTTACTATCTTGCATTCTAAGAATACATTAAAAGCCGAAATTTCAAAGTTTTTCGCAGTGATTAAATAAAATATTATTAAATTATTGTGAAGTGCTTATCTAAATCACAAGTTTAAATCATTAGTTAAAAGAAAAGATGCCAGCGAAAAGATTTTGTCTTGTGCCAGCGAGGCTGGCGACATGGGGTGCGCTGCTCCACTTTTCCAACTGAACAATCTTTTGGCGTGGAGTCCGACTTACCCAGTACACACATGCCATAGGTGCTCGCTTACAGCGTAGGCAACAACTCGCAACCCATTCGTAGGAAGATAGAACAAAGATAGGATAGACAGAGAGAGAAAATGCATCCATGCCCAAAACGGGACTCGAACCCAGGGACTCCATATCCGCAGTCTGGTACTCTGACCACTAGACATGATGGGCGGCAAAAGAAACGATTTAACTCTTTAACCTATTAAAGTTTTTTCTCTAAAATTTGATGGTTAAAAAAAATATTTTGTATTTGGTGTTAAAAATGCACCTATAAAAATTTTAAATTGGAAAAGAAATTTGCAAGGCATGTTAAAGTAATGTATGTCAACACAGACCACTCAGAAAATTAATCATAGTTGAAAATGAGTGTTAAAAGTAAATACAAGCAAAATATTGAATAAAATTTAAACCAATAGACGATGAATCCTGTTTTCCACCATTGGGCATAATGTAGAAAGCATAAAGTAAAAATACATGAAATAAATTTTTCAAAAAGCTTCATTCGGATTTAATTTGTTTCATTTCATTATACTTGGAATAGAGATATTTAAATAGAATTTCATAATCTTTAGATTCCCCGAATTTTACATGTTAAAAATGTTTAATTATAATTAACTTAATTCATATTGCGTAATATATTCTTTGTTTATTATGTTTTAGATATTATATTGGTGGGTGAAATGAATCGTGATCTCCGTTTTAATAACGGGAAAAGAATAGGAAGATTATAATTTCGTAAAAGTGTAATTTGATAAGTTATTTGAATTTATATTTGTTCATTAACTATTATATTTACTACATTAATTATATTAACTATTTATTATAAATTTGCAGCATAATTTAATATACTTAAATTTATAAAAGAATGAGAATCTTTCGATGCAGTTATTAAGAAAAATCAGCAGATCATTTTAAAATGATTCCAGCTTTCAATTGTTTATTTTTTAAAGAGTCAAAACACCTTTGTTTAAATTGTTAAGTACAGTATTTAAGTTTTTCTAAAATGAATTCGTAGAAAATAAAAGAAGTTAATAATAGAACAACAATACTTTTCTATTTTTGCTCAGTCTTATAATTTATTAATTATAACTACAATACTTATAAAATTATCACGTATTTCACTATTCTCTTAAAAATATTGCTAATTTTTGTTTTTATCTTTATATGATATTTCATAAAAATAATCCAGAGTGGCAATGAATTAATTTAGAAACATTAAATCATTCAAACCTGATGCGTAAGCATTAAAAAGCTCAAATATTCTACTCATGACAATTGGACGCAAATCTAATATTTTAGGATTATTCATTAATTATTCAAACCGTTATCTTAATACAATATTAAAATTTGCAGCAACAACAGTCAAAGTTTTTCAATACAGTTTTAAACATTTAATAAATTAAGAAATAAAAGATGCAAAATATTTTAAAAGTGGGAATAGACAATGAACTTTTTATATCAAGTAAAAAAGCCCTTACAAATGAAAACTTTTGCAAGGAGTCTGTGAGAACATTCAAATCAAATTACCTCCTGAGAATTAGCTTCATCAATAAATTACTATATTAAGGAGTTGTAGTAGCCTAATAGTTTGAAGATCGGCTTTCCGCCCTGAAGGGTGGGGCTCGACACTTCTAATAGATGGCACTATTAGAAGAATTATTTTCCCAATTCCGTCAAAGATTCACAGAGAACATGCGACATACGTGCCCGTTAAATCTGTGGAATCGAAAGTCCTGTGGTCGGCTGTTGAGCAGTTACCATGGGTGTAATGATCTGGAGAAAAATTCCTTTCCCCTTCAGATCAATGCAAAATTGAGTTGATTGATCCGCTGGTAGTGCCATCTGTTGGAAGAATTTAGAGAAAAGTCATATTTTAACTTTCGTGGAGCACTGGTTAATTCAAAGGAGCACCTTACTGACTTAAATTCGCATAGCCAACGTCATAGCGAGATTGGCTTGTCCAATTGTCACAAGTAACAACAAAAAACATGTATAAATTAGGCAATTTTAATTCTACATTTTCTTACTAATCTATATATTTTGTCAATTAAGGAAAAAAATTTTCTTAATAATTTCCACTTAAATGAATAATTTAAAATTTCTTTAATAGTCACTGTCAACAATTAGTGAAATTTGTTAATTCTGCCTATTATTTTTTGAGTATCCTTAAGTTATGAACTATTATATTACTATATAACTATTATTCTTAGTTTGAGAAGTAGTAGAATATATTTATAAACATGATATTATAGGAAATAATGTGAGTTCAATATTTTCAATGTATATTGAATGACTGTAAATGTTGGACACACTATTTTGTGAATGTTTATTGAAAAAAACTTATTTTTTGAAGTTTTGAAAGGGCAAATATATGAATTACTATAAGCAAAATCATTTTCCTAGCCTATTTTGGAGAATTCTTCTTAGTTTTATGGTTATTAAAGAGAAATAGTAGGTACATAGAAAAATAAAATTAATAATATATTTTGCGATGTGATTTTGAGGGAAATTAATTGTTTATGAAGGATAATAATTTTTCTTGCAAATATAAAGTTTCATATTTATGCAATAAAAATATTAAACCGCATACACTGTCTACACCGCTTCATTCGCTGTTCTTCTATATAATAGAATAAAATGCATAAATCTGATGGTATCTAATAATTTTGAGTAGGAATGTAAGATTTTTGAATAACTTTATTTACGAATTTTTTCCTTATTAAAATTATGTTAACTAATTTATTCCATTCTTGAGCTTTTGTAATGAAACATTTTCATCCAATGATTATCACTATTGCAGTTATTATTAGTCCAAATGATGTTAAAGAAATAAAGATAACATATAAAGGTAATATTTATTTTTAATCAAAATATGACAATAGCATAAAAGTTTTCTTATCAGAACCAATAACAATTAATGTAAATTAACTATATGATTAATCAAAATAAATAAATAAATTTTCTGGCGAAAATCTTTTAAAATATTACTACCCAATTCTTTTGCATCAATTTTAACAGGACCAATTGTATACAGCATTATGAAATTTTATGTATGGTGAACTATTTGACTTTATTAATCCTTTTTATCATAACAAATTATTATGTTTTTTAGTAAATCACAAAATGACTGATAAACAAAGGAGTGATTGTTGAGATATATTACGAATAAGTAAATTTTTTGCAGCAGATGAAACCAACAAACTATACGAAAATATGTTACAGAATAGGAGGAAAAAAAGTTTTGGCGATGTCAGGTCTATTCACCTACAATTGGCACAGAGCCATACGGGAAAGGATGCTGTGTCATAGAACAATTGCTTACTGCGACATTTATCAAGATAAGACGATAAATCGACTGTCATCGTTTTTTTTTTCTCTGGACTTTCGTTTTGATTGTTCATTCCGTATAACTATACACAACATACCTATTTGATAAACATTGATAACGTTTATTAACAAATCTGCCAATCGTGGATTTAGATTAATAGTTATCAAGTTAAGATATGTTTGCATTAGAAAAGTACCTAAATAATATTTTCTTTTCTTAAGATTGAATCAGATGTTTATGTATAATATATTAGTCATATATTTACTTTTGTGGATAACAATATTTGAGCAAATATTATTAATAACAAGCAAATATTTTCATTTTAGTTACTAGGAAATGGTTTTGTTTGAAATACTCGTAATATTAATAAGATGTGATTTCTATAACGCTTATACAGATTGATTTTGTGTAAAGTTTATCCCGTGTCATTTTCTGGAAAAGTTTTTCATGAAAACTAAATGTTTTTTCAAAACATAACACTAATTGGAATAGGATTTTTTATGATACGTTTATTTATATTAAGAAAATGCCTAAAAGTATTCTGAATTTGAATTTGAGCTATATAGTTTCCACTATATTAAAAATATAGTATTTTTAGGTCACTCCGTAATCCACCAGATTTGAGTTATTGTTATGAAACAAGTAATCGATTGATTATTTATTTAAAGATTAAATATTTTCTGTTTTCTTTCAGTATGAAGTTTAAAGGATTTTGAATTCATTTTTCCCTCTTTATTTTGTTAATAATTTTCTTTCCTTAAAGATTAGAAATGAATTAGTTAAAATCGGTGTCGTTTGAAACATCCAGTTAAATGCTTGAATAATATATTTTATAGTAAGTTAATATCTATTTATGAAAGTAAAAAATGCTCTAAGCAGCATTTAATGAACTATAAATATAATTAGCGAGTTATTGAGAAACTTTTAAGTTTTCATTGAGAATTTAGGATAAATAAGGGATAAAAATTTTACCACCCTTTTTCTATTTTCTGTCCATGACTCTATATATTTACATTCAACATTTTTTTTTAATAAGTGTATTAAATAATGTAATTATACTTAAGATTAATATCTTTTAAAGAAATAATATTTATTTTAAATGTTATATTGATTTTTAAATAACATTTAAAATAAATATTATTTCTTTAAAATATTTTTACACAACATACCTATTTGATAAATATTGATAACGTTTATTAACAAAATCTGCCAATCGTGGATTTAGATTAATAGTTATCAAGTTAAGATATGTTTGCATTAGAAAAGTACCTAAATAATATTTTCTTTTCTTAAGATTGAATCAGATGTTTATGTATAATATATTAGTCATATATTTACTTTTGTGGATAACAATATTTGAGCAAATATTATTAATAACAAGCAAATATTTTCATTTTAGTTACTAGGAAATGGTTTTGTTTGAAATACTCGTAACATTAATAAGATGTGATTTCTATAACGCTTATACAGATTGATTTTGTGTAAAGTTTATCCCGTGTCATTTTCTGGAAAAGTTTTTCATGAAAACTAAATGTTTTTTCAAAACATAACACTAATTGGAATAGGATTTTTTATGATACGTATGGTTTTGATGGTTTCATACGTATGGTTTTGATATTTAATTGGTTTTGTTTGAAATACTCGTAACATTAATAAGATGTGATTTCTATAACGCTTATACAGATTGATTTTGTGTAAAGTTTATCCCGTGTCATTTTCTGGAAAAGTTTTTCAAGAAAACTAAATGTTTTTTCAAAACATAACACTAATTGGAATAGGATTTTTTATGATACGTTTATTTATATTAAGAAAATGCCTAAAAGTATTCTGAATTTAAATTTGAGCTATATAGTTTCCACTATATTAAAAATATAGTATTTTTAGGTCACTCCGTAATCCACCAGATTTGAGTTATTGTTATGAAACAAGTAATCGATTGATTATTTATTTAAGGATTAAATATTTTCTGTTTTCTTTCAGTATGAAGTTTAAAGGATTTTGAATTCATTTTTCCCTCTTTATTTTGTTAATAATTTTCTTTCCTTAAAGATTAGAAATGAATTATTTAAAATCGGTGTCGTTTGAAACATCCAGTTAAATGCTTGAATAATATATTTTATAGTAAGTTAATATCTATTTATGAAAGTAAAAAATGCTCTAAGCAGCATTTAATGAACTATAAATATAATTAGCGAGTTATTGAGAAACTTTTAAGTTTTCATTGAGAATTTAGGATAAATAAGGGATAAAAATTTTACCACCCTTTTTCTATTTTCTGTCCATGACTCTATATTTTTTACATTCAACATTTTTTTTATTAAGTGTATTAAATAATATAATTATACTTAAGATTAATATCTTTTAAAGAAATAATATTTATTTTAAATGTTATATTGATTTTTAAATTTGTAACGACTATCTTACCAATGTTGCTAAAAATTATAATTTACTTATAAATATATAAATTCAAGAAATAATAAGAAACTAATATATATATATATATATATATATATATATATATATATATATATATATATATATATATAATAAATATATATATATAATATTAAATTATACACATATTGTTAAAATTTAATTGATAAATTGACAATTTTATTTAAATATTTTATTATTAGGCTTACGCTCAGTAATATAACGTAAGAAACAGTAGCAACTTTGATGTTTGATTGTCATTCTTAATTAATATTTTGCCGATTAGTTAATCGTCGATTATATTTTGAGTGAGAATGAGAAATTATATTAAATAACTAATATTTCTAAATGTAAAATTTGTACTCTAAGGCAAATTATAACTTCATATTTTTGAAACTAATGCAAATTAACTATGACATTTATCAACATTTATGATTATTTAGGACATACATATTTATATAATGACTAATTTCTGTGAAAATGCAAAACAATTTATTACTATAAAATAATTTATACATTTTAAGCATAAATTGTGTATAAAATGCTTATTATTAAATTTGTATGATACAATTTTATGGATTTTATGATTTCATTTTCCGATGTAAAATATTATTGCATTATGCTAATGTATAAGGGATAGTTAAAAAGTTAAAAACTGTTGTAAGTTTTTTGAAGGTATAGTATGTATTTTGAAATTTTTTCATATCTTTGACAATGACGAAATATTGAATGATGAAAAATAAAAATTGATATCAAATTCAATTTTTAAAAATAAAAGTTTACCATAAACTGCAAATACATCAATTACTGAAAAATATTAATAGTGGTGGTATATTTTTCCAGAAAGCATAAACGTATTTCAGTTTTTGAAAATTTTTCAGAAATTACAGCTTTGATTCAAGCATTAAAGCATACAAAATTGTTGCTTTTTAGTTCAATAATAATTTTAAATGATTGAAAAATTTTGTTGTTTTCACATTTTGAATGAATTTATAAAATGTTCAGAGGAAAATTTACAAAGATTACATTACTTAAGTTTTTATAGTCTATCTTGTTGGATTAAAGGTTTCTGAAAAAAATGGTGTTCAATTCTTAAACAATTTTTGCATAAAAGCACTCTATACATTTTTAAAATTACATTTCATCTACCCCACGCATAAAAATATTAGTATTGAGACAAAGATTGGATAAAAGCCATAATTAAATACTGGAATGTGAATGCAATATTTTAGATTCCTGTAAATAAATTTCTAAAAGTAGAAATTGGGAAACATAATCAGCTTTCCTATTTTGAAATACATGTGAATAGACTTCATTATATTTGAAATGTCATTCCAAAAATAGAAAGCAAAGGATTTTAGAGTGTTCATTAGACCATCTACAGTTTTTAGAGTGTTTAATAGCTCACATTTAAAGGATTACATGCGATAATAGTTATTACTTATGATTACTATGAATTTATAAGAAAAATATTTTTAAATAAATAAATATATTTATTAGAACATTTTTTTTATAAATTTAATAAAGATATTTTACTACAATAAATGATATAAATTATTTAATAAATCAATGAAGATAAATTAATACGGAATCATTTCTAAAGTAAAACTGATAATAAACAAATTAAAATCAATTAATAAATTATTATTAGGTATTTTCTAATTCAGTAACATAATGAAATGTTAATTATAAGGGTACAAAACTAGTCAGCTTAAATTAATGATAATGGTACAAAACTCTGAATTACATATTATCTCTTTTTAACTTTACATTTGAGATCTCTATATATAATATTAATTTATCATTATTATTCAAAAATTTTAATAAAAAAGATATATTTAAATAAATGCATAACATTATGGTTAAATTCCTGTTTATTTTATATAAATGATCTAAGCTAGAGACATTAATTAAAGCATAAGAAATAATTGCATATTAATATGGAGGATATAATAACCAATGTATAATGGATAGTAAGAAATAAGATCATATTTGGTAAACAAATGAAGGAAAAAATATTGTATAAATATACTTTATTGTTTTTATAGGTAACTGTTGTTGTTTCTTGTCCTATCTGGTTAGTCAATAGGCTAAATCCGATTCATAAAGTTGCGACCTAATAAAAAAGACCAAAAGAAAAAGAGTACTTCATATATACATAGGAGTACATAGGAGTGCAAGCGAGTATCGGAATGAATCAGGTAACGAGTTTGGAATACTCACCCATCACCAAGTGCCTCGTCATTTTGAACTACGATGATGAGAAGAGGTTACACCTGAGCCTTTTGATCACAATCACGCCACACCAGAGGAAACATTTTGGCCGTCACACATTAACATGGACACGTCTCCACCCACAGTACCTCCAGTAACCCAGTGAGGATGGTCACCCTTCCAATCACTGCCCACGAAATTGATGCTTCACTTTGCTGATCTTAACGGGAAGTGGCGTGAAACAACTGAGCCACTTTAGCTCAAGAAGAGGACTTCAAAACTGATCCTCTTTTTGAAATCCTAAGCAGGAATTTTAAAGAAGTAGAAGAGTTAAAGTGTAATTTAAAGCAGGAAAGTAGATAAAGTGTGTGGTTTTCCTTTTCCTAGTCAAAGGGAAGATCTTATTTCTTTGGTCAGTTTTAAGACTCTTCAAGTGTCCACTTATCAGTCTTGATAATGTATCCGACTACCCTTAAAAATAACAGAATTTCCTTGTTGCCTGAAACAGTTTTCCAGTCATGAAATAAGGGAGAGCATCAAGATGAAGCAACCGTAGACTTGACTTTTCAGCATAATATAAATATAAATTATGCCTTAAATTATGAATTGAGTATTAATAAGAAATAATTTATAAAGAAAAAATATGGTTGAGTTAATAAAAAATTTATATAGTTTGATTTTTTTCTGTTTCTATAAATGAAAATAAAAATGTCTGTGAAAATGAAGTTTCATAAAAAAATCTTTCCCATATTTAATCTTTGAATGGAATTTTCAAACAATCTTCATGCAATACATGCAAATGAAGTTTTCTGTAACAGCTGTAATTTAGCAAGAAGTATTTGAGGAATATAATGATAATAGACGTTTGACACAAACAAGAGAAAAATATCACCTTAGTAAGAAACTTCTCCTCTTTTTGGTATTTGTATTTCATGAATATTCATTTCAGTTGTATTAATTTAAAAATGTTAAAATTTAAAATGAAAGTTGAAAATTTTTTTAATAAATTCTTATTTAATAGATATCAAAATAAGTTTTTAATATTTAAATAATTTGAATTTTTTTAATATTAAGATTATTTAATTAAGTTTTAGTAAACTAATTTCTCTCTCTCTCTCTCTCTCTCTCACATACACACACACACACACATGCATGCATATTATAAAATTATAATCTCATAGAAAACTTTATTAAACATCTCATAGAAAACTAATTAAAAACTTTCATTTAAACAAATTTATGTAGAAAATATGTTAACTTTAATAGAATTTAATTCTTCTTTAAAAACGAATATTTATTATTTCACCAAGGTTGAAGAAATTTAGTTCATAGTATTATATTATTTTAGGAAATTTAAATACATTTTATTAAATACGTTTTATTTATAAAATTATTAGGAAGATTTTATTGTAAAAATTTTATTATCGAGCCTAAAATATGGTTATTAATTTGTTTAAATTCATTTCATACATTGTTTGAATTTTGAATTTTATGTAAACAAAATTCTATTCTTAAACATATTTATATATATCACAAAAATCTTTCTTCTAATTACATTCCTTTTATTAATTAATTTTACATACTTAATTAATAAATAAAATTCTCAAATTAAATTTCAACAATTTTTTTTACCCGTTAGTATTTTTATTAATGAAGATTCTTAAATATTCTTGTATGCTTCGTTAATAATGATTAAGTTTAGTTATTCATATCTATAATAAATTTGGATACATTGAACATAATTTTATTTGAACAATACTTATATAATGTTGGAATTTTATGATTGATATTTTGCTACATGGATGAAATAGTATCCCTGTAAAATAACTTATATTTAAATTCCAATTTTATCTGTTGATATAACTAAAATAACTTTGCAAATAATCAAATTTCAGGAAAAAAGACGCATATAAATGATTGAATCAAACTAAACATATTCTGTTACGGTATAAAGAATTCAAATATACAGACTATATATTTTAAATTCATAAAAGATATAAATATACATTTTTATATATTTGCTAATAGTGTATTTTAATTTACAAAAATAAAATACTTTATTTGATGTATTAGTCATTGATTCACGAAAAATAATCAACAGTATTAGTATGAAGTGAATATTGATTATATTACAGATAAAAAGTATTGATAGAATTATTAAATGACGATTTCACATTATATAAATTAAGTTATTTTAACAAAATGAAAAATGCAACCTTTTTTTTTAAAAGTATAAGTTAATATAAAGGATATAAAATAATAAATAAAAAAGATAAATGAGTCATACGATCAACTAAAGGAAAGTGAAAGAGAGAAAGATTAAGATATCCCTTTGCACAAACTTTATCAATTATTTGTATTAGAAAAAATGTTAGTTTAAAGAGTATTTGCATAAAAAACAATTAAATTTTAGATTTTTTTACAATAGTATTTATGATTCCCTATTTCATAAATAATTGTTAACATGCATTTTTATTGAATTTTTGAGATAATATAGGAAATTTTTATAAGAATCTCATATGTAAAAGTATTGCTTAGTGAAATATAATTTTTAAAGAAAGATATAAATTCTTTACAGTGTTAATAAAAATTAATTAAATGCTTCATGAGTATTATAAACATTTTTATTAGATTTTAAATCTATTAATTTTTCTTAATGTTTATATCTTGAAAAATTTAATTTATAACTTGGTAAGTATGCACATTGATTTATTAATAAAAAATATTTTTAATATTTGAAAAAAAATGTAATACTTTAAACTTCTTCTTTTAAAGTCATTATTAAAATTTATAGTAAGAGCAATTAATTATTTTTTTGGTACCAAAATTGCTAAAATAGTATTTATTTTAAAGTTAAAATCTTATGTAGAAATATTAAAGAAATAGTTATTGCACAAGTTAAATAATTTATACGAAGGATTTTAGTTTGTAAAAATGCGTTAATTACATTTTTGCATTTTTGTTTTAGCCCTTATATTAGTAGAGTTGAATTATTCTTTTAAATGTTTATTTTTCAACATGGAATTGCAAAATGCATTTTTTGTATTATAATTTAATTACCTAACATAATTTACGATCTTACACAAATTATATTAATTAATATATTAAATTTTTTACTTGTTTTTATTTTAAATGCTTTAGATTTTAATTTTACTTGATTTATAAAAATATTAAGGAAACTACAGGAACATATTTATTTAGCTTTAGCATTTTTACCGAGCATATTTTTTTTAAAAATTTAAAGTATTAATGTTTGCACATGAAATTTATATCTTTTATAGTTTATACTAATTTATGTTCTTGATGTTAAACTTCTTTGTTACCAAGACACATTACGGCATAGTATGTTTAGCTTCGAGAAAATATTTTTTCGTTAACAAACTACTATCTATTTTTGACATTCCGATGTTACTATTTTATAATATTACAGTCTATTATAAAACATGAAGACAACTGTTTATATGTAAAACCGTATGATTATATTTAACAATTTTATTCATATGTAAACTTGACTTTGTCTTACAGATGATACTGGAGATCAATTCATGTACTTAACATGTACTCCTTTCATCAATGAAAAATCATTTTCATTTGTCTTTTTCCAGCTAGACTGACAATATGGGGTGCGCTGCTCCACTTTTCCATACTGAACCATATTTGGTATGGATTCCGACTTGTTCAGTACACAGATGCTATAGGGATCCGTTTAAAGGGTAGGCAACCTTTCACACCTCATTCATAAACAGAAAGAACAAAGATAGGATAGATAGAGAGAGAAAGTACATCCGTGCCCGAACCGGGATTCGAAACCAGGACCTCCCTATCCGCAATCAGGCACTCTGACCACTAGACAGTGAGGTCGGCTCACTTTCATTTCATTCATGAATATAATAAGTTAAACACTTTCCTATTTATAGTCATAGTAAATCATAATTTACTGATCACATTATAAACATAATTTACCTATCTCATTTTCTTCCTTTTACTGATATCATTATTAGAATTAAATATTGATATGCATTATTAGAATATTATTTACAAATATATCATTGAAATTTAGTTTTGTTGACTTAATTTACTTTTAAATTTCTTATTTGTACATAGATATCATTACAGTTATTTATTTTTTGAATGATTTTCTGAAAAAATTACTATACACTTGTAGTTGTGTTTGATTACTTTCTTTATGTCAAAAATTATACATTCTCTTAGATTTCTAATTCACAAATAATTTGCAACATCGTTAAACAAGACCGTTCTATGATATCACATATTTTTTAGATGACATCACTAAGAAATAATCACCATGACCCAATGGTATTGACTTGGGAATCTTATTTGAAATTCGAAGACAGAAACCAACAGGATCACGATGAAAAAATATGAAAAGCTTTTAGTTGTTTAAATTTAAATTAAACTAATCTTACAACTCATCTACAGATACATTATTTGTTAAATAATTATCACATTTTAAATTATTTGCCGAATCTACATACCATGCATATACTAATTTTGAGTATATTTCAGAATATGTATATATGCTTATACAAATGCTAAGAAGAATTTTATAGGAAGAATATTTCAGAGTTTTAAAGGGACAGGTATAGTTGGAGACTCCCTAGTGGTTGTATCGGTATCACAATCACATATCTATTGAGGATATTGACATCATGTCCAAGTTTAGGAAGATCTGCAACAATTATAGCAAAACAGCATCTGTTCACACAAAGCATTCTAACAGAACAGTGGAAGAAAAAATAGACACATTATGAAATACAAAAAGTCATTGAGGAAGATTATAAACACCATAAAGAAAGTCATGGTGCAACAAACGATTGTTGTAATAGATGAATATCTACTGGTCGGTCTTCAGACTGGTCAAAGGGAAATCCTACAAAATATTTAAGGTAGAACTACGACTACAAAGCCACTTATATTAGATGAAATCTGAAAGGCACGTGGCAAGAACGATATAATTTGAAACATGGATGAATGGAAACATGTTTCCTGATGGATCCATTTTCATCCCTTTCCCATTAATTAAATAGGTTTACATTTGGTGAACTCCCTCAAAACTCTACAGTTAAAAATTTTTCTTTTCTATTTAAAACACAGGGGTGACTCTATAATGATATGGGACATCTTCTTATAGTTTAGAAGTTCTCCCCATTTCCACTTTTGGCCATAATTTACTGCGAAAATATTTTGTTTTTATTTAGACATTACATCCAATCAACCATGATTTGGGAACATAAGAATTGAATTGCAATCTTACACTTTAAGAAGAAGATTAGAATATAATTTTTTATATTTAATAATTTTTATTATTATAAAATTTTTAATAATAATAAAATAAATAAAATTTTATTTCTTTTATTCTAAAACTCCTCTATGAGAATAAAACATTTAGAGCTGATATTTTATAAAATAATTTACGTACTTTTATAAAATGTTTATAATGAATAAAATTACATATAATATATAGCATAATTATATATAAAATATACTGATATAGTAAAAGTTCTAAGTATTTTTAAGCAATAATAAAAGTTTAATGCTTTATTACAATGTTTTAATTTACAATCATTTATGAGATATATTTAGTGATAGGTAAGCATGAAGAATGGATGAAAATACTTATAATAAAGAATCGATGGAAAATTTTACTATATATTTAAATAATCTATTTACGTTATTTTTGAAAAGCAGCTTAGAATATAATGTGCACTATGTTATAAAAAGCGTCAAGTAACTTATTTTGTATATTAAAGTTTTCTATACTATTGGAAAATTTTTATTTTGCATTTTTATAAGATAAATATTTAGACAATAGATTTAAAAAGAAAATATATAATGTAATTTAAAATTAAATAAAAAAAGAGGGATAAGTTTCATTAAAATAATTATAAATAATAAAATACTTCTAATTTATTTTAATCTTAAAACTATATTTACAAGGAAAATATTTACTAATTTTTTAAACATATGTTTCCATATTAAATTTTCATAATATTCTCGAAGGATAGAACATTTCGAGAAAATATATTTCTAATTTGAAAAAAAAATTAAATTGATTCTAAACACATTTTAAGTTACAATCGTTCTTTCTATTTAATTTTTATTGGTTGTCGAACCCATAAGTTAAGTTTATTTTATAAACATAAATGCTTCAAATTCGAGACCTTTGCTAAATTGAAGTAAAGAAAAAGAATACATGTGCATTGAATTCAATTTAATTTATTCATCACCTTAAACTGAATTAAGCTTTGTTTCTATAGAAACTGCGAGTAATAGAATTGTGTGTCTTTATTCTGTAGAAGTATTCTTTTGTAAACATCTGAATAATTAAATTATAAAGTAAATTTGAGACAAGAAAATCACTTTTATAGAAACTAAAACCCGATAAATATATAACATTATCATAACGGTTGAATTTACGAAAGCGAATATATATATAAGTTTCAATTTATGAAAGCTTAAAAGAAGCTTATAAATACACTTTTGAAAAATTGCAAGAAAAAATTAATGTTTTAATGAAGATAATGAAGTTTGTTTATGCGATCCCCTATATTTTAACTCTGACAACCTATTTTAATTCATCGGCTCAAATAATTTGCCAAACGGAATATCCTGAAAGTTTTACGCAAGAGATTTCATGCTGAAAAACCGTTAAATATTGACATTTCTGTCATTTGCCTTCCTTACTTAATTAGTGAATTTGGTTTTGTGGATGAAAGTTGACATGATTTGAATCAGTCATTTTTTTGTCATGATTTAAATCCTCTTTCAGATGATAAGATCTTGTTTGAGTTAGCTGCAGTATTAATTTTATATCTTTTCTTCTTGTGTCAAGATTTAAACATTCTGTAAAGTACTTTTCCAGAAGAAATATATTAAAAATACCATATAGAATAAAATTAACATTAAATTGTCTTTTAAACTTCTTTATAACATATTGAAATTTAAAGGTATAATTTTAGAAGAAGTTTAATTAAGATTTGAAAATCGTTAGTCTTGATTTTTTTTAACGTAGTATAATAGTAGTTGATTAAATTAATAAAAATAAGTTAAGCAACAAATTTTTAATATAAAAGTAAAGCTATGATATTGTTCTCAAGAAATCTCTTATAATTTAGTTATTTATAAGACATCAAATATTATTATTTTATTTTTTATATAGCTCTAATAACAGTCTTTGATGTGTGAATATCAAATCAATCTTTAAATTAAAAAATCCACTAAAAAATCTAAAAATAATTTTTATCCCAAAAAAAATCATATATATATATATATATATATATATATATATATAATCAATTTATATAAAACTATCTATATATATATATATATATATATATATATATATATATATATATTATGTAAATTCTTATATATTTAATATTATTGTATTTAATTTTAAACATAATTCACTTATAAAAATTTCAAGATGAAATTTGAAATTAAACCAGTTAAATTAATGGAATGAAAATTATTTTAAATCCAGAGGGAGTCTTTTAATTACACTTAAAATTTAAAAGTGAGAATAAAAGTGATTTAAATTTTGTTTTGAATCTTTAAATGTTATAATAAGTTAGAATTTCTCTTTAACATATTTTAATCAATATTAACCTTACTTTGCTTAAAATAATTTTTTATTAAATGTAATTTTATATTATGATATAAAAGATAATTGAAAAAAATTTCCTGCGAATGAGAAAATTAAATATGCCTCTGTGCCGCCTGAATTGTAATCAATGATTTACTATCATGTTTGAAATTATGATAATTTATATTTTTAATGTAGTTTTAATGACATATTTAAGCATTTTCATATGGTTTTATATTAAAGAAAATTTAAAAAAAGTTCCCTTTATCTTTAAATGCATTTCTGATTATCTGAAACATTTAAGTTAATTAATGAGTACTTAAAAAAGTTTAACAATCTGAAGAATCGAATTCCTTTTATGTTACACATTTTTATATTCCAATCATTTGCCACAAACAAAGTATTGCATTTATTGCATTAATTTTAATTAAAATGACTCATAAGGAAACATCAAACAATATGTTATTTTTATTAAGAAATTTCTCTTAAATTTCTCTGAAATTTGCTATAATAATTCAACTAAATATTTCGGTAAAAAATATGTTTCACTTGTTTGTAAAATTCCTTTTTGTGTTCTAGTTAACTCATAAAATTTATGTAATTTATTCATGAATTTATGTATTTCGGAGAAAATGATAGTTTAGGTAACCTTATGTAATGATGTAGACAAAGTTATTGCGTAGAAGTTCTTAAGAAATGTCTATTAAAAATATAAAATAAAGTTTTGAAGTTTAACATTTTAATGACATAAAAAAAGAAGATAATTTAATATTTTTTATTTTTACCTCATTAAATATGTTTATTACAATTCAAGAAACTAAATAAAGCATAAACTAAATGTTAAGCACCTAGGCTTTGTGAAAAGATTTTTCATTTAATGTTAATGTTTATTTGTCTTCTGGCTCAAAATATACTATTCTATATTTGAAAAATATTCTCTTAATGTATGAAGAAAAGTATGACTCATTTTTTTTAAAAAAAACATTGAAAAATGGTTTTTAAAAAGGAAAAATCATAAGATGTCTGAATATTATAAAGAGTATGTGGATTATTTAAGAAGGTTTTTAAAATTACAGTAAATAATTTTTAATATTTTATTATTTAGCTAACTGGTTCTACTTAAACAATATGTTTTGAAAAGATTTTGTTGGATTTAGTTATAATCTGTTAATAATAATAATAATAATAATAAAATAATTAAGAAATGAATAAGATAAAGTTCTTCTAACTGAATGATATACGTTGACTTTTGAAAGTTTTATATATATATTTTTTTTAGAAAGGTACTAAACATAGATTAATGTAGCATAAAAATTAAATTAACTCTGATCATTAAAAAATAAACATCTGGTATTATACATGAATTAATGAAACATAAAATTAATGCTAATCTTTAAAAAATGAAACATCTAGTATCATGGCTTGAGTTCTGAAGCGTAAAATTAATGTTAATCATTAAAAACTAGACAAATTAATAAATGAAATTTGATATAAATTGGAGAAAAAATATTAATTTGAAAACTAATTAGATGGTATTCTGTTACGAGCTTAAAGGCAAACAAATCCTTATTTAATAACCAAACCTCTTATTTAATGATGCTCGATGCATGTTCTGTCCATTGTGGAAAAAAACGAGGTGATAAGATCATTATTAAGCATGTGTACAGTTATACCAACATCAAGAAAATTCTATGGCTATGCCTCCGACTTTGTATGCCAACCTGCTGGATCTGCCAATCTGGCAGCATTGTGTTTTAGTTAAAGTACTTAGATGTAAATTATATAACTGAATTAATTGGAAACTGTAACTGCAGCTGCATTGTCGCGTCTATATATACTTTTATTGTAAGTTGCTTTATGATGTAATTTTTATTCGTATTGATCACGGTTAATAATTAGTTAGAGATGGTGTTTCAATTTTCCTACGCTAAATATCCGCAAAAACCAATAAAAACAATATATAAGAATAAAATTAAAAAAAAAAACTTTTTGGATTTGTATTTCACTAAGTGAAACAGCATTAACAAAATGTACTTAAAATGATATTTTTCCTTTATATTCTTTTTGGAGGAGAAGATTTATCAATAAAAGTTAATAATAAAATAAAAATTGTCTTATGATTTTCCTTAATATACATTTTATTTAGTAACAAATGTACAGAAATAATTTAAATCACATTTTATTAAGTTTAATATTTACATTGAAATAATAATCTAGACTATCCAATGTTGAGATAATATTAGTTTTATATTCATAAGAAATGCTGCTTCGATATTTTGTAGAAATGCATAATTTATATTAATACCTAATAACGATATTATTATGACTTATAAAGTTTAAGTATAATATACTTTATGTCCTAACTATAATATCATTATTTTACCTGAGACGCGTTTCGACACTAATAAATGAAAAGTAACCGAAATGCAAGCATTTAAAATTTATTGACTGAAATGCCAATGAATATCATAAGTTTGAAAGAAAAGGCATTTTTCAAAATTTATTTTAAACTAATCCTTTAAATGAGGATTTTTTAAATAAATGTTTGATTAAACTTTCATATTTTGTTCTGTTTATCTGAACACTCATTGAACATGACTCCTTTTACAAAACAGTCTTCTTATCCAGAGATCAATTGGAGAAATCTCAATTATGTTTTCGGTTTCATTCACCTTTTCTTGGGTTTCTTTTTCTCGGCGTTTTTAATAGTAGTAAAAACTCAGCATAAATCATCATTAGTCAACATTTCTGCCACTTGTGTGTTCCACTCTGTTAACATTCTTCTGAAAATTTATTTCGGTCATGTCGAACGAATGAGGGAGGGTATTTATCAATCAGAGTATCTGAGAGAAAAAAGGACACATGTTTAATTTAATTCCAGCATGGCCATTCGGCAATTTTAGCAAACTCACTGAGTATGACACAGCTTTTAATTGCCTTAAAGTGGCTCAATTTGGCGAAAATTTCAAAAAATGTATGAGCTGGTAAATATTTCTCCCCTTTTCTTCCAAATTCATGTATTCCGAAACCTTCCTTATTCTTGAAGTCCTAAGTGTGCATTTTCTCCATTCATACGTTTAACATGCTTCCTTTATTTCTTTCATTAATGATTTGATAATTGGTATAGTATTAATAGGTATAGTATAGGCAGTTAAGAAAAACGATTTTTAATGTGATATTTAAATTAAGGATTATGTAGTATGAGGAAATGTGGGAGTAATTTTTGTCCACCTTGAGAAGCTATTTGCTGAAAAATACAAACGTTATTTCATGTTGTTTATTGACAATATAATAGCTGGTGTCTTAAAATATCTTAAGTAATTCGGCTTTTTTGCGGTAATAAATTAAATTCATTGTTTTCAGTCATGTTTTGAGAGCATAGTTAGAATATAGAAAATTTAAAAAATTTAATAAATTTTTTAGACTTTTTAGTATTTTAGATATATTTTAGAAAACGTACCGTTTCTGACAAGGCACAAGATAGAAATATGCTTTCATTAGCACTATGAATGTTAGGAGATTAGTCACATACATCAATGTTTTAGAGCATTTTTCTGAAAAGCATGTCGTTTTAGCTGACAGTGAACATAAGGGTCTCATCTACTTTTCTTTAATTGTAAAAACACGGTTAGTTACATGACATTTCTCTTTTTTAATAAGTAAAGACTTCAGCATCTTACTACTATCAAAAACAGTTAATATTCTCTCCATTATTTTCACAAATTATTTTAAAACACATTAATATTTTCAATATTTCTCAGTGCATTTTTTTCTGTCAAATGTGCATTTGACTCCACATTGTCTTCAGTTTTGTCACTATTCTTTATTGTTCTCAGAATAACGACTGAAGATTCACATCAGTGCAGTGACATGTTTTTTAGCTCTGTTGAATTATCAAAGTGCTTCGTAACAAAACTTTCTTTTTAAATATTGTACCACATTTTCCCATTGATTAAATTCTTTATCATCTGCATCAAGTTTGAAGTGCCCATCAAGAGAGAATAAGTTCTATTGAACTTGCGACAGTCCAGCTTCTTTTTATTTCTGAAAAAGATGCATCGTACATTTACACTTACAAATAAGATACATAATCTATTGATGATTAGGAAATAATTCTAAATCTTAAAATATTCACAAAATTTTAAGTGTTAAATCAATATAAATAAATCAAATACTTATTACGGTGGTCTATCAAATTTTATTTTGGATTGAATAGAGAATGCATGTAAAAGAGAAAGGTACTTGGATATTAGACTTAACTTAAAAGCTGTGATCTATTTTGAAATTGGGAATAAAATTTACGTATTTAATTAAGCATTAATTAATTAATACTGATTCAGAGTCAGTGTAAAATAGCTCACATTGCAATGTAATCAACTTAAAATGTAAATCATTGGTTCTATGCTTTCGGTTCAGTTTTGCTAAAATTGGAGGAATTTAATATTCCATTTCGTAAAAGCGATCTATTAGAATATTTAAAATATATAATTTGACAAAAAGGAATGAGAAACATTATGGTAAGTCTATATTTCTTATAATTAATTCAATGAATAAATCAAATCTTCATATTTGTGATTTTTCCCTATGATATAAACTTTGGTATTCAAAAGTGTGAATGAATGAATTCTATTGAATTCATATTCATGTAATATTTATTATTAAACAATCCATTTTGTAAATTATGATAAGGACTATATCTATTTCATAACAAAGAAGAAATCCAAAATTATTTTGTATTTGTTTCATTGTATATCAGTAATTTATCATTTTTGTCACATTCTTATAAAAATTTTCATAAACTGCTAAATAATGATTAATTTACTAACTTCAGTTACAAAGTTTTAACTGATTAATTAATGAGAATGCCATTTTTTAAACAAATTGCTCTTGCTTTAAATTTCAATAAAAAGTTATATTAATTTAATATAAATAATTATTCATATAAATAATTATTAATACAGATAAATTTGGAATTTGATATTTAATATCCAGAAGCTGACTGTTTACTTAGTTAATGTCCTGATTAATATACTCCTAGAATATGCTCATATGTCCTACAGCATAGAATATATTTATTTATTCTATGCTACAGCATAGAATAAATATGTGAGAATTGAAGATGGTATATTTTTTAGGCTGAAAAGAATTTTAATACAGAATATAATTACATAGATATCAGATTCCTTGCAGAAAATTAAGGCTTTTTTTTGAAGTATTATTCTTATATAATTTGAGTGTTAAAGTTTATATAGATACTAATGAGATTGCAAATACTATATAAACTTTAGTTATTATGCTTTTCTTGTATTAGGTGAAGAGATCTTTAGAAGAAGAACAGCGCTCAAAAGTAGTCAACTATACTTGCTTGCTTGTGGTCCAAAGCAAGACCTGAATACAAAATATTTTTTATCTGATGAGGAATAGGAATTTATTGATGTTGAATATGCAGGATTAAAAAGCATTCAATACTTTATATAAATGTTATCATGTGTTTAATGTTAAGTACGATAATAAACTTACTGTATTTATAAATTAAAAAATGGTCCAGTTGGGACTTTAATTGAAACAATACATTTTTACTCTAATCAATCAAGATCTAAATTTTGCAAAATACATGCATTAAAAGTATATTATTATTTTTATTCTTATTTTAATGTTCTTATTTTGTGTTATTAAACTGCCAATTCAAAAAATTAAGCTCCAATATTAATTTGACATCATAAACATAAGAATCTCTATATACATAGTTTTATTTAATTTTTCTGTATTAAAAATTGAATAAATGTTTATTGAATAAGCTTGCATTTTATTTTTAAATTCATTCTTAGTTCATTGAAGTTATTTTCAGTTGAAGCTAAATTTGGAAAATATATCGTAAATAAGATTTATTTGTAAAAACATAAGTTAGTTTTGTTCAACAGAATAATCTGTAAATATTTGTCTTTATTCTCTTGTAACTTCAAAAATACATATTATCAATATTCAAAAATAAATTTTTAGCTATATTTTAAATAAAGAATTTTTTCAATAGAACTCAAATTATATTTACTTAGATAAAATATTTATGTATTTTTTTAATTGTGTACAATTTGTTGTATTAATAATGTTGGTGAAAGTCAATTTTGTATTTATGGGCCCATAGTAAATTAAACTAAAAAATAAGTAGTGTGACGATTTTTTCTTGAGAGTGCTACAGTCACATGTAAAACTAAATGTATATAAGTAATGAAATAAATGGCTGAACAAATTGCTTAATATTGTATGCAATTTAAAAACCACTATAATTATCCAAATCAATTAAAATGTCATAATCAACTGTACTGTTATATTATTGACTAAATAAATCAAATCTTTATATTGTAATAGTTAAAAAAATAAATCCTTAAAATAAAGAATTCAAAACCTAATTTCTACACTAAATTGTCAATATAAAAAAAAATCAGCAATACTTCTATAAAAGATTGTAATTCACTTTTTTTCCATCTAATTTATCCGTTTAAACAATATGTTGTTACTCCTCTTAAAATGAGTGGCTTACCCACATCTTTCAAAAGAGTGAATTTCTCTCTTAAAGATTGGTTGAGTTTTGTGAAAATGAAAGTGTGAAATTTCACTCCTTCTTAGTGAAATCCACTCGCTTATTTTAAGAGAGTAGTTAACAGCTCTAAAACTAAACTCAGTGGCATGGCTACCCATGCGAAGGCACGGCCAACTATACACACAAGGCCGTGTAAGCTTGGCAGTCACGTGACATGACGTCACATTGGTCATCTTAGGGAGAATCGATCGAGTCTATGGAAAACAAACATTGTTGTCAATTATTGAGTGTGTTCGAAGTTTAAGCAATTTAAAATGCCTGATTGTTGTTGTGTTCCTTATTGCAAGTCAAATTATGATGGTACTGGCTCATATGTATCCTGTTTCAAATTTCCTAAAGATGAAGCGAAGAAAATTTTGTGGTTAAAAAAAATTCCCCGAAAAGATTTTTCCCCTAGCAAACGAAGCGTTGTTTGTGAAAAGCATTTCGCTGATGATCAAATTATCAGATTTGATTATTTACCACAAAATGGAAAGGACATTAAAATACCTCGAGATCGTCCTAAATTGAAAGATGGAGCCGTTCCTACAATATTTCCTGGCTGTCCAACATATCTGACACAAAAAAGTGTGGTTAAAAGAATAAGCAGAAATTAAAAAATACGTGCTTCATCTGAAAAAGTTTTATCAGGTTTTATGACTGCTGATAAAATTAATTATTTTGAAGAATTAACGAATATACCGGAAAAAATTTCTCTTCCGGATAATATTATAGTACACAAAACTGAAACTGAAGCTCATGTTTTATTTATGAATTTTCAATCTGTTCCCAATCTTTTAAAAAGCATTAAAATAAACATTGATTTCACAATTTCAGTTTTTGTTGAATGTTGCTCAAGAAATAACAAAGTTTAATCATCATTTGAGTGATGGTAAATTGGTGTTATGGAGCCAATAAGAAAATGTTATACGAATGACAAATTCACTTCCCATATCTATTGAAAAATGTTATGAAAGAGCTTTGAAAGCATGCAGAAATTATATGCAAGAAGATACTTCAGAAGATTATGACAGAAGAAATTTTATATTTGAGCAAATGACGCTGTGTTCTAAAGTAAAATCAGTGAGGAGATACACATCTAATATTTATGAATTTTCTGCTTACTTGCATATTATTTCACTTTCTTGTTATCGGGCTATTTTAAATTATTTTAAATTCTGATGTTTTAGCTCTCCTTAATACTGATATGTTAAAGAAAGTTCTCAATGCTGGAAGCTTAAATTCCTCTTGTAACAATGAAGAAAACATTGATTATATAACACAAAAATGCAAAAAGCTGAAAGATGATGTAACTTACAAAAGTAATCAAATAACAGCTTTTGCTGAAAATTGTGAAGCTTTTGCACAAGCTAATTCCATTCAGGCATTCATGGTCTCATCTTGTTTTTCTTCATATAAAGAAGTTGTTTCTTTAGTGCCTGTATTATCGATGAAAGCTGTGAAGATTTGTTTAATTTGACAAGAAGAATTTTGAATATACTTCCCAAATCAGGATTTGAAGTTTTATCTGTTATTTCCGATAATAATTCTGTTAACAGACACATGTTTCAATTGATGTGTGATGGCCCTCTCTCTAGTAATGCAGTAAAAAATCCAATTACAGGTAAAAATTTATATCTCGTTTTTGATGCTGTACATATCTTGAAGTGCATCAGAAATAATTGGATTTCTCAACTTGAATCAGAAATGACTTTCATCTGTCCAAACATTGAAGGGAATGCCATTCCCTATTCCTTCAACAACTAGTTGGCCGTGGCAAGGGTGAAAGCATTTAGTGCCCAAAAGTGTTCCCTAATCATACTCCAATGCCCTCCATTAGGAGGGCAGTGGAGTATGATTAGGTGGTCAGTCAAACATAAAACCCACAATATTTAGTTCTCAAGCATGTTTGATACTCAGTTTCATCTATCCACTGAAGGGATGAAAGACTGAATAGACATTGCCTAGTCAGATCAGAATCGAACCTCTGCTCTGTAACTCATTCTACTTTTATGATAAAATGTTATAGAATGAATCTTAACTAATGTTTGTATTAGAATATGGGGATGTTTTTAAATATTAAATAATTTTAGAAAACTTCCATAACCTCAAGAATTAATTTCTTTATTTTTATCTTTCTTTAATTTTTGTTCAAACATAAGATAACAAACATTTAACGATAAAATTAGCAAGGAATTAAAATCATTGAAAGTATTTTAATTCAGTGGTTTTAATTAAACAATTCTCTTTTAGCATAAATTAGGAAAAAATCGTATTCGAAATAATTAATTTAAAGTACTTGAATATTTATTAGCATTGTAATTTTAAGTAAACAGTTGGGTAAAATTAAGGAAAACCCTAAGAAAGCATATGAAAATCTTTGAGCCACAATACTTTAAATTTCAATCTTAAAAATGCCCTTTATTTCAATAGAAAATTAATATTCCATAAAAATAAATATTTCTTTCATTTAAAAGAATGCACGTTAAAGAATTTAAGAAATATATTCTTATACATCTTAAATTCTTCATAACACTCAACTGAAAGCATTTTCGAAAAGAATGTGTAAGCTTTCTGTAACTTTTAAGTTCAAAAATATATTGACCATTTGTTTTTAACACTTGGAACATTATTATGTCAGATGTTCTTCCTATTAAAATGTTAGTCTTAATTTTTTAACCTTAAGAAATTTAACAAAAATGTAAAGTAAATACATTATAAATAAAATACATATAGGTTTTTAAGTATATTTTTTTTATCACCTCAAAATTTTATTATGTTTAATACTAGGACATTAAAACATTCTCTGCTGTTTCGTAAATTTAAAATTAAATATTTTTATTTAAAGTATTTTACATAACCTTATGAATGGGTAAATAGGGACATACCGAAAAAAAATATTTTATTTATACAATGAGAAACGAAAACAAGTTCCAAAAATATAATTCTAAACAGAGATTTAAAGTTTTAACTGCATGAAAATTCAGCAGTTATTAATGCTTAAAATATACTCTGCTCCATTTTAATGTTCTTTCTGATCTCTGAAATACTTACAAAATACTTACTTTTCAGAGTTTTTAACACTATACGAAAATTCTATTTGAGTTTAAGGAATTTTTAAATATTAATGATGAAATCAAATGGGTGAGCTAAAATCTTTTTTATTCTTTATGATCTAAAAAAAAAAATATTTATTTTTCTTTCTCAATTCAGAATGTTTACAGCAAAAGATTACTTTTTAGAAATTTAGTAATTCATATTTTAATATAAATCCCATTAAGTTTACGTAGTTTTTCTAACCCTCATATTTTTATAAAGATAACAGTCTTAAAAAAACATGGTTGGAGCAATAACATTATGGTTTGACTTTTTCATAGAAAGATATGAAGATTAAGAAATAGCAGCATAAAACATACTTCAGATTATAAAAGTTTGTAAAAGTTTTCTTGATAAGGTGATAAAACTTGTATAGATTGTACTTCAGATATAAAATACCCAAACTTAATCTAATCTTTTATACGGACAATTGTTAAAGATAGATTTTTGATTATTTTTCTCTTTCAATATAAAAATTTATTTTTACGCAACAGTAAATGTTAACTAAATGAAAAAATAATTTCTCTTTGAATATAGAAATTTAATACAAACACATAAGTCTGTATATCCATTGTTTTCTCTTAACCACATATGTGTTTTTGTTGAGATTACACGTGTTTATTTTTCATTTTCTTTAAAAATAAAAGTTATATTGTTAACTGTTTCAAATGATTTTTAAATTTGGTGGATAAAAATGTGTTTGATTTTCATTCATATTATAGCAGCGATTCTCAACCTGAGAGGCGCTCTTCATAGGCGGGCGCGAGCACTAATGGGGGGGGGCGAGCATATCCAAAAAAAAATGTTATTTAAAAAAATTGATTAAGTGACTGAAAGAAAAGAACACACACATAAATACAAAACAAAATACATTTCGACATATTTAATAATTAACTTATTAAATTAAAACAACTTACTAAATTAAAAACGGTATATGTCTTAAATAAAATTACCTTTTAAATGGTTAATTAAAGTAAATCTATTTCGGTTATTGATTTATTTCCAAAGAGAGAATAGTTGATTTAAACGTTAAATTTTCTGGATTCCTATTTGAATATAAATTTTAATTATGAAATGTATAAAATTAAATATAAATAATAATAATAAAAAAATTCAACTATTTATTTCAGTTTCAAACAATATGCACTGTGTTGCATTTTTCCTTAAAAATATTTATTATTCTCTATACTTATTAAGAAGGACATTTTTTAATAAGTATAGAGAATAATTTTACATTTTTTGGAAAAAAATTGTGAGGAAGTTCTTCAATTGTAGCTCAATTGCAACATTTTTTATTGAATAATTAGGAGATTAAACAAAAAGTAAAATATTGGCTGTAACTTTTTTATTCGTTTTTTTTTTAAATGTTAACAAGAATACTGAAACATTCTTAGGTTTTGAAAACAGCAATTTCATTGAACTAAGTCATGATTGTATTTATTTAAATGCAAGAGAAAAAACTACAATATGTGTGTTCAAAGTGAGATAAATGTAAAAACAACCTTTTTCATCATTTTATAAGCAAAACACTTGTAAAGTATCTTTAGTCTTTGCATATAAAATAAAGTATGTTATAGATATGAATTCATGAAATTTGGAATCATAATTGCAAAAATTCACTTATCTAGTTTATGTAACCAATCTAAACACGGAATTATATTTAGAAAATTATTCTTAGTTGCTGGGAAAATTCTGCTGCATTAATTTAAAGTTATATTGACTTTGCAGGATAAGAAAAGTTACTTGTAAATATGAATTTATGGATTAGTTAGTCTTAGAAATTACACATCAACTATCTTTATTTTAGATAATTTATCTAGATAGTGAAACAGAATACATAATCAAAATTATACTTTAAAAGCAATTTTCTTCTCATAAGTCTCATGATAATAACTTGAAATTTGTCAAAGAATGTAAAACATTTATTTATTCAATAAACATGATTTATCAAATGATTATTAATGTTATCTATTTTATACTGATAGTTAAATCTAGAGTTTTTTATTTTTTATTTATGATAATAATAAATTATTTTATTCTTAACAACACTAGGAGTTAGAGAAAAATATATTACGAGAAAATCAAGCTAAGAAATATTTTAACTTTAAATCATGCCAATGACTAGTTGTGACTAAAACATTTCACCCCATTTCATGTCCTTAAATTTCTTGGAATGTTTTACTGAAAATCGTTTAATAAATAAAGTATTTTCAATTGTGAATGGATTTTGTAAGCATTCATTTTAAATAAATATAAATTGACTGTTTTATGTACTTGTCTGACAGGATATTTTATTATATAAAAATAAAAGGAATAAATATGGGGTATCATAAAATTTCCAGATTTACAAGCATACTTACAACGCATCACAAGAAAATCAGCAGAATGATTATGGTTAATATATCTATATATCTATATCTATATCTATATATATATATACACTACTGGCCATTAAAATTGCTACACCAAGAGCCGACATGCTACAGACGTGAAATTTATACGAAAGGAAGAAGGTGCTGTGATATGCAAATGATTAGCTTTTCAGCGCATTCAGACAAAGCAGGCGCCAGTACATTGTGTTTAAATGAGGAAATTGTTCAGCCGGTTCCTTATACACAAATTGCATTTGAACGTTGTTGCCTGGTGAAAAGTTGTTGTGATGCCTCTTTTATCTGTGTTATGTTTTAAACAATTGCTATGAAATGCGTACCAGCACGTTTCTGACTTTGATAAAGGTCGAATTGTAGCGTACCGGGATTGCAGTTTATCTTATCGCAGTATTGCTGCTCGCGTCGGTCGAGATCCTATGACTGTTAGCAGAATATGGAATCGATGGGTTCAGGACGGTAATACGGAACGCCATGCGGGATCTCAACGGCTACCTATCAATAGCAGCCGAGAAGACATGCATATTATCCGCATGGCCGTAAATGATCGTGCAACGACGTCACGAGCCGTGAGTCAAGAAACGGGGTCGTTTGGAAGACAACAAGTGTCTGCACGAACAGTTCGACGACGTTTGCAGCAGCATGGACTCTCAGCTCGGAGACCATGGTTGCGGCTTCCCTTGACGCTGCTTCATAGATAAGAGCGCCTTCAATGGTGTGATCAATGACGAACCTGGGCGCACGAATGGCGAGATGACATCTTTTCAGATGAATCCAGGTTCTGTGTACAGCATCATGAGGGTCGCATCCGTGTTTGACAGCATCGTGGTGAACGCACACTGGCATCATGCATTCGTCATCGTCATACTGGCCCATCACCTGGCATGATGGTATGGGGTGCCATTGAATACACGTCTCGGTCACCTCTTGTTCGCATTGACGGTGCTTTGAAAAGTGCACGTTACATTTCTGGTGTGTTACGACCCGTGGCTGTACCCTTTATTCGAGCCCTGCGAAACCCTACGTTTCAGCAGGATAATGCCCGACCGCATGTTTCTAGTATTGTACGGACCTTCCTTGATACGGGACATGTTCGGGTGTTGCCCTGGCCAGCACGTTCTCCAGATCTTTCACCAATAG
Source organism: Latrodectus elegans (assembly GCA_030067965.1). Lineage (NCBI taxonomy): Eukaryota > Metazoa > Arthropoda > Arachnida > Araneae > Theridiidae > Latrodectus > Latrodectus elegans. The sequence continues at coordinate 5,452,674 of CM057815.1, forward strand.
AAAACTTCTGGTCAATGATTGCCGAGCGACTGGCTCGTCACCAAACGCCAGTCATTACGGTTGATGAACTGTGGCATCGTGTTGAAGCTGCATGGGCATCTGTACCCGTACATGCAATCCAATCTCTGTTTGACTCAATGCCCAGGCGTATAACTGCTGTTATTACTGCCAGAGGTGGTTGTTCTGGATATTGATATCTCAGGATCTATCCAGCCAAATGTTTTGAAAATTTAATCACTTGTTATTTCTAGTATTATATATTTTTTCAATAAATATCATTTTGGTATCTGCATTTCTTCTTGGTGTAGCAATTTTAATGTCCAGTAGTTTATTTCAGAAAAGAAAGAAATATGATAATAAATTTTCTGCATTATAATAATGACTTCTTTGGAATTTATTTGTGTACAGTTAAGACCTATGATTATTTACAAAGTAAATATTTGCAATTGTAAATTATACTTTAAGGGATTTCATAATAAATTATAACCAGTCATGAAATTGCAAGGATAATTGAAAATTTATTCTATCCAATTCGTTTCATATGTTATTCAATATTAAATTAATTTGAAATAAAAGCACTGTAGGACCTCAGACATTAACAATTTGAAAAGCAAATTTGTGAATTAGAAATTAGGACAAATTTGCATACATGACAATGAAAGACAAAGAATGTGACATTAAAGATAAAAATGCAAAATTAAGTAGGGTAGCAAATTTTTGTGAATTACTTAAGAGAAACTTCTATACAAATAGCTTTTATTCTAATTTTGGTAAAGTAAATATTTTGCGTTTATGATGAACTGATTTATTTTTTACACTTACAGAGTCTTCCAGACAAGAATTTCTGAAAGATATTCTCACAGTGTTTCCAGGAAAAATACCTGGCAAATATTGACATCTCTGTCATTGGTTGTCTCTTAATTACTGAGTTAAGAGTAAATCTGGCAATAACCAAGGCTTTTACATGCACGTTTTTGTCCCCATGAGATGATAAAATCTCGTTTGTGTTGATTTTAATAGAAAATAATGTATCTTTCCTCCTCAAGATACTGTCAATCAAGGTTTTATTTTTGATGAACTTATATAAAAGTTTGAAAAGTTTTCAATAGTAAGAAATTAAGATAAATAAAATACTGATTTTTAATATAAAATTATTTTTCTGAGTAAAGTTTTTTCCGCATTTTTAAATCAAATCTATAAAAAAAGAATTTATTAACATCTAAATTTTTAACAATTTAAATTAAGAAAAAGATAGTTAAAAATTTAAGTTTAAGGAGGAAAAACCAATTGAATTTGTTACATTATACGCTTTACATTTTTTTCACTTTTCCTTTCCCTTCAGGTCAATGTCAAAATTGAGGGAGTGGAAATTCTGGTGGTGTCATCTATTGGAGAAGTTTAGAAGTAAGTCGTGCTTTCACCTTCGTGGTGCTGTGGTTAAGAAAAAGATCCACTCTACTGACTGAAATTCGCATAGCGAACGACATAGTGAGCTTGTCTTGTCCGAGTGTTATAAGTAATAACAGCAACAACTACACATTTTTTACTGTAATATACATTTTTATTCTTAAGACTTTTTTAATTTGATTAGCATTTTCATAAATGTTACGTTCAATATATGAATTCTTTTCCTATTTTATGAATGTCTAATGTATCATATACACAGTAAAATTATTACTGATTTTAACTGATACATCAACTATTCAGTAATGTTTTTTTTATTTACTTAGACCCTTATGTTCTTTTTGAAAATTTAAGGTGTCTCGTAATTTCATTTAAAGATTACAATAATTTGTATGTATTTTTTTTACATTTTTTTATAATGATAATATTTTATTTTATGTTGATATTAAGCCAATTAATTTTACTGTAGTAATAATATTTTACTGTTAAATTTATAAATTCTTTCCTAAATTTATGAATGTCTAATATACTATATATAATATAATTGGTTAAAATTTTTCTGGTCCGAGGTTCAATCCACAGGCTGGGTAGGGTCGACTAATCTTTCTATCCCTTAAGTGGGGAAATAAAATGAGTATATTTTTCTTTGTGAATACAATATGTTATAGAATATAAACATTTTATTTTTTTATATAACAAGTATAATTATTTTCATATATCTGGTTTTATGTTTAAAAATAAGAAAAATCTGTAAAACAATTTGCACTATAATTTTGATATCAATGTAAGCATTTTTGTCGTATCTATTGCCGAATTATAAAAAATTGTGTGTTCCTATACTGATTTCTGCAATTTCTTCAGCGTTTTCAGCGTATAGGTCTACCTATGATAACAAATATAAATATTAAAATAATATTTATATTTGTTATAATATATAAGAGCATTTAGTTTTGATGAATATTTTACTCATTTCAGAAAATATAAGAAGTAATTATTATTTTTTTTATTAATTAATCAGGTAATTTAGTTATTGTCTTGCGCAAACCAGGCTGACAATAAGGGGTACGCTGCTCCACTTTTCCAAGTGAACCGTCATTTGATGTGGAGTCATACTTTCTCAGTACACACATACCGTTTATTGGGTAGGCAACCATTCTAAATCCATTCATACGAGGACATTCATGTCTGAACCGCAATTCAAACCCAGCAAATTATCCACAGTAAGGCACGCTTGAGGGCAGCATGTAATTTTTTTGAAAATGAAGATTAAAAGTTTAAATTGTACATTTATTGTGTTTTTTTGTTATTTGTATAAGGGATAATTGTTCTGCAATATAGTTATATGTAAAAGACATTTTTGTTTTCATGTTTCTTGTCATTGTAGTTCCAAATGTAATGTTTTACATTTATATTTTTGCAACTATTAATCAATGTAATAAAGACGCAACGAAGTTTTGTCTAACTAAATTCATATATGCATACACACTCACATATTTATAAAGAAATATATGCATTATAATTTTGATTATTTTAAATGATACTCACATATTTGTAAAGAAATTTATGAATTTATATTAAGTATAGAATTAATTGCAATTTTCTATAATTTAATGCTGCAACCTAATTAGTTCATCTTATTAATTAAAAGAACAATAATGTTGTATTTCATCTAAAATTAGAAGTTGTAATTTATTACTATTCAATACTAAAGTTATAACGTTATAACTAAAACAAAATTAATGCTTTTAATTAAAAAATTTTAATCTTTCTGTATCTAATGAATCAAAAATTATTGCAGTTTTGTCCATTCAATAATATATATTTTTTGTTTCACAATAAAGCCCATTAACAACTCTAAGAACGTTTAATTAACCATGCAGATAGAAAATATTCTGTTTTAAAAAAAGAAACTTAAAAAATTACACTATCATTTTTTAAATTTAATTTAATAAAAGTGAGAAATAAATGTTTAATATCGTAATGAAATGTTTTTGAGCACTTAGTAAAAGTTTTTTAAAAATAATTTAAATAATTGTCAAAATTATTTAAGCAAAAACTTATCAAGAAATAATATAATATACCTCGCATTTTCACATAATGTGTTTCATTAAACAGTAACAAAAACCTTTATTCATATATTACAAAAAAATTTAAAAGATTAATGCATGAGATAGTTTCAGAAAAATTGTAAGTATACCAATAAAACTTATAAGCCAACTTATAAAGTCAAGAACCCATAAAACTTGTTAATTGATAGAGACAAATAAGTGCAATTCTTAAAGGATCTTTTGTTATAAATTATTGCTTTATTTGGATTTTTTGAATGCAGATTTAATAAATTTATCATGCTTCTTTGAAACATTTTCCCCAGTGTTCTTTCATTTTTTTATCTCGTTTATTTTTATAGTTTCTTCTTCTTATTCTTCAATTTTATATTACACGATAAACATATTAATCTGAACTATTGTTAACATTTATTTCAAAACATAAAGAATATTAATTTTTAGAAAGGATATCCCCAACATTTTTTTATATTTCAAATTTCTTGTTTTAAAATGGATATGCTTGATTATACATTGGTGGGTATTTATTGAATGTATTTACACACATGTAGATTGATAAAATTACATAATATAGCAAAATATATTTTACACCAGAATTTATGTTAAAATGTTATGATATTTTGAAATGTTTAAATAAATATTTAAAGTTTGCAATTATTTTTCACTCAGAAAAAATTCAAATACAAGAGTAATTAAAGTAAAATAACATAACATAAATCAATCTGAAAATGCATTTTACATCTTTGTGAACTCTGGTACATAATTGTAATTTATTCAATTAACTGCTGCAGCTATGCAATAATGAATATATTTTACAAGAATCTACCATGCAGGTTTTTCAGATTTTATTTTTTGAAGTTTTTAAGTAGCAACATGACTAAGAAAACGCTAAAGTGCGTAAGTGCTTTTTTAAAAAAAATTATAAGTTGGATTTTTGCTCTTCCTTCATTTTATTATTTTTACTCAGATTTGCAAGTTTTATTTATCTCTGGACTTTGTAAACTTTTATCTTTCTCAATAAAGAGATGAATCATACATATTTTGTTTTATTTTTTAATTAATTTAGTTTTAATTTCATTAATAACTACATTAATTAACGCATTTTGAAAAAAAAAATTGTTTTAAAATGTTAAGCATTATAAGTTAAAAATTAAAGTAATATAAATTTTTCCAATTAGAAATGTTTTTTAAAAATTGAAAAATGTTAAAAAGAACAAGATGAATTATTTAGAAAAAAAGGAAAAAGTTAAGGTGTGGTAAAGTAAAAAGTAAAAATGGAAATTAAAGAAACCAAAAAATAGTAACGAAAGAAAGAAAATATATTGATATACTATAGAAATAAAAGCTGTCTTTCATTATCAAGGAAAAATAGGACAATAGGAAGTGAGAAAAATATTGATAGTTGACTCCTGCTATTTATTTTTTTAGCACATTCAACAATTTGCATCACATAGAAAATCTTTAAAAATTGTCATTGCTTTTCAATTTCATGGATTATTTTACAAACATTCGCAAGACAATTTGACAAAATATTAATAAAGAACTGCTCGAAAGATTTACAACGCTATAGGATAATTAATGTACTATTTAATTGTATACTATTTTTAAAGTTCTAAATCGATTTTTTGAGGCAAAAATGAAAAAAAAAATAGCTAAACTATTGAGAGACAAAACTATTGTATGTTATCATAACTGAACAGATTGGTTACATTTCTTCACAGTATCGTACATAGAAACATCATGGCAGTTCAAAAATTTCAACGAAGAAATTCTTGGTGAATAACAGAAATCACTCAAAACTCCAAGAACTGTATGCAGAGAAACTTCAAGATGCAAGGACCGTGGTAGTTTAGTGTTTAGGGCATCGACACATTCCGTCCGGAAGGGTTTCAATTCCCAATGCCGCCAAAGACCTACCGAGTTTATGTGATATGCGTGCTTATTAAATCTGTGTTATCGAAAGTCCCGTGATCTCTCATTAATTACCATGAGTGAAATAGTCGGAAGAAAATCTACTCTTCCTTCAGATATATGTCAAATTTGAGGGAGTGGATTCTGGTGGTGTCATCTATCGGAGGAATTTAAAGCTGTGCCGTACTTTCACCTTCGTGGTGCTATGGTTAAATGAAAGGGGCACCCTACTTACCTAAATTCACTTAGCCAAGGCATAGTGAGCTTGGCTTATCCAAGTGACATAAGTAGCAACTAAGTTTGATTTTAACGATATTGGCCAAATTTTACATTTAATTGCAAAAGAACTTTTTTAGAGAAAAAATGAATTGGTAGAAGGTTTTCTAAGGATGACATTACAGTTTTGATTCGTGTAGATACAGATAAATTTTAAATGTTGTGTTTACTAAATATGTTCAAATTCGTCTTATTTGATAGCTAAATCAGAAAAAAAACTTGAGAGTCTTTTGATTTGTCCCACTCAGAATTGGAATTATATGTTTTTAACAGAAAATGAAAAAGTGCTCCTGGCATAAGAAAGCTACCTTGCTGGTTGACAGAAAAACATTAAGCTTGTCTTTATACTTCTAAATAATACCAATTTACTACATGTAATAGATCAAGGCAATATCTAGAGTTTTGAAAACATGTGTTGCAAGTATAACAATGTGTTGCAAGTATAAGTTCTATCCCGAATTTTACAATCATTGAACAGGAGAAAGATTATGCATTATTTCTCTAGAAAATTACTAATTTTTAAGCAAAGCTAGTCATAAAGATAACCTTGAGTCCACAAAAAATTGTTGCCGACATGCAGAGTTTATTTCTAAGATATAAAAATCTGACATGATTCTAATGACTCATTCTAATAAGTGATTCAATAAATTTGGACTTGGAAATTATTATGTCTTCACAAGAAATGTTCGATGATTTTGAAAAAGTCAATGAAAATTTGCAATTGCTGGAAAACTAATAGATAATAAAGTTATGCGGAAGACAAACCGGAAAATGAAACGGACAAAAATATTAGTGAAAATGATAAAAACTTAAGGTAGATTATAGCTAAATGTTAAGGGTATCTCAAATGCCTTTAATGGTATCGAGATAAAAAAATATAAAAACTTTAACATTGATAATAATTTAGGAACTGTACTGGTTTTCAATATGTAAATTTTCTAACAAAATCATGAATTTTTCTTGGTAAATTCATTGTAATAAAAATACAAAAGTCACTGAACAGCGTAAAACTTGTATTAGGAAATTTAATTTTATTAACTGAACAGAAAGAGGTGTTGCTGTTATGTGACACTTAAATAAGCTAAGCTTCACTAGCAGCAGCCTATGCGCAGTAAGTCAGAAGGGTGTCTTTCATTTAAGCAGATCTAAACGAAGGTGAAAGAACTACTTTGCTCTAAACTCCTACGATAAATGTCACCACTAGAGAATCCACTTCCGGAAGGGGAGGACATTTTATCCAAACTATTACACTCAACTATAATGCACGAATATTTCGTAAGAAAGAGGTTCTTAAGACATAATCATGTATTGTCTTTGTTTAATTAATTTATGTAATTTCTAAGCAATATTTCAAATCTTAGCATTCTTAACTCGTCATTTCCGGTTAAAACATTATAAAATCTATGGATTCTCTAAAACCTTTACCAAAGAGATCGAATGGATGTGAATCATGTGTAACTTTATAAAGTGTTATCTAGAGGCGACGAAAAAATATTAAAGATATTTGGGTCTAATCTGCAGTGGATTTTTTTCAAATCCCGCATCTCAAAACTGAAACTAAAATTTTAACTGTTCTGTTTGTGATGAATTTTTTAAATTTTTCATCACTTATTCCATGCTTCGAATAACTAATTTCAATAAAGGTATAAATTAAATGAAAAAATGATTGGAATAACTAATTTCAATAATGATCTAAGTCTTGCTGGTACGTAGTTATAGTTACAAATAAAACTTTTTTTTTAAAAAAAAAGTAGCAATAAAACACCGTAGAAGAATTTAAAAATAGTCATGAGAAGTGCTGATTTTGATTCCCAAAAACTAAATATACACTTAATATAGCACTGATAATGCATTTTAGTTTGTCATATTTAAAATTATAATTGTTTGTTTTACATTTCAACCCTAATAATCTTTATTTTAACATTTAAATACACTTTCAATTCTATTTCATAAGTTATACAGAGTAATTTTATACATTATTTACACTGCATGCAAGTAAATTAATAAAGAAATTTATTAATACGCTTATAAAAATTTTTGTATTATGTAACCTTGTAAGCTTGTGTTATAAATCTTTCATATAAATGCCCAATTAATTTTTATACATTTTTATGACAAAATTAGTGCTTAATGTAAATAGCTAGCAATATTTAAAGATAAAATTTTCTAATAACTGAATTCGTTTTGTAAGAATAAGATTATATGTAAATGTAACACACACACAAAATATACATTATAATTTGTAATAATATTTAATGTCAAATAATGTGTTCTATAAAATATATATATATTTAGTACAATTTAATATTTCTAAGAAAAATGAGTTGAATTTTTAAATAGATGAAGATATGGGTCAATATAAGAAAGAACATTAAAATATTTGTTATAAGCAGGAAATTAACATTAACTTCTATATTAGTAAAATTTGAGTACGTTAAAAATTTCTAATGTTTGTATACAGATATATACCAAAATGACAATGAAAATATATTCTTTAAATTTCCAAATTAATTATTTTTATTATAGTATTAATGTTATAGAAATAAATGTTGGTAGTTATATACAGTTAAATTAATTTTAATATTTTGAGTTGAATACAGTTTTTCTCAATAACCTTATAAATAATAACGTATTGAAAAATTATTGACATTTTCATAGTTAAATATTGATTTTAAAACTCTGAAAGTATTTAAATTTTTCAAATTGGAACATGAAAATTCCTTATTCACTTTTCTCCCCATCAATTATTCCATAAAATCGTTTTGTGTAAATATCAAACTTCTAGTATGAGAGATAAAATGTAGAATTTTCTTCTAGATTTTTTTAACCTTCTTAAAATATATCTAGGTGTGCCTGTTTTAAATAATTAGTTTCAAAATACTACTATCGAAACAATTATCAACTCAATTATAAATATCATATCAAAACAAATATCATGTCATGTGAAATATCACGTGAATTAATAGATAAGTAAAATAGCAATATGTCTCGGTGGTATTACTCTAACAAATTTGCATCAGTTAACACAGAGCGAAAGTTTCCGACTTCGCTGAGATCCATTTCGAAACAAGCTGTATATCTGCTTATTATTCAAGATGAGTACTCGGGAGTTTTCTAAATTCCTTCCTTGAAACTTGCTAATATGTTAGATTTTATCATGGTAATCCGTTTCTGGCTTCCCGTTCTGCCGATTGAAGATATTAAACACAGCGAAGCAGTTAGTAAATTTTAGTATGGTGATATGCTCAATGCTTTAGAGAGATTCCTTCTCAAAATTGCAACATAAGAAAGGAGAAATATTAAATATGTGTTTAATTAATGTAGATTAGAAATATTTTCAATATTTTTTGCGTGTTAGACTTTGCATCATTACTAAATTGAATGTGCTTTATTGTGATATAAAACTGAAGAGTTTTAATCTGTATTATTTTCTCATCAAAAAAAAATGGGAATGCTTTAAATATGCATTATGGTCATATGCTTTTAAACAGAAAATTCTAATAATTCTTCAACTTCAGATATAAGCAACATCACAAGTCTCCAGCTTTCCTCTCTCCTTATTCTCCATTTCACCATATAAATTTTTTATATTATTCTCATCATATCTTTAGCCAACCGCCCTGTCTTGTGGTCAGAGTGCCTGACTGCGGATAGGGAGGTCCTGGGTTTGAATTTCGTTTCGGGAATGGATGTACTTTCTCTATCTATCCTGTCTTTGTCCTTTCTGCGTATCAATGAGGTATGAATGGTTGCCTACCCTATAAACGGGTCCCTATGGCATGTGTTTACTGAAGCAGTCGGACTCCACACCAAATATGGTTCAGTATGAAAAAGTGTAGCAGCGCACCCTATATTGTCAGCCTATCAGGCACAAAACAAAAAAAATCATATCTTTATTCTTGTCTCTTCCTTTCTAAACCAAAACCCATCTTTTATATGGCTCTTGGTCTTCGCCTATTCCTTCCATTGGTTACTTTTTGATCATGAAGCTAGAATGTAACACCTATGTTTCTAGGAATTGGTCGAAAATCTCCCCCCTGAATTCTTGACTGACCATACAAAAATTCAAAGGCAAAAATGTTTCTTATTATACTAAACCACCCATCCATTCCAAGGGAAAAGGAACTCTGGGTTGTAGAGATGCAAACGTTTGTTTTGCACTGCAGTCATCAGTAGCTTAAACTTTTCCATCATTTCAATTTTTATATATTTATGAAAGGTGCTTCATTGTATCTTAATTTTTGTGGATTTCCTTTCCTATGTTTTAAAGTACATTTGCCGAAAAGAATTGTAATTAAACTCATAGTACAATCAAAATATCTGTATCCTCTCCGGCTCTATTTATTCCATTTACACTACGGCGATCAACAATATTAAGCTGGGCAATTTTTTCCAATAACAATTTTGTGTTTTAACATGTTATAATAATGTATGTTTAAGAAAAAATCTCAATAAATAATCTACTATTTAAGAATGATGCTTACTTCTATGTACGAAAATAAACATCACTTTTGAATTATCATGTATTTATGTCATGAACTAGTATAAAGTTTTCTACAATTTTTATTTTTATCAAAATTTTATTTATGCTTTTATACAAAACAAGATATCTACTGTAGTTGCTATTAAAAGTTCATGTTGAGTTTCCTTTCATCCATGTTTCAATGCCTTTTCTAAATAAAATAATATCAATTATTATTAATGCCTTTTTGCTAGTGTGAGACCAATTTTTATACCCTATTTTTGAAAGTTTTTAATTTCTTCAAGCAAAAAATATTGGCTATGCTTGATTCACATCTTTTACATTTTTTAATGTTTGCCCTTCAAAAAATTTTAATCACAAATACAAGAGATTAGTGGGTCTAGAAAATATGATATATTAGACAGAATTTTCCAGATTTGCTCGACAATTTTCGACGAACTCCTTTCTTGGACATCTCTCTTTAAATTATCCAGGTGCTGACAATACTGTTCCGAATGGAGCTTTTCTTTCAAATTTCAATACTGATAATGCATTGGTCCTCAAATGTGCCACCATATACACAAAATTCTTCTATTCAGAGTCAAATTTGTTTTAGAGTTGGAAGGTTTAAGTTTCCCTCTCAATGTACCCTTCTTCATACGATGTTTTCGTAGGTAATCCACTTTTCATCCGGTTCAAGAAGGGCTAGATTTTGTTCTGAACAAGCTGAGATAGGTATATGATGAGTCGATCATAAAAATACTTCTAACTTACCTCATATTGCACCTATTTTAAATATTTTCCTACCAATCCTATTCTTGAATATAGTCAGAAAGAGTTTGCTGAGCTGAATTAAACTTTCTGCGATCTCCGATGCTGTTAGATCTTTAACTCTATGGATTCAACAACATCGTCATTGATCAATGGTCAGAATTATGTGGTAGACCTAATATTTACTTAATATAGGATGTTCCCTCAAGGAGCCACAATGCTTGACATAAAAAATTAAATAAATATTGCATGATATGGAGAGAAAAGATACTTTTTATTGTTGGATTATGGTGCATTAAGTAACATATTAATTTAGCTTATAAATGATTCCTTTTAACGACAATTATAGCTATAATCTGATTGTCATCTAATCTAATTTAGGACAGATAGATAAAGCTGTTAGCGTATACAAAACAAATGCTTAAAACTATTTAATTTAATAATTTAGTGTCTCTAAATTCCTTGTAACTTTTTATTTTTTTAAAATTTCTACAAATTTAAGGATAATCATCAAGATCACCAAGAATCTTCATATATATATATATATATGTATATATTATAGAATTCTTAGTCAACTAAGATCACTCTTATTATAAATTCTATACATGTGGGAATATTCAGCCAACTGGATAATATGTGATCAAATATGATTACAATAATTTCTATAAGAAGATAAATGTCACCGTTAAATATAAAATGGGTACTGCTGTAAATATACTTGTGTTTGATGAAATGGAAAAGGAAATCATAAATTAGATTTCTTAAATCATTTTATTCAGACATCATAAGATTAATATAGATTTTTGCCATACTGTAAACAGTCGTATGGGATTTTACAGTTTTCATTTTACTGAAATTTATATATATATATATATATATATATATTTGGTAGTGTGTATATATATATATATATATATATATATATATATATATATATACTTCCAAATGGGAAGGGGGATGTACTTAGCGAAAATCCTTTATATAGACCGCTGAGTTATACTATTTTCTGAAGTTATTAAACGTGATAACTGATTCCAGTACTTAGTAATTGCCTTTTGTCTTAGCTTTTTTTAAAATTTTGCCTAAGCTGGTGCTTTAAATTTTTTATGAAAATACTTCAACTGATGATAAAAATTTGAATATTAACATAGTTATGCTTTGTAATACGAACATTTTAAGCCTTTTTGTTTGTCTTTCTATTTTCTTAAAAAAATTTAAGTTATGATAATTATAATTTCTTTTAAAGTTATAGATTTTCTTCTTTCAGAGTCATTTTTATTTTACATAAAGAATAAGAGGACTGTTTTATATAAAGAAAAAATATCTGTAAAATATTTTATTTTTATTTTTAAAACATAAATGCATGGTTACTAAGAATACAAAATGTCTTTCATAAAAGATGAGAAAGATATTTTAAGACATGTAAATAAATTGAAGTAAAAAGAGAAAGGAAATGTAAATAAATGAAAGAGAATAAAAGGAGTTTTTCAGCTATTCTTTTTTTCCCTTCTTCTTAAAATAACGATCAAAATTTGAAAGTATAATGTTGGAAAAGAAATGTATATAAGCCATAAAAATGTTTAAATTTATTCAAAATGGCGAATGAAATAAAGTGATTTGGATTAAAAAGCAGGACTAACTTAAATTCACATAAGTAAAATTTAAGGCATTTCACAAGTGACTGTATACAAGTATTAACAATTTAATATGAATTTTTTGAAATTTATTTGATTTTAGTTTAAAAATGTAATGGTTCTAATGAAGCTAAATACGTTTTATGATATAAAGTTCTAAAATAAATATCACTGTTATTAAGAAGTATTAAGTGCTACTATATTAGACTACGTACAACAATATTCCATAAACTTATTAAAAGACATAAATTATTAGTCTTCAAAAAAAGGTTTTCACAAAATATACATATATGATAGATTTTTAGGAAAATATATATAGTTGATAGAAAAACTAATACGTAATTTAAAATATTATTATGTTTGTATAATGTTTTATAATAACGTATATAAATATAATACATTATACGTTATTAAATCATGAGATAATATTTTTAACGCATGAATATATTTTACGTTAAAAACATTATCAGAATAAAATGAAATTCCATCTTGTAAATTTAAATGTTTTGTTATTGTCGTTATTACTTATGACATTTGGACAAGCGAAATCCTCTATGCCGTAAGCTATGGGGATTTAAGTCAGTAGGGTGCATCTTTCGTTTAACCAAAGCACCACGAAGATGGAAGTATGACTTTTTTCTATACTCCTCTTATAGATGACACCACCAGGGGATCCACTCTCTCAATTTTGACTTTGATCTGAAGGGGGAGGAAATTTTCTCTGTACCATTACACCCATGGTAACGCTCATGACCGACCACAAGACTGTCGATTTCACAGAACTAATGAGCACGTATATCTCATGTAATCGGTTGGTCAATGACGACATTGTGAATAGAATCCAGTGCTTCGGTATGGAATGCCGATGCCCTAACCACTGGCTACCAGGCTCGCCAATACATTGTGGTTTATATTAAAATAAAAACATTATGAAATACGTGACATTTAAAATGCAACATTAGTAATATTTAAGCAGAAAGCGAGGCAGTGCAAAGGATAATGAGTGATTCTTAATTTGAAATAGTAGTGTTTACGGATGGTGTCCGGAGGATACGTATGGTGCCTTTTCAACATTTGCTACGCTACTTCGTTTGAATGCGACTGTGTCAGACTCTGAAAAAGTAGTCCAATAACATCCCAAATGTGGTCGTTTGACAATAAGGAGAGAAGTAGTGAAAAAAGAAGAATCCGTAGAATGTGAGCAATTTGCTGATGATCTTTATATGTTAAAAAAGATTGATTGTCGGCTTGAAGCTGGAGAATGTTACTGTTCACAGCACATGATCTACGTATCTTTGAGCCATAAGCGTGTCCTGCATTGTGATTTGGAATCGTATGCGATTGTGTCCCAAAACCCAGACGCTAATCAGTCGTAAAATGAGCTATTAAACAAGTGCTGTTGAATCAGACATGTCACTGTGCCGACATACATTTTAATATGGAGAGTATCATCAGAAAAATGAAAATTTGACTTATAACAGAGTTTTGCCATGTGTCATTCCTTCAGACAGAGTATTCTAGCCCTTTCCCATAGCAATGGTCGGGGCTTGTGCGTTTAGCTCTGTAGTAAACTTCTTTACAGATACAATGTGACCAAGCCATTAGTAACCTATGATCAAGAAACCCTTCAGGTTGCATGACAGTATCCAGAGTGTTGTGAGTATTTTACGATACAGAGGTAATAGTATCTTGTTGGACTGCCAATATTTGCTGGTGATTGGGTCCATCCCCGCATCTGTTGTCACTCTAGCTACACCAGTAAGTATTGAAATTTCCTCATTTTCTTGTTGTAACCAGTTTCGCTGTAATTATTCTACTACAAACATATCCAAGAGCATGCCAGCTGAAATTTCCCTTATGTTTCAACCTACATTTATCAGTCCCAATATCAAATCTATCGTAAAATCATCTGCTTGTTGTAGTTACATCTGCTGTAATGACTTACCTAACAGGAATAACGAAATATTATATATTCTGCTAGCTCTTTTCTTGTAACCAAATCTTCTGCGCTGCATTCTACATCATTCGTATAAATTAGCGTCAATTCGGAACTGTGCAAAATTTTCTAGCCCCTCCTTCTTGGTTCAGTGTTTTTATTATCACGTAGAGTTCATATAACAGAGCAACAAGGATGTATTATTTTATAATGAATGATAAGATAAATTCCTTAGAGTCTCTTGAATGGTACGAAGCTCCACAAAATGTCTGGAAATACTGACTTATGTTTAGTAGCTTTTCAGAAAAAGAAGTACAGGCTGTTTGAATTATATCTGAATATTACCTTTTAATAAATTCTAAAGCAATGTTTATAAACAATTAAATCAAGAATAATTTATTTTAAAGAAATTTGTTTTGATTGTAATATATTGCATAAGAAATGTTCAAGATAATTTTTTCAGAGAGGAGAGTTTTTCTTGTATTATTGGTCAGTTTAAAAAGGCAAAGGTATTTTGTTCCTCTGAGTAAATACATCATTACAGAATTATTCATCGCATCATAGATGTTGAGTCGACGCACCTTACCGAGTTATGACCATGATGTGAAACGCGCACCTCTCTGGAGCACGTAGGTTTTTAGTTATAAGGTGAGGAAGAGCTAGAGTGGGCAATGCTCCCACCGTAATTCATGCTTGGAAAATAATCGTTTAAAGTTTGCTCTTAGTTCAGAATACGCCTGAAATTGCAAGGAATACCAGGTCTTTGTCGATGTAATCAGCAAACAAACGAGTTTACGTTGGACGTGGTGGTCGGTATTAAAAAAAAAGTTATATATATATATATATATATATATATATATATATATATATATATATATATAAGTATTTCTGATGAACTTTAATACATATATATTTTTAATATATATATATATATATATATATATATATATATATATATATATTAAGTATATATATATATTAAAGTTTATCGAAATACTTTTTCGATATTTAACATATAATATTGAAATTATCCAAAATGCAAATCATATAATTTTGGAATTTATTATATAATAAAAAATTGCTTTTGAGAAATAAAATTTTATTTTTGTATTATGTTTGGAAAACTTTAAATAATTTTTTTATCAGTAGGGGTATTAAGTCTTAACTAAATTATTTATTTTTATTTTATTTATAATTTTTATATAACACATTTATCAAATTATATAGTGAGAATGTTTGGGAAAATCTAATTATTGAGCAATAAAACTCTCTTTTTAAAACTGAGCACAATAAAATAAGATGGACTAATAATTTAGTAATAAGTCAATAATAGGGTTTTAGTTAGAATTTTATCTGAAATTTATCATAAATTGAATACAGTTTTCTGTGTCCATTGTATTTATATTTAACTAAGAAGTCTACATTATAGTTTCTTCTGTTTATCTATTCAATTTATTTTTTATTGTTTTGATATAATTACATTTCTTTCGTCTTTGTCAAGTGTTTTAAACTTGGAATTTGACTTAAATACCAAGTATAAAAGAGCTTCATTTAAAAATTCTGAGTTTTAATATTTATTTTGGGTTCTAGGATATCTTATAAAGTGATACAAAACTTTAACAATAGTCTCTTTTATGAAAGATAGTATACAGTCATTATTGTGAATAAAATAGCCGTTCTCTCACATACTCCAGATTTAAGAAAAAAATATCAATCTTAAATAATGGAATTTTTCTACGCTCAAACTACATTAATTAGATAATGACTACCAATGACAAGAGCGTCAATATTTGTAAATCTTTTTGAAAAGATATATGAAGATTTTCCAAAAATTCTCTGTAACAATTGTTACTGTTTTGCTAAAAGTAAGATGGCTCGAGCATTTAAGTAAACTTGTTTGCCTTCTCCAGGGATCTTAAAATTTATTTGCTCTTAACAAGTTTGCAAAAATATATTTAAATTTGTAGCTTATTATTCACATTGCTGGAATCTTTATTATTGCGCTTAATAAATGTGATCGACAATGTATGCAATGTATGGAAAATTAGAAATCATTATAAGCGGAGAGAATAAAATTTTACTACTTCCAGTAGGATGATTTTGATGAATCCATAAAACTACCAAGGTATTAGAAGTTAATAATTTTTTTTATTCATTGAATTTAATTTGCATAGCTTTTTTATTCAATTTAAAAATCTATGATTGATAATTGCATGAATTCAAAGAAATTAATTGAAGATATTTACATTTGAAAAATGTTTATAAATTAATAATGGTGGCAAAATAAGTGAAATAGTTTTTAAAATGAATATATTTAAAAAAAGAACAATTTTGATAATAACTGAAGTTGGTTCATTATGCAATAGTAAGTTAAACATGCATGTTACAATTTTTTGGATTTTTACATTAAGAAATATGGGACTTCTGAGTTTTTACCACAAAACTCTAGTAATGACTTAAAATAGGTCAATAATACCATTTTTTGGTCAATAAATAAATTTATTAAAGTTTAAAGTTTGTAGATTTAAAATTTCACAAAAATTGCATACATTATATTTTGAATTTCGAGAATGCTATTAAATAAAAGTAAAAAAATGTGTCATAAAAACAATTTTTATGTATTTGCATATATGGAAGTCTTCTTTTCCGTAAAGAACTACTATATGTACGATATGTTCAACATCTAAATAATAAGGTAAATGTAATTTATTCACTGAACAAAAAATAAAACTAATGATGTCTGAGTTGAATGCGACAAAGGCTTTCCAGTTAGATGTCGAATGATATAAAATGGTGATCAATGGGAATAAATCATCCAAAATACTCACATTAGCAATAAGAGCATATAAATTAATCAAAAGAATTTACACTGTTTTAGGTTTTCAATCATTATTGATTGGGAGTGAGTACCAAGATCCTTTCATGTACTCAGCTCTACCAGTTTGATGGAAAAAAGTTGAGTTGGAACTTTCACAATTTCGAAGCAGGAATCAAGCTGTAGCCCAAATGATATTTCACATGCAGGGCGCTAGTAGCCTAATGGTTAAGGCATGAGTGTTCCATCCGGAAGGGTTGGATTCCCAAGTCAACTCTTACACGGACTTAATCAATTATTCTACGCAATCCTACTCTTCCGGATGAAATTCAGATGTCCGAACCACTAGGCTACCACGGCCCAGAATATGTACCTAAAATTATCCAATACCACACATAAACACACAAGAAGTGCTTTCCTACTTAATACCACTATCACAGAAAATCGATCATCGTAAATTATTATTTCTACATTCCAATTTTATACACAAAATGCAAATTACTTATTTAAACATTTAAAAAATAATTTCATTTGTAAGCAATGTATAAAAGATGAATAGAAAACAAAAATATTTTTGTCGATATTTATAGATCTTTTAACCAAAGTTTGTCAATATTTTTCGATACATATATAATAGAGAGAGAGAGAGAGGAAGCGAGAGAGAGAGAAAGAGAGAGAGAGAGAAAGAGAGAGAAAGAGAAAGAGAGAGAGAAAGATATAGAGAGAAAGAGAGAGAGAGAAAGAGAGAGAAAGAGAGAGAGAGAAAGAGAGAGAAAGAGAGAGAGAGAAAGAGAGAGAGAGAAAGAGAGAGAAAGAGAGAGAGAGAAAGAGAGAGAGAGCGAGATTGGTAGCTTATAGTAGTTAGAGCATCAACCTTCCGTACGGTAAGGTGGGAGGTCTGATTTTTATAACCACCAAAGACCTACCAAGTACATATCTGTGGAATTGAAATTCCTGTGGTCGATCGTTGAGCAGTTACTATGGGTGTAATGGTCTGGAGAAAAATCCTTCACCAAAATTAAAAGAGTGGAACTTCTGATCGTGCTATCTATCAGAGGAGTTTTACAGCAAAGTCGTGGTGCTCTGGTACCTCGTGCTTCTCTAGTTAAGAGAAAGAAATTCCCTACTTATTTAAATTCACATAGGCATCGATAAAGCGATTTTGGCTTGTCCAACTATCATAAGTAACAACAACAACAACATAGTTGATTTGCTATTAACTGAGGTATTATTTTACGCGGAGTAAATTGCGGCCATGATATTGTGAAAACTGACTGAGTTCACCGTGATAACGTAGGTAAGCTCAATTTTTGTTACCTACTGCTTAACATCTTTCTTCCGAGAGTCATGAAGTTCTTCCATGAATGCTTTACTGTGTGGGTACATATCTACATGAATTAGGGCTGCCTGTTTTCCTACGGTTAAAGTTCACATAAAAGGATTTATCACAGTATTTTTGTTCCAAATTTTGAACATAATAATTAAATTTTATATATATATATATATATATACACACACATATATATATATATATATACATGTATATATATATATATATATGTATATTTATATATATATATATATATATATATATATATATATATGTATACATGTATATATATATGTATATATATATATATATATATATATAATACAAAATTAAAAAAAAACATTAATATGTATTAATAGTACTATTTTATTTTTATGATTATAAAATATATTTATAAAAAGGGAAATGGTAGTAGGGATAATTATAAAGAAACATATTCAAATTAATGAAATGTTTTTGTACTTAAAGTTCTTCATTTCAAAAAAATTGTAAATTAATTTTAAAAATATTTTTACATTTCAAAAATATAATTATAAATTCATATTAATTCTAGCGAAAAATATTGTGAATAATAATAGAATAATCCAATATTTATTTTAAATACTTTCATAGATATTCCATCTATTAAATTTTCTAAATAAGTGAACTCCTATTATCGGAACATCATCAATTCGAATTACTGATTATCCAAGTCACTTTCAAAAGTTCAGGAAAACAAATTGGACCGAAGAAGAGACGGGAAATGAGAAAAAGGAAGAAAAAAAGGAGATGAGAATGAGAGAGAAAGAGAAAACTGTCGCTTGAAGAATTCAAAATCATTCGTTTAAAAATTCATGGATGTTCAGATTTTAGTGTTGAAAATATAGGAGAATGCATTGCGAAGTTGACCCTAAAGTTCAAATTGCAAATGTTTTTCAGTTTACTGAAAATATCATGGAAGGAAATGACCTTAATGTCTAAGTTTAGATTAGACAAAAGACTACTAACCAAGGAAATATTAGATTTTTTTAAACTGATGTGGAGTGGATTTTTACGTACATCATCCCGAGTGTGACAACACCGAAATTCTCAATCTCAAACGAATGCGTGACTTGGTTGCCCGAAAATAAAGACAGTGAAACACCTTATTGACTACAGCAAGCAATGACTTTCATTGACAACGGTGTACATGCATACTGTGATAATGTACAACACTTGCAAGTACCTTAACATGTAAATGTGTTTACCTTTTGATTAAATTATTTTTCTTTGAAAATGTACAGTTTTTTCTCATTTTCATCATTCAATAATTAACTAAAATTAACCCTCCCTTCAAAAAAATCCAATTAGCTGAATTTCTTACAGTCCAAATGGATTTCAGTCAACTGATTTGGATAATTGGAATTAGACTGTATTTACTTTTGTGGAAATAAAATATAAATAAGAATATAAATAAGCTTAAATATTTAATAGCTTCGATTCTTTTTAAAAATAGTTTTAGAGAAATGCAATATTCACAATGTGTATTTAATATTTATGTAATTTGCAATTTCAAATTGTATGTAGGGAAGAAAATTATAACAGTAAAATCAGTATTACGATATTTTATAACGTGTGGAAACTAAGTTCTCTGGCTGTGAAATCACCTTACTTTAAAAAAAATTGCCTTTAATTCATATATTATATTATGTAATTGTGATTAGAATATGGTAATTTTAATTTATTTTATGAATTTGAATAAATAATTCTTTTTCCCCGAATATGTTTTTTTTTTTAATAAATTTAATGGAAATAAATATAATATAAAATTAAAGTATTGTTGATGCTTATACAATTCTTGTTCAGCAAACACTTGGAATATATTTGGTATAGTTAATCTAATATATATAAAGTATTTTTTGTGTATTTGGCATAATTGCCTATAATATTTACAGTTCTTTGGATATTGTATGCATTAAAGTATTTAAAAAACGATAAAAATAGTGAAGTTCATTATATTTTCCATCAAATACACTATTAATATTTATTATGATCATGTTGCATTATTAACAGTATTAAAATATTGCTAAATATTTTTTTAATATTTTACAATTGAATTTCCAAGAGTTCCTCTACATAAAGCTAAGTTCTATTTTAAAATATTCAGTAATAAATGAATTTAAATTAAATTTTGATTTCAAAGCAGATGCCATATCAATTAATAAAATAAATACGTGTAATCATGAAATTCTTCACTATCATGTACTATTCTAGTAAATGAATAATTTGAATAAAAATAGAGTCTCATGCAGTCTCGAATTTAAATGATTTTTCTTGTAGTTAGGTGTCATAAATGATAAATTTTTTAGAATGTATTTGCTTTTTATTCTTTATAATAATCTTCTAAATGGCAAATATTGACTCTAGTTCTTCACTTTAAAATGGATGATTTGAATAAATTTTGTTAATGTGTTAAATTTAAACAAACATTTGATAAATGCACATGTTTAGTGTTAATAGGAATAATTTAATTTCTTAACTTTTTGTTTGATACCATGCAATATGTGAAGTAGTTTAAAAGTATTTATTATAATTTCTAAATATTATATGCCCCACATTTTGTATGTATTTCGCTATATTTAAGTACCTGAAGGAGTTAATACTGTAATTCTCTCAAGCACTCACTAAACAGATGCGTGAAGAATATAGAAATGCAACATCCACTGGAGGATGGAATACAAGATCCAATAAATTTCTGTCTCAATGAATATATATATATATATATATACCTAGTATTTATTTTATTTCATATGCTGCAAAATATAATGTTATTCAATAATTAAAGATATGTTCAAGGAATACATTCTAATGAAGAAAGTTTTTCTTAAATTAAATATAATAATTTTTCTATATTTTGTAATATATATATATATATATATATATATATATAGCAGTTTTTTTACTTTTTTTAGTATAACCTAAATCTCTAACTAAATTTTCAAATGAAACTTCATTTTGAATCTCTAAAGAAAATTTCAATCAACTAAATTATTTTCAATGCGGACAGATAAATAGTTAAAGAATAAGATTTCAATTAAAAAGTTTATGGTTTAGCTTCTACAAAGAGATGGAGGCTCACAATTCATTTTAAATTATAGGTCATGATTTAAATAGCTTCTGTTAAACGATAAGTAAACTAATTTCTACCAGTGGATATGGAGTAAAACTTTGATTAAACTTTACGGACATATAAGTTGATTTTTTATCAATTATTCATCTGCTCATTTAAAATAAATATTTTTATGATTTTTTCTAGAATAATGTATATTTACAATATTAAATTATAAATATTAATTCATGATGCTTATATTAAATAAGATAACACTTATGGAGGTCTTTAAAATACTACAACGTTAACTGTACATTGCATTGCAATAAAAAATAATGTAACATTTTTTCACGAAAAAGATTTTAATATATTTCGAAAAAGTATTATTTGCATAAAATGTATTCATTTTACGCATCATTACATAACATTGTATAAGTTATTTAAGTAAATATTTCAACCGTGATAAAAGATAATTTATCTCTTCAATGCTTACTTTTTTAAAAAATTATTCAAGAATGCTGAATTTTTTTTTATTTCATTTAAAATAAATTTTTTGCATTCAGTAATTTTAATACATGCTTTTTCTAACTTGGCAAACAGAATTGTTTTTTGGTTATATAGTAATACTTACATTTTTTATTTCCAGAGGAAATTTTTAAATAGAAATAATTATTTTTCTATTAAATTTAATTCTAATATTATTTTTATTGTTTTAAATTATTGCTAAGTAAATACTGAATGTGAAAAATTCAGTTCAGCTATTATTTTCCAGGTATCTTAAAGTGCAGTTATTCTGAATCTGATAAGCATGCCAAAATTTGTGAATGTCTAATACTGTCAAACGGATATGTTTTTTGAAATGATTTTTATCTTAATATTTTTTATTTAGGTCCTATTACAAATGTTCTAACAACAGAAATTCACATATTTTATGTTTATTAAAGGCTTAACTGAATTGATGTTTTTATGGAATCCAAAATCAATCATTTGATTTTTATAACAATGGCGTTTTCAAAACATCACTTTGATGCTTAAAAATTATAATCAGACGAGAGAATTTAAAATTCTTGTTTTTCAATATTTGCAGACTCTTTATCAAATAATTTCATAATACTTCAAAATTATATTCCAGAATAAAACTGAAATTTTGAAGGATATTTATGTTTGTTCAGAAATGGCTTAAAATTTCATTTTATGAAAACTTTGCTTATAAAAATATAAATTAAAATTATAAATAAATAATGGCTTTTAATGTATAAACATTAACTATTTTCAATTAATATAATTATGTGCTTGAGTTCTTTAATTGATAGCTAAGATACAAATTAATTCACATTTGTAAATAAGAATTTATTTTAAACTATCATTTTGCAAGTTATATAACAATAAACAAGTTTAATAGTATTTTTCAATTACCTCATGTTTTTTTAAATAATTTTACAGTTATTTATATAGGTTATTATTTATCTAAGAAACACGAATTGTAAATGGTGAGGAATAACTTTAAATGAATGTTATTGTTAATTCTGTTATTAAAAATTGAATATATTTATTAGATATATTATAGATTATTCATTACAATTCAATTGTTTCAAAAATTTCCATACATTTTCATTTGTCTGTGATAAATATATTTTTATACAGTTTTAAAATATAATTTAAATAAATTTTTTTTGTAAAGGAATGTAACACATTTTAATTTTTAATTCACTTTTAATGTATTTTAAATTTTATTTTTCATATAATTTAATTTTTCAAAAATCTTAAATTACAAATATGTAACACTTGCAAATAAACTTTTGAATGATTAAATATAGCGCCCGGGCTCAATTTTACACCATAATTTCAAATGAAAATTACTACCTATAAAGTTAGTAAAATTCACCTTGGAGGAAATAAAACTCTCTTACATAAACAACTAAACTCTCTTTGTCGTAAGAATACAAACTTAAAATAGTTTTTTTAGCTGCTCTTAATTAAGTTAAATAATTAAGTAAAAGACATCTCGATATCAGAAGAGAGTCAATACTTCAACTTACTTTAAGCCTTCAACTTTTCTGTATTATTCTTGACATCCTTTTTTACAAATTTTATTCTTTCTCGGGAAAAAGATAAGTGAGGGAAGTTCTTAGAAGTGTACGTTACATTTTAAAAATAATTTCTGTTTTAAAAACTTCAGCAGAATTCTTTTGCTTTGAGAAAATTGCAAGATTTTATTACATTTATTCACGAAATTTAATTTTAGAATTACTTCTAAATAAGTGAAATACTACTTAATTTTAGATATTTTAATTTCTAAAACTTAAGTTATTTAATTGTTTGCCATAATTTTAAATAATCGACATTTATTATGAGACACTTATTCTTTCTCCTCTCTCCTATGGGATTTTATTTTAATTTATTTAATCTGCTGAAGCTCATACTAAATCTAGCGAGTTGTTTAATGTATATATATATATATATGTATATATATATTATATAATATATATATATATATATATGTATACATATATATATATTATATATATATATATATATATATATATATATATATATATATATATATATATATATATATATATATATATATATATATATATATATATATATATATATATATATATATATATATATATATATATATATATATATATATATATATATATTCAGGTGTAATTTTTTAGAAAATATTAATTATTAAATAATTTATAATTGCTTTATAACTTTGAATTATACATTATGTTTTTTACCTTTGATTTATACATTATATATTAAAAATTTAATTTTCCTACATTAATTTCTGACAAATAATTATATAATTTAATATTTATAAATTTGAGAAAAACTTCTTATTCTAAAATTCTAAAATTTTAATTTTTATTTTGTGAAACTACTCATATTATTGCATTCAGTTTCTAAAAATCATTTTTAAATTTTATTTTGTCAATAAATCTCATTGTTTAGGAAAATATTAATTAAAAATTTAAACATTATTTAAAAAAATAAAGGAATTTAAATTTTGAAAATAAATGTTTGTAATTCAAATATGTTAATAACAGTTTTTATATGAGTGATAA
The DNA here is from genome assembly GCA_030067965.1 of Latrodectus elegans. Classification (NCBI taxonomy): domain Eukaryota; kingdom Metazoa; phylum Arthropoda; class Arachnida; order Araneae; family Theridiidae; genus Latrodectus; species Latrodectus elegans. The sequence goes on from CM057815.1 coordinate 5,477,420, forward strand.
CATGACTTATTGATGTTATTTGATAGTGAATATTATATAGAATATACTTATTGATATTGGATATGATGAATTTAATCATTGTAAATTTTTCCTTAGTTGATGGGCAAAAAGCGATGCTCTTAAAATAAACATTGTAATGGCAAATTTTGAATTATATATATAGTACTTTAATCTGCATAAATATATGAAATAATTACTTTTTAATCAAAAGGACAGATCTCTATTTCTTAATCCTAAATGAAGGAAACATATTTGGAAACAGGGAAATTTGCTTCACTAATTTTATTTTGTTATTCTGTTTACATGATAATTTAGAAATCTTTTATAGTGAATTTTATTCCAAACTCTGTGCAGCAAAAAAGAAGGCACAGGATTTGATATTTCGGATAAAGAAAGACAAATTAGGAATTATTTCCACGATTGATTAATATTTATACAGATAAATCTGACATATTGCACAGATACGGCATTTATTTTAAATTATTTACATTCATTATAAATGGATAAAATTGTTAACTCTAATTTATTTTTGATAAGAAATAATTTGTAATGAAATTTTTTATTATTAATATTACAAGATTTATGAAATTTAGAGCAATACTTATATAGAAATGTTAATATTTAATAGGATTACATACCATTAAAATTAAGAAATATGTGCAATTATATTTTCCAAATATCTTTTCCGATATCTTAATATAAATTATATTTATTCTCTCCGAAATAAAAGCAAATGAATTTATAAAAGGAAATTACTGGTTGATTAATAGTAAACTAACATAGTGAAAAAATTGTAAAAAAAATAAAAAATAAATTATTTCCTATCTCTGATTTACTTTTAGTGATATTTTAGTATTAAATTTAATCTAATTATAAGAAATTTTAATTTAATTCAAGCAATAATGTTTATTGAAACAAAATGTGTATTATTATGTACATTGTAACAAATTATTTAATTATTTATTCATTGTTTTTTAAAAAACATTTCTGACTAAATTAATAAGTAATACTAATTAATGCTTATATTGAGTATTACAGCTCTTAATTATTACTTTTAAAATTATATACTTCTTTGACATTTTATGTAAATATAAATACAAATAAATATTTCGCACATTCTACTAAATGTATTTAAAATAATAAATCATCAATTATTTTTTTAAATTAATTTTACTCCTTTTTTTAAATCCTAACATTCAATACTTTTTTAAAAAAAAGGGTTATTTCAAAATTTGAAGAGGGAACCTTTCCCAAATCTCCAAAAAATAGTAATTATTACTAAATAGTATGTTGCAGAGACAACTTTTGTAAAATTTAATTTTGAAATTGATTTCCATGAAAGAAAATTTATTTTTGCATTTGAGATTATTGCTGGAAAATTTTATATATTTCAATTATTTTATTGCAAGAAAATTAAATTTTTCTTTTGATTTTAATGCTAGAAAATTTAATTTTGCATTTGATTTTAATTAAAAAAATTTTTATTTGCATTTGATTGTATGGCGAGAAAATTTAATTTTTCAATTATTTTACTGGTAGAAAATTTAATTCGGCATTTGATTTTACTGTACAAAGAGCACTTACAATTAACGTATTTCTTCCAATAGCTAAATTCTATGATGAAAATAGTTATAGTCTCAGTAGAATAATTATAATTTTAAGCATAACGATCTCCTAATCAGTTTCTTTTCCTTCGGCATCAAAAGAAGAAAATTTAAAAGAAGACAAAGTATTAGAAATTAATGTAAGATAATTAGTATAAGTATGTTCAATAAAATTAATAAGCGAGTGAAATGATTTTTCAGTGTTCAATTATGCTTTTTAGAAAACAAGTAAAATTCATAATCCATAATTACGTAACTTAACTACTCTCATTGGGTTCATTTAAACTGTAAGAAACAGTTTTAAGTTAACATTTCATTCAATACATAAAAATTTTAAATTATTTTAGTAATCCTTTTAAATGGAAATTGTTTAAAACTAAACAAACAACACTTTTAATTATCATTATTTTAATTGTTAAAAGTATTTTTGAAAATTAACTTTTTATATATTTTTGTTGTTTGGGAGGAAAAGTTTTGAAAATTTACAGTTATAATATTCTGTAGTGTCAAATGCTCTTTTAATATTATGTATCTTTTACGTAAATTATGTGGTCAATTCACTTTCTCAATATGAAAGAATATCTGACAGAAAAGTGTAATAGAAATAAAACTGCAGTTGAATGATTCTTATTCACAAATTCTATTTCAGAATCCTAAGGGAGAGATTCAATTTTAGAATTCGCAGTTCTAAGGAGAATTCGACATTGATTTCGATGATTTAATCTATATCAAAATTTCGATATCCGCGGGAGTTGAATTGCACTTGTTTTCTGATGAGAGGAACACTAAAGATTAAGTATGATCACGGGGTTTCTTTGACAGTTATTTTGATAGATGGTAAGAGTCGACGAAACAAAAAATTTATTGTTCTTATTTTGCGTTTAGTCACTATGAGATCAACCATGAAAGATATTGAGATTTCTTTATATATTAAAAACCGTGAGTGTTTTTAAATCCTTCTAATATTTCAGTACACAATTATTCTAGTAACATTTATTTCACTATATTTACGGAAATAATAGTTTTATAAGTTTTAGTTTTCTAACCCTGAAAAGACTAAACCCCAAAAAATATCACTTATTTATATCTTTTAAATAATAATTTTTGTTAGAAGTTATTAAATTACTTTCATCTTCTTAGTAATAAATACATTAATGTAACATTTAATCATGAATTATTTAAATTGAAACATCATATATTGTTAAGAATTTAATTATAGCAATTGTTAAAATCATCGAATTTTTTGTTCATATTAAATTATCATAATAAATATAATTATTAAATTATCATAAGAAAATGTTCAAATTTGTACACTTTTAAAATTCAAATTTATTGTTGTATTTTTCGTTACATACATCTATATAGAAAAAAAAATTGAAGTTTCTTCATTTTATATCATGACTTATTTTTACATTTTTTAAAAAAGTTTAAATATTTAAATCGCTACCTTGATAAGGAAATTATATTGATAAAAATGTTTGTTTCTTTTTAAAATAATTTTTAATATGTTTTTAGTTTTGTAGTAAAAGCATTCAACGGATTTAACGTTTAATTTTTATCGAAAAATATTAAAGCATTTTATCTACTTTCGGCAATAATAAAAAATATAATAATATATAAATAAGTAATAAAAACAACCTCATGAATATTTAAAGTATAAAATGTAATGGAAACAATGATGAATCATAGTATTAATATAGCAGCATATTTAAATACCACAAACACTGAGTCACTTTCCACGTCCAAAAAGAATACCTTACTGCCATCATTAGTAAGGTATTCTTTTTATATATTGTTCTGGGCACTTCAACAACACCTCCTATCAGTAGCGTGTAATTGAATAATTTTACATTTGCATTGTTGCCAACATTACGCACTTAACAGACATAATTCAAACTATCTTATTGTTGCACATGATACGGAATCAATCGATGTGCCTTATGCTACAATAAAATACATGTATTAACATTTAGATAATATTTTAATTTAAATATGTTGAATGTATTTTTTGCTCATAACAATTAAAATATATATTCATACTGCCATCCTAAAACACATTTATCCTTGGATTTATTTATGCAACTTCAAGTATATTCTTCTGAATAAAAATGATTTTGGAGTTACCCAAAAATTTAAAAAAATAATCTTCTTTTATTCTGCCATTTAGAGTTGTAACATTACAAGCATGTTGCATATCAATAATTCTAACAAACGTAAATTTTTCTAAATGAAAAATGAACGAATTAAGAGAATGACAGAATTTTTGGAAAAAATTTTCTAAAAACATATATTTATCTTTAATATATTTTCTTAAAAATATTTCTAAAACTACGTAGATTACTTAATTACTAAATTTAAGAAAGCAATCACAGTGTTTCTGAGTTTTGCTTTTAAACGTAAAACAGTGTTATGAAATTTAAAAACTAATAATATTAATAATAGTTTTAGACTTCTATAGGAATCTAAAGTGTGAAGTGATATTTATAGAGGACAAAATTTAAAGAATATGAAAATACATTTTATAGTTTGAAATGTTTCCAAGACATTTAAGAGATTGTAAAGAGATTTCCTTCATTTTTCAGTGTCGAAGTAAAATTATTTTAAATCAATCATTTGTAAAATATAAATGAAATGCCTAGCATTTGATTTACAAGCAAATTCCATAATTATAAAATTATCACAGTATTGGAATGTAATATTACTATGTTATAAAAGTTGTATTTTTTCTGTTATTAAAGTTTTTTCACTCAAAGTTTGCAATAAATTTCACATATTAAACTTAATATAGTAATAATATCAATTGGTTTGCCTAAAAATTAACCAACTTTAACTGTGTTGCCGTGATTTATTATACATATAAATGTGCAATCATTTAAATGTAACATAAATATCCAGTAGGAATCTAACGAAGATATGTATATTTTCGTTGGTTAATATAGCTTTCGCGTAAGCGCGTGAAATGAGAGTTACATAGCTTTTAAAAATAAAATGATGTACTCTATAAACAATTATACAATAGATTTGGCTCTGTTCCGCGTTTTGGAGCCAAGACTTACATACTAGCAACAACAATACTCGTTTTAGACACTTAAAACTGTCATTGTCACTTTGAAAATTTACCCCGCAAGTTTATATATTATGCAATAGTACAAAATTGAGTTAATTCAGCCTTAATGATATCACCTGTTTTAGAGTACAAGTGAATATATATATATATATATATCAAAATCCATAAATGTATTGATAGATAAATGGATGTATACTGAGAAATTGACACCTATATATGTAGATGACCAAGACGCTACAGTGAATGTCTCTACAGTGATAGTTCATAGAACTTTACAGCATATGAACTGACATTTGGTTAAAACACTGTTGCTAGCTGCAGTTCATCAGAACAAAAGTCTAGAATTTGAGCGTTGCAACTGGAATCCACTGAGTGATGGTTGGAGTTTAATTTACAGATAAATCACCTTTATTATTGCATCAAACATATATTGATCGTCATATACAGAGTAAAGTGTCTGATAGCAAACACCTTGCAGCATTTGCTTTAGGAGTTCAAAATAAAAGAGGGAAATATACAGTTTGGAGAATATTTTCCGATGCCTTTTCTGTGGCTTCTTATAATTATCTAAGTCACAGCGTTTTAAGATAAGTACTCGTTTGTCCATGTCCACACATACTTAAGAATTGTTTCTTAATCATGCGGATAATGGTGTCTTGCAGTAGAAAGTGACATGCAATCGCAGTGTATGTACTTATTTCGACCGTGGAGTATCAGTAGAAAAATCTTGATTAAGCAGACAGTTATGTGGATCGTATGCTGGTCAAGACATTGGTCTCGAAATGGCCTTTCTAGTGAAAGACATACAGCCTTTAATTGAATCTCTTTCCTTATTAACGTCTTCTGTCTCTTCTGAGAAAGGCAGCTATTTGGCTTTTGAAATATGATCACGTTAATGTCATTATAATGTGTATGTTTGGAGATGCTGCGAAAGTTTCTATAGAATACATTTCTTAATACTCATTGTTTTTATGTCTGATATTGTTAGTTGTTGTTGTTTCACATTCTCCATGTCTAATGACAGCTAGACAAGGTCCATAAGGTTATTAAACTTCAAAAAGTCCATAAACATGAAAGGATTTCTAATGAAGTCATCACTAGGGAGTTTAAGAGAGTCCAAAGTGTGTTCCCGGGAAGCATTTTCTGAAACGTATTTGTTACATATTAGAAAAATCTTCTGATACCTATAAAAACAAAGTTTCATCAAGTTATCACTTTCAAATCTGGAAAGAACAGGCTGACAATTTTAGGTATGAGGCCTATAGAACTACCAGGGCCAGGTCTGGTGTATCATCCTTTTATTGGATGGCTGTGCCATTTAATCTTGTTAAAATTCTTCCTGAATGCTGAAATTTCATAAAATGTCTCTGTAAGGACAGAGGTCGGGGCTTCTAAACCTCACTTAGACAGTTTATCTGCAAGCTCATTTCCATAAATATAGACATTTGAGGTAATCCCCTGCAGCAGTACAATCCGAAAAACGGAAATTTGTTTCGGATGTCTAGTATGGAAATACCAGTTCTGTTATGTATTACTCCCATCCTTTAGATGTTGATTTGTGCTTTTGCTCTCCTATATAATCCATATCTCACCACAACGTTTTTCTGTAAGATGGTCTTAATGTCTGTTTCAATGAAATAAAGTTTGCTTCTGAAAATGGAGCAAAAGACTATATTTATAAATTTTATCTCTTGATCTCCATCTAGGATCAAATATAAATGCAGATTATTAATTGGTTGATCTCATTTTTACATTCATTTTTGTATAGCTTAATAGCGTTCCCTGGTATCCTATGAATTATGTCCAGCGTAAGCTGTTACAGATATTAAGGAATACTTGAGCTGTTGGTCACTGCAGAGAGCAGCTTAGTGTGAAAAAGAAAAATGCCAGGTAAACCAATAGCATCATTATGTTAAAAAAATGAAAACAGTAGCTATTAAAATAACACATGCTAAATAATATTTTAGAGTCTGTATGTGAAAAACAAGGAATATGAGTTCAACATTTAAAAATAATCTTTTTTATGCATGATAACTATACATTTATTTCAGTGTTTCACGATAATCTTTTCATGATGAATTGTAATACATATTATATGTCAAGCACAAATTAATAAAGAAAATAAGTTTTTTAAAATTCTGCTTCATTAATTTATTGATGCGATATAACATTAAGGCTTAGTACTAAAATTAACCAATTGAGCCAAGATTATTGAAATGTTTTATAATAAAATTGCTTTAAATTATAAAAAATTCTGTAAGAAGGATTACAGTTTTTATAAATATTTTTTATTTTGATATTTTTATTAAAAAATTATTCTCAAAATAACTTTACATATTTATTAAAAGTTTCAAATATTATTCATTTTTTCATTTAATTAAATTCTATATTTAAAAGTGTATAAACAATTTAATATTAAAATAAAATATTTTGTTTTATAAGCACCTTTTATTTAAAAGGTGTAATACAAATGCACTGATTTATGATTCTGAATATTTCTTATTTTTGTTATATTATTTTATATGTGATTGATGTAGAAATTTATATCTTACATTATACGATTTTTCTCTGAATACATTATATTGTTTTTGATAGGTAAGACTGATTTTGTGTTAGTTTCTGTATTATTTTCTCTAAAGTAAAATATTTACTAGTTTACATAAAATATTTGTAAGGAGAATCGTAATCCATCAGAAACTTAATGTATTATTCAAAGAATTGTGTCTTCATTATAAATACAAATGAAGTGGAAATTAAATTCTTTTCTTCCTTACTTTTTTTTATTTATTATCTTTTTAAAGTAAACACTCTGATTTGTTGTGAGCATTTATCAAAAATTTTCTTTTTAAGAACAGGCATATATTTTTTTAAGAATGAAAAAACTATCTTAACTATACAAATTAAATTTATTTCCAAAGTAAAATACTGTTAATGGTTTATTATAAAATATCGAACGATGCTAAGAATTTTAATGATAGGAAACGGAAATATTTTAATCCAAATAAAACATTACAATTTGAAAAATGAAAATAATTTTAATCTTTTATTGAAAATCATTGTAGTTTGTTATTCATAATTATTATTAATAAAACATTGCTTTGTTGTATAATGTTTGGTAACTTTCTAACCTATTAGAATGCGAAGGAAATTTTATAAATATGAACCTAATTACTTCAAATAAAATGCGAAATCATAGGTTTTCCTTTCAATTATATGTAAAATAACAATTTTGAAATTTATTCTTAAAATTAATAAAATAGATTTATTAATAAAATTATAAATTTCAAAAATCAACACTTTATTTGAAAAGCGATAGTAAATATAAATTAAAAATTTTAGATTGAAATAATACATAATCAAATAAATTCTCAAACTGTGTGAGGACTTAAGATTAAATTATACTATAAGAAATTATATAATGAAAAAGAAAATATATTTAATATATTTAAAATGGATTAAATTAATTTAAAATGACTTTTTTCAATTCTTTGTAACCTCAACAAAGCAATTGCTTTAATTTTGCGTTAATGTCACCTGAAATTATAATACTTTAATGTGCTGTAATGCTTATAAACTAAAAATCAGAAACAATTATAAAAGAAAATGTTTCTAGAAGTTATTTAAAATCAGAGGACAAATATTTTTATTCATAAAAGCCAAGTGTATGATAAGAAAAATGTAATCGTCAATTTTAATTACAAAAAATTGTTTTTGAAAAAAATCTACACAACAGGTTTGTATTTTTCTACATCCACGTATCGTAATATGTCTTTCAAGAGCTAGTATTTTCACAGTATGGAGTTAAACTATAAAAGAAGAATACACTATTATATTATAATTTATATATAGATATATGAAAGTTATTGTCTAAAATAAAGTCTTGAATATGAATAATTGATTGTTTTTAAACAAGGTATTTCGTGTTACGTGAAATTTAAATTTATAAATTCTAAGAGATTTTGTAAGCGAAACTTAGTAATATTTTATGTAAAAAAGAGCTGCTTAATAAATTAAAACTTTTTCCATACTACGATCTCTATCAAAATCATACATTTCAAAAATAAAACTTAGTATTTCGCTTAAAATATTTAATTTGTTACTCAACAACCGAAATTTTAATCTATTTGGTAATTGCAATGACTTTTGATAAAATTACGAAGTGATTATTATGGTTTTCTCTCTCATGCGATTAGATTAACTCATGATATATTTAAGAAAACTAAAACAATTTTCCACAAAAAAATATATATAAATGCAAGTTTTCAAGGAAGTATTTTTTTAAATTTCGTTCGTATGTGTGTTTCGGAAAGAGAATTCGTATACAATTAGGCATTACTTCACAAATCATTCCAAAAATGATTTATGCAATTTAACTTTCAAGAATAAAGCTACAGTTAAAATATATATATATATATATATATATATATATATATATATATATATATATATATATATATATATATATATATATATATATATATATATATATATATATATATATATATATATATATATATATATATATATATATATATATATATATATATATATATATATATATATATATATATATAAATCAAATCTACAAGTTAATTTTACAAGTTTTTGAGGAAGTTTTCCTTGAAATATTTTTCGCTTCTGAATGAGGATTAGTATGTATTTAGACATCATTTCAAAAAATGCTTATTTTGAAATTTTTTAAGTACAATTCAATATTTGAATATAACACAGGTGACGAGAATTCGTATATATGTAGACATTATTTAAGAAAAGAATTTTAGTAAATTTAAAAATTTCTGTAGAATAATTCAGTATTTGATTAATAGATGTAACACAGCTAATGAGGGCTAATGTAACACAGCTAATGAGGGCTAATATAACACAGCTAATGAGTAACAAACAATTCCTTTAGAAAGATAAATACAGAGAAGGATGTAATTGCTTAAGATAAAGTATACAGTTGATTTAAATATTTCAAGAAAAATCCCTGACAGAAATAGTAAACAAGTCTTCATTAAAAGAAAACTATGAAATTAGTTTTAAATTGTCTGTGTTTGCGCGTGTGTGAATTTCAAAACTTTTGTGATTTTGTTAAAAAAATTTCTTTTTGCTTATTTTTAAGTTAAATATCGTTCTAAATTCTAAAGGAAATAATTATTTTGAATTTTGTTATTTTATTTAAATTTCTAAAATATTTGAAAGCAATTTCCTTACTGTTATTAATATTTGTCAATATTTTTGGTGAATTTCTTTCCAGGTTTTTAGAATTTTAGTTTTCTAAAATATTATGTTTTGCAAACAGATTTGTGTAAATAAATATGATTTATTTCGAATTGTTTCATTTGTGTTATTTTATTTTGTGAATTGACTGCGAATTGATATTTTCTTTCCAAAATACATTTAAAGTTTTAATATAATCAAACATTTAAAGTTATATCGTCAATTTGAATCAGTTTGAAGAAATCGAACTTTTTAACAATTTTTTTGAATTCCCTATAAAACAATATTATTACTGTAAAAAGAAAATAACAAAAAATTTATTTCTTCAAAAAGTGCAGAATGTTTTTATTATTTAATTAAATTTATCTCAATCTATAATATCATAATTTCATAGTGCAAAGATAATTATAAATAGAGATTATTAAAGTAAAAATTTTTACTTTAGTCATTGTAGGTATTTACAATAGTTTTAATTATTGATTAAGGGTAATTCGTATTTTATTTTTTCATAAATATCAAATAATGACATATTATTTATTTGATCAAAGTATTTGCATTTTATTTTATAAATATTATATTATATATTTTATATTTAATTAAATTTTTTATAAAACATTTTTTAACATTTTATAACAATAAAATTAAATTGTATGATATGTTATGATGAAAATAAAGATGTTAATCGACGAGAATACACAAAATATGTTTAACATTTGTTTTCATTTTGCATTGTTAACAAAGTAAATGTAATTACATGAATCCAAACTGCTTAATCATTAGTTAATTTCAATGAAATGAAAAATCGTTCGATTCGTACAAAAGAATTTCTGCAAAGTTTAAGTAATTCTATTGACAAGTTTTTATAAAATGAGGAAGATACTCGGATCTTTCACAGGAGTCTAACATCAATTTTAGTCTACGCAACTCAAACAAATTCTCCACTGACACAGTGTAAAAAGAACTTTCTTTGTTCAAATACAAGCAGTATCCGCCTTCAAGTTCTAAACTAAATTAATTAATTAACTGAAGACCATTGGTGACAGAAGTGTCAATATTTGAGTCTTTCGTCAAAGGAACTTCGAAAACTCTTCCGAATGTTCTTTTGACAACTTTTTCGTGCTAAAGGAAAATATATGATATCCGGAAATTTAACCATTTAAGTAAATAACGACTGCTTAAATAAATGATTAGTGTTTTATTTAAATAAAAAGAAGGAGAATATTCTGAACTTAGTTTTCCTTTTCATTATTTTAGGTGAAGATTAGTATTACATTTTTTTATTTTAAATTCTTTAAATAACGAAATTTAAATTAGAGAGATTATTTATTTGGGATTTTTTAAATGAAAATATTTCTTTTTTTTATTTAATGTAAAATCAGACAAGATAATTTTGGTATTCTAAAAAAAATAGTTTAACAATAACGATAACAATCTTTTAAAATGTCACTGTTTCTGATTTTATATTGGTTTTTATTTTTACAAGACAAAATACTGTTATACTGCACGGTAAAAGGTTAATACTATCTCTAATATTATTTAATTTTTCTCAGTAATTTTGTATTTATTGAAAGTGGGTATTTCATTTATTTGTATTGTCTTATATATTTATGTAGAGAAGATTCCTAACAATCGTATTCTTGTAAAACAAAGAAGAAGTAATTATTTTATGAGATTTTAAATCTCTTTGTGTTAATGAAAAAAATATGTAGAAATATCAAATAAATGTGATTTTTTTTATAGTATTAGTAATTCATATCTTAGTGAAATGAAAGTTTAATTATATAAAATGATTGCTTTTATTATTACATCTCTGGCACTAATAACAGATATTTCACAAGTACATTAATAATATTAAAATATAAAAGACTCTTAAAATAGTGAATATTATCGAAATCATTTTACGTATATTATATTTTAATAAACATTTTTAGCAGACTTTATATAAAGCTAACAGAGAAAGAAGAAATTTACTAATTTCATTTACGAGCAGAAGCTATTGTGGTGGATGCTAGTTTTAAGTCTAATTTATTTGTCATTACTAATACAGTTTTAAATAAAATAAAGCACACATTTCATTGAGAATTCAAATTATGTTTGTTACTTTCAATATATTGTATACAAGAAATTCAATTTGTTACATGCTTATAAAACAAAGTAAATATTTATAAATATGAGCAATGCATTCTGAATATGTAAGCAGATAATAAGTGTTAAAGACAAACACTACATTCCTAAAAAATACCAGGGACTATTTGTATATATATATATATATATATATATATATATATATATATATATATATATATATATATATATATATATATATATATATATATATATATACACTACTGGCCATTAAAACATTAAAATTGCTACACCAGGAAGAAATGCAGATAACAAAATGATATTTATTGGACAAATATATTATACTAGAAATAACAAGTGATTAAATTTTCAAAAAATTTGGTGGATAGATCCTGAGAAATCAGCACCCAGAACAACCATATCTGGCACTAATAACAGCAGTTATACGCCTGGGCATTGAGTCAAACAGATATTGGATTGCATGTACAGGTACAGATGCCCATGCAGCATTACCACGATGCCACAGTTCATCAACCGTAATGACTAGCGTTTGGTGACGAGTCAGTCACTCGGCAACCAATGACCAGACGTTTTCTATTGGTGAAAGATCAGGAGAACGTGCTGGCCAGGGAAATAGCCGAACATGTTCCGTATTCAGGAAGGTCCGTACAATACCGGCAACATGCGGTCGGGCATTATTCTGCTGAAACGTAGGGTTTCGCAGGGCTCGAATAAAGGGTAGAGCCACGGGTCGTAACACACCAGAAATGTAACGTGCACTTTTCAAAGCACCGTCAATGCGAACAAGAGGTGACCGAGACGTGTATTCAATGGCACCCCATACCATCATGCCAGGTGATGGGCCAGTATGACGATGACGAATGCATGCTGCCAGTGTGCGTTCACCAAGATGCCGCCAAACACGGATGCGTTCCTCATGATGCTGTACACAGAACCTGGATTCATCTGAAAAGATAACGTCTCGCCATTCCTGTGCCCAGGTTCGTCGTTGATCATACCATTGAAGGCGCTCTTGTCTATGACGCAGCGTCAAGGGAAGCCGCAGCCATGTTCTCCGAGCTGAGAGTCCATGTTGCTGCAAACGTCGTCGAACTGTTCGTGCAGACATTTGTTGTCTTCCGAACGACCCCGTTTCTTGACTCAGGCTCGTGACGTGGTTGCACGATCCATTACGGTCATGCGGATAATATGCCTGTATTCTCGGCTGCTAGTGATAGGTGGCCGTTGAGATCCCGCACGGCGTTCCGTATTACCGTCCTGAATCCATCGATTCCATATTCTGCTCGCAGTCATTGGATCTCGACCGACGCGAGCAGCAATACTGCGATAAGATAAACCGCAATCCCGGTACGCTACAATTCGACCTTTATCAAAGTCAGAAACGTGCTGGTACGCATTTCTCCTTCTTACACGAGTCATCACAACAACTTTTCACGAGGCAACAACGTTCAAATGCAATTTGTGTATGAGGAACCGGGTGAGCAATTTCCTCATTTAAACACAATGTAGGTGTCGCTACTGGCGCTTGCTTTGTCTGAATGCGCTGAAAAGCTAATCACTTGCATATCACAGCACCGTCTTCCTTTCGTATAAATTTCACGTCTGTAGCGTGTCGCCTTCTTGGTGTAGAAATTTTAATGGCCAGTAGTGTATATATATATATATATATATATATATATATATATATGAGCAATGCATTCTGAATATGTAAGCAGATAATATGTGTTAAAGACAAGCACTACTTTCCTAAAAAATACCAGGCACTATTTGTTATACTAAAAAATACCAGGCATAATTTCATTTTACTTACTCTTCTGTTCTTTTTTGGCAACACGTTAACAGCTTGAATCAACAGAAAATAGCTTCTCAAACCAATGATTTGGTCCTTATATAAGAAATTGTTTTATTAACAAAATGAACCACGACAATATTCTCAGAGATTTCATGGTGAATTTCGCCTTATTTGCCTTCGCTCAAAGGATGCGACTTGAAGTCTAATTTTTCAATAAATCGAATTTATTAAGCCCTATTAATGCGAAGTTGTAATTTATAACGTGTGGCGTAGGTAAACTGTTTTCTGACGTCATGGATCTTTTAAACCAATGCAAATTACAATAAAGTGATGTACCATAATCTCAACTAGAAGAAAACTGACGACCTTTTTGTGGTTAATGGAAGGCACCCTGAATATTATTAATTACCTTCAAGGAGAGATCTAAAGGCCAAAAATGAGTTACAGTTACTCCCTTCCTATTGAATCTAACTAACATCGAATTCTAGAATTCCGAATTTCAATTCTAAAATTACGGTTATACTATTTATAAAAAATAAATATATTTGCGTATTTCTAATTAAGCACTGGAGATGTAGAATATACTCAAAGCTAGACTAATTTGCAAAGAAAATATTTTGTTTTGCAGTGCACTATTTTAAATAATCTTCATAACATAATGACAAAGAATGGACGATTTGCTAGATCATTTATTTATTTTTACGTATTATGTCTGAAATCTATTGTTAAGTACTATTTTTAACGTATTTTATTTTTGTTAATAATAATTTTCCCAAAATTATAAACAAACATAAAGATTTAAATATTTTCATGTTTAAAATTTTGTTTTGTATGAAACTCTCTCTCTCTCTCTGTTTTACTTCGTATAAGAAAGAAAACATTACTTGCCTCAGATGTGCCTTAAAAAAATTGTGATTTATTAAGCCTTATTGAATTCAATTTGAGCCCTCCATTTTAATAAAAGAAAGCACACATGGTTTACCCTGCCGTTTAATATATTTTGGGTTCCTTAAACCAGCGTGAGAACGAGAATAACTGTGTATGCAGGGTGTGGAGGGGAAAGGGAATCTATTTCATGAACAATGGGGCAGTTATTTGACTGATCATAATATACTGGATATTAAACTGCATATTGGTTTGATTTGATTTCTTTCAAGTATATTTCGAAAGAAATAAAAATATTTTCTAATTTAACTGTTGATAAAAATTATATGTTAGTCAAAGTAAGAATCCATTTGAAATATCGGTAGAAAAAAGAATAGAAACGGAAGGGAAATACTCACATAATTTTATAATATATGAATTTAATTAATTATATCCTTTTTTTAATCCATATTTTATCAATAACAAAACTTTCCTGGGAAATGTATTATATTAAAGAAATGTGAATAATATATTTCAAGAACTATCTGGATTTCTAATGTCAGATATTTCATATTACATATAATTTAAATACATAATTTACTTTTTTTAAATAAGTAAAGAAAAAAATTGACTGAAGCTTGATAAAAAAGGTGAAATTTGAAAAACGAAAATACAAATTTGATTTTATCTAAAGTTACATTTCAGCATTTACATTAATTTGCAATTATAATTCATTTATTAATGTTAAAATATATATGTATATTGGAATAAATTGAATATAATATATTAGTATAAATGTATGTAACGTTAAAAGGATAACACCTTTTAAGCTTGACAACACATGAATGTATCCTTTTTAATTCCCCCCCTCCCCCCCAAACACGCACACACATATATAATCAGAATCATTGGAAAATGGTAAACCATATAAAAAAAGAAACTCTGTTTCATCGTGAACAAATATCTATGTTTTGGATTACATTGTTTGGCTACAATGGAAGTTCTGCTTTTGTGTAATTAATAGCAGTTTAAAATCATAATACGAAACATTATTTTTCAAAATGTAATTATTATTTTTTATGAAGTAAAAAGCAGACATATTAGAAAACAAATAAGGAGAACGATGGTAAATTTAAAGTATTCTTATACTTTTACATCTTAACTTTGGTTAAGAATTTTTTTATTAAATATGAAATGTTTAAATAAACTGAATGAGAATTGGCAATATTTTTCAAATGCGATTTTGATGTAAAGTTAATAAAAAACAGAATCACAGATGTAGTATATGTTTTGAAAATTAGGTGGTTTATTTTAAACTTATTTGAAATCAGACCATATACATTTATTTTTTATCTTACTGATTTTAATTTCAAAGTGATTACTAATGTATTCAAATTTACATGCAGGGACAAATAAAAATTCAGATTTCAAAATAGAACACGAGCATGTTTTTGGTACTACCACAAACTAATCCTTAAATTTTAATATATATCTTGCATTTTTAAATATTTTATGCCAATAAAGAAATATAAAATGCATTCTATTTAGTTTTAAGGACATATAATTACTTTATCTTCAAATTACATGCCAAGAGATGGAAGCCCAATAATTAGTGTTTTTACATTTAGTTGAACAATTCGTACACTAGATTTCTGTCTTTCACATTGATGTTTGTAGATTCTAAAGACACTTTAAATTCTAGTTCACGGTTTAATTAAATGCCTACTAAGTGACAATAATTCAAAATGCTGAATAATTCTAAAACCTATGAAGTAAAATATATTATATTTATTATTTCAAGAAAGAAATTTGTATAAATTAATTTAAATTGTAGTATATCTTCATAAATAATATTAATCATTGGCTGATTATACAATGTCTTTATACATTGTTGTTATATTTCATCTATCTCAAAAAAAAAAAAAAGAAAAAAAAAAAAAGCTGAATCATTACTATTTGAGATAAGAAATCACAGCTTTTATCTCTATATTTTATAATTTCAGCTTAATTTAGAATGAAACAAACTCATTCGATATTTCTAGTTTCAATAACACCTTTTTCGTACAGACATAAATTTAAAAAATAAGAATTGGAAAATCATTTAAGCTAATGAAATAAAATTACAGTTCATTAAAATCCGGAAGTGTTATCTTAAACCACATTCTTTTGAAATCAAAAATAATTTATTTCCTTGTGACATTCTGCAGAGAAATATGCCCTTTCATATTCAACCTCAGAGGAAGTATTAGTTAATTTGTTTCTTTTCTTTGTTGGTTGAAGACAATAGGATTGCAAAGACTGAAATTAAAATGCCAGAAACGCGGATTTGAAATTTTGTTACATAATACTAATTTAATTATTTACATATATTTAATTTTTCACGTACTGCAGACGGTAATTAGATTTCTCTTGACAGTTGGGAGTTATTTTATGTTTCATATAATATGTTTAAAAGGTATGAAATTACTTGGGGGCAACTTTTATATCAAGGGATGTTTCTATGTCTATCTCATTATTTCTACTTTTGTTGCTGTTTCTAAGTAAATTTATGCACATAGAAATGGTCTGACAATAAGACATATAGCACTGTAATTTATACATATTGAATTTATTGCAAAATATTGAATAGAGATTGTGTAATAAAAATATACAATGTATAGTAACTTATTATATAAGCATTTCTGATATAGTTTCATAAGTATTTTAGGTTCTTTCTTGTGAGATCATCTAAACTGTTAAAATTACATTATTTCAAAATATTTAATTTAAGATAAATTTTGGTTTGATTATATTAATTCATTTTATGTTTGTAGGGAAATTGTATATATCTATTTTTAAATTTACATTCATTTTTTTCCAAAAACTAAGCCATTTAAATTTATAAAAAGTTTGAATATTATTTCTAAATTTTAAACTGGCAACCGTTATTTGGAAGGTAATACATTGTAAGAAATCAGAAATTAAATGTTGTGTAGTAATGTTAATCTTTGCAAGTTTTTATAAAAACGTTGTCTGAAAAATATGAAAATATATTTTAATGTTTTCATTTTATCGAAATTTTATAACGTTCTTTAATATTTCTTGCAGTTTAATAAAATATTTGCTGTTATTTATATTAAATGTCTTATAAAATATATAGTTTAATCTTAGGTTACATAAAATCCAATGGGACTTTATAATGCAAATATTCTTGTATATTGATTTAAAATATTAAAAATGCATGGATTTTTAAGTAAATCACTAAATCATTTATTTCAGTGTTCTGCATTATTTTTCAATAATCTCTATAAATTTAAACAGCGTCATTTCTGTTTTTCATGCAGTTTATCAGATAAATAAAATGAATTAAATTGAGCAAATCAAAATGTAAGCTACTTATGTTTTTTTCATTTTTCTGTTTCTCTTTTTCCAACATTTAAATCCTTATCATTATGCTAGTTTATATCAAACGTATTTTCTAATAAGGTTTTAATAAACATAAAATGTTTTTCGACTACAATAATTTATTTTCCGAATTTTTGCACCCTATTCAAAAACAAATACTTTTTTCATGTTTTGAAATAATATGGAAATTTAAAGACCTCAACTGAAGATTGGAAAATTCCCTCCATGTGTGTATGAATCATCAATTATTAATCACCATATAAAATATTGATGGAATATTTTGAAATAATTACTTTCTTTTAACTAACATAAAAATTGTGAAAAACATTATATAGAAAAATATATTCTCAATGTTAAACAATCTTCTTAGTTAGATTGTTATATATGCTATTTTTAATTATCTAATTTTTCAATAGTGTATTAATATATAAAAAAATTAAAAATTAAAGGATTTTAATATTAATAAACAGAATTATTTATTGGACACATAAATTATTCTAGAATTAATAAAGTTAAAATATTTTAAGACATTAACGGCATTCGTCATATGTTGCATTTAACTATAGCTAACATATATTTTATTTGAATAGAACTATAGATTATATATATTTACATTATAATATTATTTGCGGAAGTATACACACATCTTAAATGTAGTATGTGTATATTGTTGTAATAAAACTTTATACAAAAGTAGAAAATGAAATAAATTGCGACTATACATGTAAGACATTAAATTTGGAAATTAATGTTTTTGTTAGAGTGTATTAAAACTGTAAAATGGATAAATAAATATATAGATAATTTTTTTTACTTCTAAAAGTTAAAAAGATGAAAAAATAATAATGGAAATACTGATAATTTAATCTGTTTTTGGAAGTAAATGGAAACAATAATCACGCTATGCAATGATAAAAAATGTTCTGAGATCTGACAGTACTGTTGCTTAAACAGGAAAATTTAATTACTTTCTAAATTGTCAGAGATTTCTCAGATAATTTATAAAAACTTTTTAAAAAACCTGTGAAATAAAAAAAGGAAACGAATGTAGCTATATCTCTTTTTTCAGTATTAAAATTCGAAGTAACAACTTTAATCTTGATTTCTATTTAATAAATTTTTATATTTTTCTTAATCAGATATTGTCGACGCAAACCATAGACATTGGTATATAAAAATAAATAATTATTTTACAAGCCATTTTCCGTATTAAATCTCTAAACGTAATAAATTTTTATAGAAGTTTAAGCATTTTCTTAATGTTAACAGTAGCTACTCAAAAATATAGAAAAATTTTATTTTTAATTTTGTTTTCACATTATTCCTATAAACAATATCTATATTACATTTGTAAATACAAAGAAAATGTAAACGCAATAGTTAATCCTGGTTACAAAATTTAAAATTTCTCGGCAGATGAAGGAAACTAAGTTAATAACATTCCATTCATATATTATATTCACATGTTACTCATGTGGAACCGTGGTACCCGAGTGGTTAGGGCATCCTTCTTCTGTCCGAAAAGGCAGTCTTCGATTGCCATTGCCTCCAAAGTCCCATCGAATACATGCGATACATGTGCTCGTTAAATCTGTGAAATCGAAAGTCATTTGGTTGGTCATTGAGAATGGTCTGGAGAAAATTTATTTCCCCTCCAGATAAATGTCAAAATTGAGGAAGTGGATCCTTTAGTGTGGCCATCTATCGGCGGAGTTTAGTGCGGGCTCTGGTTATATGAAAGACGAACCCTGCTGATTTAAATTCGAATAGCCAACGACATATCGAGTTTGGCATATACAGGTCTCCTAAGAAGTGATAACAACACAGTGAACTATTTAATCAACAGCTATGAAAAATCAGCATTTAGCGCAAGAACGTAATAAATTTTCAAATACGGATACTTAATTAGACTTTAACTATTTTAATAGTTACTTTGTCCCCCTATGAATGTTTTTGTTCATTCAGATTTTTTTGAGATTACAGCTCCTTCCCTAAATCCAAGTAACATGCCTAAAATTTGTACATATTTTGTCTTTATAATAAATGATCAGAGGGTGTTGGGGGGGCAAATATTACTTTTACCTTATGGTAGTCCACTTGATATCTCTGTGAATCTGCGTATTTGTCTCATAAAAATCCATCGAGGAAAAATGAAATATAATTTTATAATTGAATACAAATTGAAAATTTCATGCATTAAAATAGGTGCTATGTATATTAAAACATAAAGTAAATGTGAATTTTGTGGAAAAAGTGTAAGCATATAATTAAAATTTTGAATATAATATAAAAATAAGCGTTATTTTTTATTCATATCTAAATTATAACTTTACTTGGAAAACTAATTTTTTTAAAAAAAATATTAGCATAATTCTCTGTTGTTGTCATATTAATGAATTTAGTTCTAAACTGATTCTAAATTATTTAAATATCTTCTATTATATTAACACAGCTTCACAACGTAGAATAATTACTCGTAATCAACAAAACATTCCATCACAAAAATTATTTTAAATTATGGTATCAAATATCATTTAGGGTTTAAATTCTGGAGCACGCTTATAGTTCAACTATTTTGTGGAAACATTTCTTATTTTCTACATTTCTACAATCTTCTTATCGACTAAGATATTGGAGAAATTCATACAAGATTATAAATCAACACCTCTTCCACTGCATAATTTGATTAATACTTTCAGCAGCTAGAAGTGTGATCTCATTATTCGAGATGTCACATGCTACTTGAGATCGGGAGCTACTTCCGCAGTTCTTTTCCACCGAGTTAAATTCCCCAGCCCGCCGTTCTCTTCATCTTCTTCCTTCTTGCTCCGGGGAAGGCGAATATTATATCAGACAACAAGCTCATTACGTTTCCCTGCTTTTCTTTCCCTTTAATACAAGATTAAAATACAGCAGAGACTTCAAAATTAATGATTAACGTCTCTTGTTTCACCTAGCAATAATTAGCCTCGGTCTCTAGTTATTAGTGTAGAAAAGTGCTTAAAATATTAAATAATGCAGTCATTGTTAGAGATAGAAATTGAAAGAATACTTAAGAGAAACTGAAATAATTTAGACTGGAGTAATGGTTAGTAAAAGTAGGCATTAATAAACAGTTATTAATAAATAGTGCATAATTTAAATTAATTAACTTTTATTGTTTTAGTAAAATGGTCGATGTATTTATGACTTGCAATCTGTCAATGTTTTATGTTAAGCTTAATGTACTTGTCATGTACTTGCCAATGTTTTATGTACTTGTATAGACAAGCAGAGTAAATGTAATTAGATAAGGTAATTAATTTAACTATAACGTATTCCCTGTTAAAATAAATCGTAACTTTTGATTAAAAAAAGCCTTACTTGGAAATAAGCAATTTTATGACTGAGGTCTCTAAAGTTTACTATGCTAGATGAAATTTATTTGAAAAAAATATAATTGCGTCTTAAGCTAATAAAACTGAAAATTTTGGTTATTATTTCTTATGAACAAAGCGTTTTTTGAAGAAATGAGAAAAATATAGATAGATAAAAACTGATTTTAAATATCTTTCCCGAAACTTGCATTGATAAATTTTGATAGAATAAGTTAAAACTTAAAATGGTTTTATGGTTAAAATTAGTAGTCTCTGACAGATATAACAATATTTCTTACTAAAATTTATAGAAATTAAAATTTTCGTTATGCTTGAAAGAATTTACTGTATGCTCTGAATGCTCTTAACCATATACAATGAATCCTTTAGTTTATTTTTATAAAAATAAGTTATTTAAATTGATTCTTCTGTTTGAAATCTAATTGTGAAAATAAAATAACGATCTTGTATTGGAAAAGTTCAAAACTTTTATCTTCTGAAAAATTTGTCGTGGGCTTCTGATTCTTATTAACATCAAAATCTCATCAATATAAAAACATTTATGAGATTCATTGTAATGAATGTAAAAAATAAAGATCAATTCACAGTTATCGTATGAAAGTTTGAACGATAAATAATTTTAATATTTTTATTTTTATAACTGAGGCAGAAAGTTATGGAAAATAAGTTGTGCGTGATATAAATTTAAAAACAAATTAATCACAAGTAGCATTATTTCGTATAATGGAAGAGAATCATACGAATTTCTTTTATTTATTTTCTAATTTAGAAAAATGCAAAGGTAAAAAAATTTCAATCTTTGAATTTTTTTACCATATTTGTGGTTTACTTAGAGTTGTGGTTTACTTCAGATATTTTGTATAATTTATTCATGTCACATCTTATGATCATTTAAATATCTTGTCAAGTAAAGTAATTAAAAATATAGGGTTTATATAGTTTAAATTGATAATACTTTTAAACATATATATTAAAATGAAAGAACTTTAATATTATGTAAAAAAGTGATAACACCAGAAAATCTCATTATAATGAATTTAGCTGCTCTCCCCTTTTGTAAATAGTTTTTAATTATTCTAAATATACTTTAAATAAAAAATAATTGGAAAGTATATTTAATTTTATACATTATTAAATATAAATTCAATGATGCTAACTTAAGACAATCCTAATCAATTATCTAAAAATCATTATAGTTAAAAATTTATTCCATTTATTTTGTAATACTAAATATAAGACAAAGCATTCGAATAACAGATGTCATAATTACAAGGGTTTATACATTTAATGGAAATGCAGATAAATTATATAAACAATCTTATTTCTGTGACACATAAATCTTGGATATTCTATGGATTACGTACATTTGTTTCTTAGTTTTCGCATTTATCATTAGAATTTATAATCAATTTTCTCATTTACTTTTTATTATGTACTCATTTGTAATATTTTTCAACTTTTCATACCTATGCATTGGTATTTGCAATTTGGTTTGCATATTATTCAATGAGATTAAATTAAATGTCATATTTTTTTAAAAGGATACAATTTTTATGTGTTAAAAATATCGTTTATTATTATAATATACTGATAAAGAACTTAACTTAGAATAAGAAAACTATTTTACATCTTTTAAAATAAATCAACTTAACATTATTTTTTTAAATTTTAATTACAACTCATTGCCCGATCACTTACTAATAATTTTTAAAAACTGATCATTTGAAAGTAGCAGCTCTTAAAGTTGTCTTAAAAGTGTGAGTGATTTACAATGCAAGATAATATGCTTTTGTTTAAGAAAATATTAGAGAAGTGAAATGAAATTTAGGATAAGATTACTCAAGAATTTTGATTAAAACTTTATTAGAATGGAATTAAAGAAAAACTAAAGCATTAATAAATCCCTAATTGCAGCTGAACATAGTAAATTTATATCCTTGAATGTAATCTCGAATATTTGTAATGTATTCGTTTTTCCCGGTATTAATCTCACCGTTCTAAATATAAACACATGCATTAAAATGTATTAAAAATAAAAATTAAACGTGCAACCCTCAGATTATGATTTTTTCCTTCATAATGAAACATAATGGGTAAAGTAATTTTTGACAGCAGCATTTACTCGACTTTCTATAAATCCATGTTCATATAATTAATTTGTTCGCATATAATTTTCATATTTAAATCAACTATAGTTTTCAATTATATATATTGAAAATTATAATTTTTATAACCTTATTCTAACAAAATTAATTGCTAAATGTTTACATTTGTTTCATATATTATTATTCGATTATTGTCTCAAAATTATTAACATGGCTTTTGAATCATGAATTCAAATTCACAAATGCAATTGAACTGAAACATATCAATATATTTTGACTACTGAAAGCGGAAAGTGTATAAGTTTCACAGATAAAAATATATAAGTGGTATATAGAATATTTCATAGAAGATGATCTCTTCAACTTCAGTAAAAATACCAACTTCACTCAAAAGAATTAATACTCTAAAATTTATTTATGTATTATAATGAATGGAAAGTTTATTGCTTCACTAACTAATTTAGATGGTATTTTATAGTGGTTTGCTTATTATTTTTTGAAATTAGATATCGTCATTTTTATGAACTGGTACTTAATCGTTTAATTAGAGATATATTGAATTCAAACTTGCTTATAAAATTAAAGTGATTAGGACTGCTTGGCAATTATTTATCAAAATCGTAATTATTTTATAGATGAATCAAAAATTAGGTCACATTCAACAAAGAGATGATTTCTTACACACAAACGTAATATCCATCCGTCCGTCCATCCATCCTTTATTCTATCTATCTATATGTATATAAACATATATATTGATAGAACAAAATAAAGTTTATTTTAGTAGTACTACAGCAAATCATTTGTAAGTTGTTGCAAAAATATTTCTATATGTAAGCAGATTTATTACTTTAATTAGTCATTTAGTTATTTTAAAATTTAAATAATCTTGAAGGAATTATAATATAGTTTAATCCTTTAACTATATTATAATTCCTTCAAGATAAGGTCCTTAATTATATCAATAATAAAGAATTAAATATATTTAATCATAAATAATTACAAGTTTTATGTATACTATTACTTTATTTTTTATCTCTAGTGGTTTGCTTCATGCATAAAATTTTAGAATGCTTTTATCATCAATTCTTGCAAGAAAAGAATGAATGCTTTGATCAAGAAACTAAGTTCTTGTGGTACATTTCATTCCATACTTTTTCTCCCATGTGAGTAAGGTAATACTTCACCCTGAGAAAACAAGCTCATTATCTATTTATTTCAGTCCCCACTTGACTTAGAATAAGATAATGACACAGAGTTTAATCTCTGTGCTACATTTCTTTGACACTTCCACCGGCAATTGGCAGTTTTCGTTAAGTACAAAAGTGAAGATGCATAACAATATCTTTAATGACATTAGCGAAGCCGAAAAGAATTGCAGATAAATGAAGAATCCTTTGGGAAGATGGAGAGCACAATTATCCTAGATGCTAGGGGAGGATGCTGAAAAGAAGAAGAAACCTAGAAGGAAGATACAATGAAAAATTTGAAGAAGATAATATAATAGACTCAAGAATTTACAAACTAAAATATGATTAAGGTAACGTAATTTATTTATTGAGAAGTTAATAATAAAATACTCTTTAAAACGTGTTACAAAAAACTTGATTAATTTTTCTGTTTTTAAATAGTTGTATATTACTTATTTTCCCTTTTAAATATGTGTCTGTTTCTATACTAATTTTGATACTAGTTTATGAACAACAAAATGATCAAATAAATTTTAACGAAATCAAAGTAACTTGATACCTGAAAAAACATTTTCATAGATTATGATTCTTGTCCATAGTTCGAAAGGAATTAAACATAAAAATGGTTGAAAACACGCAGAAGTCAGAATTGAAACAATTATCTCTTATTTACCAACAATAATTAGAATCGAACCTAGGACCTTCCATTCGTTATGAAGAACGTTATCTTACCATAAGGCCACGATGAGCCCACGTACGTTATTTAAATTCAATTAATAGTAATAATGTGATGAAAATGCATTGAGTGATAGGATATGTCGTGCAAGAGAAACTAAGTTACAAAGCATATTTACTCTCTGTTGAAATGTGTAAGAAGTTTAAGAAAACTAATAATATTAGTTTCATCGGAAATTAATAATGCAAGAATTTTATCAATATGGATGTTGATAAGATGACTAAAATTATCATTTAATATAAATACAGGATTTTTGTAAAAATGCTTAAAAATTGAAGATTTTTTATCTACATATTTAGGAAACTTCAAGGAATTTCTCTCTCTCTCTCTCTCTCACACACACACACTGTGTTACATCAACAATAGTTATTGTTGATTAACTACTGTTTTTTATATATACGATTTACAATTTAAGTGTAAAAATTTCATTTTAAATATTTTTAATTATTCATTAAAGAATCGAATAAATTATTCTATATTTTACTTCAAAGCAAAACTATCTTTAAGCTTTATGATATATTTCTTTTGTTTGAAACGACATTTATATGTTTACTGGGCGTTTGAAGAAAAGTTGCTTTGAATTAGAGTTTCAGAAAAAAATTGAAATGAAGAATTTAGACTATTTATGTTAAGCTGTCACACATATTTAAAATTTTAAAAGACAAATATAATCTCGAAGAAGCAATAAAGCTTCTAAATCCCTTTATTCTACTTGGTTGACAATAAAATTTGAAATAATTTAAATGCTTCATAATTCGTTATGAAATTTCTACCTTCAAATCTAATTTTCGCTTCCTCAAAAGATAATTCACTCATTTTTACATGTTTTTACAATATTACTTAAATAATAATGTATGTTTTTGGATTTCATTTAATTTTAGCATAATTATGTTTTCTTCCTTTTATTGAAATGACTTTAAATTATTATGTTATCTCTATAATTCTATTACTATTCACTATTTATAATTATTTTTATTATATTCTGCTATATAGTTTTCGAACAAAACTAGTTAATTTTTTCATTGCAATTTTTCCTGGCTTTGTCTTCAGCTTTCACATCGGAATTCTAAGAAAGTTATATTTTTATTAAATAAAAGTCATTTATAAAGTTAAAGTGGATTTCTCCATTTCATAAGTAATGTCTTTGAAAATAAAAGTGCAACAGTCCATTGCGTGAGATTTTATTTATTTCATTGCTATAAATATTATAATTTTTAAAAATCCTGATGAAAATTCTGCTTTATTACAAATAACTATCAAAAATTATCAAGAATTTAAAATAATTTTAACAGATAATGTTTTTTATTTAAAAAGCAAATTTTATATTTTAAATAACTTAGGGAGTTTTTTTCCAGATAAAATAATAGAAAGTGATAGATAATTTTTAAATTGTATTAGTAATAATAATAATACTAAAAAATATCTGAAATAATGAAATCTTGATTGAATACTTTGAATTTCACAACATAAAGAAATCACTGAAAAAACTATAATACCTACAAATGCAATGAAAATTTAAAAAAGTAAGGAAAAGTGATAAAAGTTTAAAATTGAGAATATCGTATCATTCTTTTAATCTGCACTATTAAATATATTTATTTAATTAATAAAGAAGTTTAATTTTCTGTGTACACTTTGGTCACCATTTTTTAATTTGTTTTACCGTTGTTATGAATGAAAGAAAACCTAATTAATATTGATTGGTAGACAAGCGATATGTATGGGACAGATGTAAATTTAGTTGAAATGTAAGTGATTGCATATTAAAAAACAGTTTACATAAACTCTAGGCATACAAAACATTTATAAATTATAAAAATGTAACATTTAGTAATTATTTTCAAAATTAATAGTTAATAAATAAAAATAAATTTAAGACCTGGCACCGCAAATTTTTGGAGTTTCCCTCCTTGCGATACATAAATTAGGATTTAATGCTTAATTACTTCCAGAAGTTGATATTGACCATTTATAAATGTTCCATGTGAATATTATAGAGATTTATTCAACCCTCGGCTTTTAGAATGATTGCTGAGTATTGCGAAATCATTCAGTTATTTACCATATCAAACTAG
Source organism: Latrodectus elegans (assembly GCA_030067965.1). Classification (NCBI taxonomy): domain Eukaryota; kingdom Metazoa; phylum Arthropoda; class Arachnida; order Araneae; family Theridiidae; genus Latrodectus; species Latrodectus elegans. The sequence goes on from CM057815.1 coordinate 5,504,940, forward strand.
TGCAAACATAATTACAATTTTCATATTTCTATCTCCTTGTTCAAATAAATATTTAAGTGTTTGAAAAAGTCAACTGGTTCATATTTTTAAATTTGTAATTTACTAAGTCATAAAAACTCTAGAGAAATAAATAACTCATACAACTGTTATTCATTTTTTATTTTACATAAACATTATTTTTGCAAAAGCATCTAACTTATTTTTTGATTTTTTGTTATTTTTGATTCGTAATTACAACTATCGTATACACTGAGACAATTATGAATTGAATTTCAACAAAATACCGGAACATACTTTTTAATGCAAGATATTAAATTTTAAACAAGATTGCAAAATATTTTAACTTGATAGAATTTACTTTTCGGAACATGAGTGAAGCACTTAAGAATCCAAGTTAGAATTTCATCTTGTTATCGGTACTTTTCCTTTTTAAAACAAAGGAAGAGGTTCCAATCACTCTTTCTCACGAAATTTAACCTTTGAGACGCTCTGGTTACGTCCCAAGTGGTGAAAGTAATCTTTCACCATCAAAACCCAAGCTCATTATCTGCTTCCTCCCCACTTGAATTCAAATAAGATTGTAACGTGGACTTTAATCTCTAAGACTTTATTATTTTATTTTCCATGCGACAGCTCAAACTTTTCCCTCAGCACACCGTAAGCGAAAATTCCTGACAATACCTGTAATGATATCAGAGAAGTAGGAGAAGATTCCAAGAAAAGCGAGCTGTCCTCAGAGATTGCGGATGCTGAGGCGGAAAGCAAAAGCCGACTAAAATTATAAATTCCCTAAATTTTTCCCTAAGAATTCTTGTCACATGTGGAAAACATTAAGTGGATGAAATAGTACATTGGGACTTAATATTCTACAGCTTTGTCAATTCAAGAAACGAAAATGTACTATGTTATGTATGTTAAAATTTAAAATAGGATATTCTAATATTTTGAATCCATACTATAAATTATAGTGCAAAATTAGTTTTTATGTTTAAGATAATTTTACATTGGTATTGATGGTAAAATATGTTTTAAAACTAATTTACATCTGATTTCTTTATAAATGTTAATTAATTTACGAATACAATGTAATTGAAATACTCTCAATTAGAAAATTCAATATCATTTAATAGTAAAACTTTCATGAACTTCTTGCTTTTATCACTAAAGTTCGCTTAGTAAAAGTAATCCTATAGTTGAATCAAAATATTACTACAGAAAAGAAATGAAAGAACTTGATAAATTATGTTTTAATTCTATGACAACTACTAATTCTAAAGTATTTATAAATTTTTTAAACTAAAGTTATGGATGTCATTGCTTTTAATCAATAATTTGCTTTTAATCTCTACATTTCTATATTTTTTAATTGTTTTATGAATGTGAATTCTAAAAGAAATGTATCGTCAATGTAAAAAAAAAAAATTGCATAAGTTCATCATATTTATATTCATCTTAAAACGAAAAGAAATATTTTATTACTTTATTACTGATTCAATCAAATAAAAATTTATTTTTTATGTCATTGAAATACTCAAAAAATTATTTTATGTGCACAAAATGAAGCAAATTCTATTAAAGATGTTCAAAAATGTTTTTTATAAGGCTCTCATTTCGTATTTTTCAAAAATTATGTTATATAGATAGGTTTTCTTTAATATTTAATACCCAATTCATTGAAGGACTCAAATGTAAAGAAAACTTTAAAAAATCAAGAGCAACCCAAAAAATCAAATTCTAAATTACATATTAAAAATGACTGCATTAGAATTCATTTTTAATTTTCGTTATTTAGTTAAGTAGTTTTCTTTTTTAAGCTTTTCAATTTTCTTAATTTAGTTTAAGTTAAACAATCTTTCTGTAAGTGAAAATATCTAATTGTCATAGAATTGAAAATTTTAAGGAAATGATATCTGAAAAGTATTAATTGTTTTCACAAAATTTAATACACTAGAAATGGGAAATAAAATATTTTTCTGTTGAATAATTAGGATTTACATTATAATATTAGGAATAATATTAGGATTTACATTATTAAGTTTCAAAACATATAATTATAGGTATTGATTACAAAAAAAGAATTTAAAAAGTCAAACTAAATGGCAACAATTTCTTTACTTCATTGACGAAGCTTATCATTTTTGATTAAGTGGTTTATATTATAAATTTGGTTACAGATAATTGAAACTTAGTGATTAAAATTTTAATAATTGAAACATAATGAACAACAACTTCGGTTCTAGAAAAATCAACAAATAGATTGCTTTAAGATATTTTTGAGAATACTTCAATATCAAATGTGCAGTAAAATGCCAGATATACAGTATAAACACATGATAATGATAAACTGTAAAAGTAATCAATATTTTAAGCAATGATTAATTTGAAAATGCAATGAATGAAATATTAATAGATTTCAGTAAAAGCTGTTCATGTTAAAATCTTCAGTAAATAAACGTGAGAGATAAATTTGCTTAAGGACGTAAAGTATGGAGAAAATTAATGTTGATATTAAAACAGTTTTCTTATAAATATCTCAAGAATAATTACCTTAAAATAAGTTATTTTAAAACAAAAAACTATTATGCTGTAATGGATATTGAATTCAATTCTAAATAAATTATAACAAATAAAGAAAATGTCATAAGAAAATATATAGATTTAAATCTATATATTTTAAATCTAACATTTTAAATCTGTGAAAGTAAATAATGCATATAACCGGGACATATGTTTCTCTCCCTCAGGACTTTTGGTCGAAAAAAAAACATATACAGGCACTGGAGGCCTTGATTCCCTTATGAGCTGTCGTGCCATTGAATTAGTTATTTATAAGATAAATACATGCTCTTTTAAAATATATTACTGTTAAAAGAACATTTCTTAATGGAATTCTGCTAGATTTTTACAAGTTTCATGTAGGCAAGAATGAAAAAATATTAGTTGCCAAGTATCTGATATTAGTAATTGATTATATATTTTATAAAACTAAAACATTTTTGACATTAGGATTATTTACTATGAAATATATTTTAATTTTAATAAGTTGAATGTAATAAATTACGTTGCAAAGCGTAAAAAGGAATATTTTTTCATTCGTTTTTAATAATATATTTAATAAATATTCGGCATGTACTTATATTTAGGATTATATATATATATATATATACACATACACACACATATATATATATGTTTATACATACATACATGTATATATATATATACTGTTTATTTATATATATTTATTATTTATTCTAATGGAAACAAATTTGTACGATTTTGTGTTAAATCATTTTGATTTTGCAAAGTATTTTCAAATATTTCTTCTATAAGACATTTAAAAAAATCACATAAGACATTATATAAAACAACCTTAAGAGAAATATTAAAAAAATTTAATTTTTCCCAGTTCTTTTTGTAAGGAAAGGTAAATGTCATCTTTTATTAAAAAGGGTTAATTAATTTTTTACATACTTACCCTACTTATATATGGTAAATATATAAGAAGGGTAAGTATGTAAAAATCACTATTATGGATTATTATACTATTATAATTAAAAATCACTATTATGGATGTATTAAGCAACTTTTCAATGAAAAATGTGGCAAATTAAAAACTAAATGCAATAACTATAATACAGAAAATATCATAAACGTCTTATGGACAGAAATATTTTTTTGTTTCAATACACATCTGGAATTTATTCTAAATGAAGAAAGCAATTTGCTGCAATTATTATCGAATGCCATTGGGGTACAAATGACATGATTTTAATGTAATTATTCTTGGGCAAGGACTCACATTTAGAATAAAACCAATTTGATTTTATTCCTCATTAACAAACATTCCTCATTTGCAAACAAAACTTTAATTATAAAAATGAAGAAAAGCAGAAAAATATTACATATTAAAGAAATCTCATAGAATTTTTTTTAAAATTTCATTCTACTAGATTGAATTTACATGATTAGACTGAATAAAATGAACTTTATAATAAAATTTCTTATTAGAGTCGGTGATAAGAGATTTAAAGTTTTTGTTTTGTAATCAAAGAATTTACTCTTATTTTCCTTCAAAAAATTCAACCGAATTATAAATTACATTTTTATGACTTTTTATTTTATACTTAGAAGAGGTGCTTCAATAAATTAATGTATTCTTGCCTAGAAGGTAGATAAATGTTAATTAATAGAGAAAAAGATAGATAGAAATATAAAATTATTTTCTTTTAGACGATAAAAAAACTAAATATTGCCTGATTCAAATGATTGCTTACGAAAAAGCTATTTATTTTGTGTATTATTTTTATAATTACGATTAGTGACTTCATTTTTAAAAATTAGTAAATTATTTCATACTGTAATTTTTAATTTTCTTATAATCTCAAATAAAGAATAATTACATTTCTTAAATGAAATTTTTACGTTGCATGATATACTTTAGTTTTTCATTTCGATAGAGAAAGGAAATCCTCTTGTTTTTCGATAATACTCTGCAAATTTTAGTTAATTTTTACTTTAAATGATGATAATGGAATAAAAAAAAATTGATGAGAATATTCTTATATTGCAGATAAAATTCAATAATTTATCTTATATTATTTATAACATGTGGTTATTTCTTAAAATGTAAATTAGAAGTCTGGAATAAGAGGACTCAGTGTTATGCGTTTTCATATACCAAGTTTCAGACAAAATAGAGTAACAGCTAATGATAAAGAAAGTTGGTTGGATGGGTTTTATGACGCAAGGTCCAAAATTGGACATGCTGCGCCAATAAAGAGAAAGAAAAGAATTGGAATAAAAATAAGTAAAATAAAAAATAACATCAATTTATTTTGAATTGTAATTCTGTCACCTTATGCAGGATGATAGAAAAATCTGACGTTCTCAAAATTAGACAAATTACAATTATCGTGTTGACTTTTATATTAATATCCTGTAAATGCTTATACTGTAAACGAGCTGAATTAGCAGATAATTTGATTAGAGATATATTTTTAGAAATATATACTGTAAAGTAAGAATAAATAATTCAAGAAAAATATTCTAGTATACATTTCTTTGTGAATTTTATGTATGCTATTTACAATTAAAATTTATGATTTTTCTTGTTTATGAAATTAAAAAAAAATTCTTATGAAAAAAATATAGTCCTAATGTTTACGTTTTGCATTGCTTTGATATAATCATTCCAATAAGGAATGTTTATTGCAATAATTTACTTTAAGATAAAAGAAATTTTTTTGTCAATTTAACAATCTTAAAGGAAACTGCACTTAGGGCAGGCAACAGAATAAAAGCCTAAAATTAAAACAATAATGAAAATAGGAATTTATGACAATATTTTTCAATTTTAAAATCTTTGAGACTCATTAAATGTATGCAAAAAATCAACAAGTTAAAAAATAATTTAAGTTGCAACACTGATGTACAAAAAATAAAATATATGAATTAAAACATGTTACTGTTGCATGATGACAGGCATTTATTATTTTATCTGTAAACAGTTTGCGTAAAGTGTGTATCATGTTTGTTGTAAGAAGATAGAAATATTTTCAGAAAAATATTTTTTCATTTTCTTTCTTTACGAAACATAATATTGAGTGCTTATGAGTTCTCATTTGTATTTTATTTAGTTATTGAATGCAGCAATTCAAAATTTTCCTAAAAGATATCAGCTTGAACGTTTACATATTTAAGAAATATGGAAAATCTCTCTTTATAATTTAACAAATAAATAATTCCAGATCTCAGTTTGAAGTTAATAGTTTTTCATAAAAAAAACATAATTTACTAGAAGAAGTTAACAAATCAAAAAAATATTAAGTTAATAACTTTTATTAATTACTTTTTTACCCCATTAATTTTCATAAATAAAGTATAGAAAGTTTTATGAAACTTCTTTCTTTAACACTTTTCGGTATCAGTTGAAAAAAAATATTTAATAATTGGTGATATAATGAATGCATTTTGATAGTTGTCACTGAAAACAATTAAAGTATTTCTTAAATACATTATGAATATTTGATAAACTTTTTTATAACGTTGATACAATTTTAAAGTTAAAATAATAAAGAATCATAGCTAAAAATAAATATTAATAAGTTAGTTTTTTGCTGTCGCTAATCTTCAACCAAATTTGAAGTCAGTCAAAATCCATGAATCTGAAGACCTTTAAAATCAGAAAGACAGGAAAAGAAGAATCATAAATATCATCCTAAAGGCAATCCAGGTGGGTTTGAATACAAAGAAGGTACTGGGTTCCCCCCCCCCCTTAAAAAATGTGAGACATTTCAGGTGGACGGTGGTGGAGAGAAAGGCTTTCCTGTCATACGAGGGTGTTAGGGCTAGGCCTGATTTCCTTCCCGTAAAACAAGAGTGATTAGGAGTAGCTTTGAATGGGCTTAGAGTCATCTTATCTGGAGTTGTAACCAAACAAAAATATTCTAAAAGTCTTGTTTAGTGGTCAATATATGAGTTTGTAAATTTGTTATGTATTTTAAAATTGTAATGAGCTATGTAAGCATAACCATTTTTAAATGTTCAAAGAATTTGCCAAGATTATACTTTTTTCTTAAAAAGTAGCTTATTTTCAATTTATCTTGATTAAGATTTCGCAATCACTTTCATACAGTAAAGCTGGAAAGAAAAGTATTTTATGTTGTCCTATCATTTATCGCTATTCAGACTGATTTAAAATGATTTCTAAGTCTGTTATATCCTAGCCTTTAGTTGTCTTCCCACCTTTATTCCAATTTTGCAGTTATTTCTGTTTGTTGCCATGATGTAATAATATTTAAAAAATATGAAATATTTTTGAAGAAAACTTTTTGACAAAAATTGTTGTAAGTTGAAAATCACCAAGTACTATGCCTATGAGTTTATTTTTGTTTTTACTTTCAATATTATTCTATAGATCAATAACAGAAATGGAAACAACAAATGCCATTTTTATATTGTTTTTAGCTTATCTCATGATTTGAGTAGCCTAAACAAAAGTGAAGACGTGCAAAGACTTCTGAAAAATATTCTGCAGCACTTAATCAAATACATTTCAGTGAATCAAATTATTTCTTGTTCTTTCTTCTTGTCAAGTGCTTGAGTAAATCATTGGATAAGAACAAACTGAGAATGATGAGATAAATGTCTCAGATGAATAAATGTACCTAAACAAATTCCTAAATGTCAGTAAGATGAAATAGATGAATCTTAAGAAAAAATTCCCATGTTTTCCGAGAACCAAGACAATTTCAAGAAATTAATATCATTCAGAGCAAGTTTTATTTGATTGTTTTCTGTGCTTCTTCTTTCTACATTTTGAAACGTTCTGAGAGGTAGAGGAGAAATTCATTTTTACATCAGCTTCAGAAGAGGATATATCAGTTGTTCTTTTATTATTTTTTTCCTAGAGATTTCAGATTTTCAATTTTTGTATCCTCATATTAGATTTACTGATAATTTTAATAGTAATTAATAACAATATTAGATTTACTGATAATTGAAGTAGATTTTATTAGAATTTGTACTAGAGAAATCTATTAGAACTAGAAAAATCTATTAGACTAGAGAAATCTGCAAGAATTTGATGGTAAAGTGGAATTAGAGGACTGAGTTGAAATTTGAGCCGATATTGGTAAAATGCTCTTCATTGCTGGATTGTTGATTATTTTTGCAACTGTTTGTAAAGTTGAAGAAAAGAAAACGTCAATTTTTGGTGCTATGTTTCTTACTATTTGTCTTGCTTTCAATATTTTGTTTTATCTTGATTGAAATTACTAATTTCTCTTATATAGATACAGGACAAGATTTGGAAAATGCAACATGTGAACCAGAACAGTTACAACACTTGAAAATTTCTGAAATACAAGCATTAGATTTACGAACAAATCGTTCACATTTTCCACACATAGGATCAATACTTTGACTTACCTGTTGAGAATGACCTTATTTCTGACATTTGAAGCACCTAAGAGGTTTAATATAAACAAAGTTTGAAAGCCATATAACTTCCTTTTATGGATTTTGGTAATATTTTTGTTTGAAAGTCAAGACAACATATTGTGTGGAGGATAAGCATACCGTCACGTCGTATATCTATACCAAGTGTAACACAAAATCTTTGATCAAGTAATGCTTTCCAAAATTCTGATTCTGCAAATTGTATGAAATCTAGGTTAAAAAAAACACCAGGAGACTCATTTAAAGTTTTATAACCTGATGTTTTGACTTGAATTTATTTAAAAGCACTGATTATGGAAGACTATTTTGAGTGAAATTAAGCAATAGATCTCCCGAGCGTAGTTTGTTTAACATTCTGTATGTTATCAACAGACGATGTGAGAAGCCTTTGTATCAGAAAAGGCGATGCTGCAAGAACATTGCTTCATGTTCTTATCAACAAGCAAAGAGTATATGAATTGACTTCAAGGACGCGAGTATTATAGCCCTTAGGATATTTGAAAAGGTTCAGGTTTTACGACACCGACCCCCATGGAGCCCTACTGGGGATGGCAGCCACCAACTCTGGAAACTTACAGCCAAGGTGCTCTCCATTGTGTTAATCGATACCCATACACTGGGATTCCACCTTGGAGGTAGTGACCATTCTTATTGCCAAACCAAATGATTTGGTCCCTTCGTTTGATCCTCAGTAAACTAGACAAGACTGTATTTTCGGCCAAACGATTGATACACTAAAGGCCACAGTGAAGTACTCATCCAAAGAGTTTCAACCCTCGACTAATACGCCAGGATCTTGACAGTCCATGCGAATCAAGCAGCAAACAAATAGGCTGCAGCTACTCATGGAAAGCCCCTTCACTTGCCGTCGTGGCATGGAAATGATAAGGAAAAGATTAGAATGAGAAGAGAGAAAAATAGAGAGAGAATATAGATTACTGAGTATCTCGGAATTAAAACATCCACATACTAGAAGGTGAGCCCCTAAAGAAGGTATTAAAATACTGAAGACTGAACTAGATTGCATGCTTTTTTATTACGTATAAATTTATGCATTGCAAAAATATTTGAAATATGAATATATATGAAGCTTTATAATTACTTAAATAAACACTAGAATTTATTTTACCACTTACATTTATTATTAAGTAAGAAAATTGAATTATATGAAAACATATATATTGTATCTTTCCATTTATAAATCATGTTCTTTAGTTCAGAAAGCACAAAAATTGAATTTAGACACTTTAGATAAAAAAAAATATTTAGACTGTTGAATTTTTCATACCAGTTAAATCGCCTATCAGAATGAGCAATGAAATATCTTAACAAACATTCATTATAAAGGTACTCATTTTCAATTGGGATAAAAATGCTTAAAGACATTTCAAGTATAAGAGCTATGATTTTTTTGATTGCAAAAACGCATTTAACAATAAAACTTTGAGTTTTTTTGAAATTCAAGAAATACTATACATATTTTTAGCAAATGCCAAATTATGCTAATTTTTAACTACAATTCGCTTTATAACTAAAATTGAATATATTTCTAGTATTTTTTAAAGAATTGAAATTGGTAATAATTTTTATATTGTGTAATCACAATATATTTTTCTAATACTCAGCTGCCTTTGGAAATTTATCAGATTCAGCGTTACAAGAGGTAAAAGTGATGGTAATTTATATATATACATATATATATATATATATAATATATATATGAAGATAAAAGTTTGTGAATAAAAAATATATCTAGTAAATTTTCTTTATGTAATTTCAAAAGCTTTTATTAAGATTCTCAGAAGTCTTAAAATTAACAAATTTGTCTTTAGTGTATCGATATTCAATTATACATCAATAATAAGTCTTCCTTGATTTCCTTTCTTTCCTTGGAGCTAATCTCCTTAGATACTCCACCTTTGAATGTAAAATACCATGAGATAGATTGCGAATCTTCTCTTGCCCATTGCGAATCCAATGCCCATTATCTGTTTCTGTAAGCCCCTTGGGTGTGAAGTGGACAATGTCACTAAGTTGAATTCATCAATCCCTTTATTTTTCCCTACTTTCTGATAAAGTAGCTTCCTCCTACAGCTATTTCATCAGAAAGCATTGGGAGGGAAAAATGCTTAATTGAATCTTTAATGGATTCTGTGGAAGTGAGGATCTTGTTGACATCCCCAGAGGAGGAACAGAAGATGTTGTCATGTGATTGCTAAAGAGATTTAAGCGGCTTAAAATATTTTGGATTTAAACATACGAAATAAAGTAAACTAAGATTAATGGAAAGTTTCAGAAAAAAATCTCAGTTTTTTTTGCAAATACAGTATGTTAAATATTAAATGATAAGTAATTCATTCTTTTATCAAGGGTTAAAATTTTTTTTTAAATATTGGTTTCATCCTCAAATTTAGCTGCAAATTTTTCTGAAATACAAAATATATTTGTAAATAAAAATGAGGTAATTTATAATCGTTGTGAAGGTAAATAAATAATTTTTAGATTCAGTTTGTCTTTTGTTGATGTAAATTTTAAATTTTTGCATTTTTTAAATTTTTTTTGTTGAAAGCATTAATCTAGGGATTGTATTGTGAATAATAATCATTATTCCGATTATATAATTTTGATATGAAAGGGACAGAAAGAGGGATAAAGAGATTAAAGTTATGATTTATCAACTATTATATCAACCTTCGTTCAAGATTATTGCAATAATAACTGTAGATTTAATAAATTAATTTTTATTCATATTTTTTTATAAATCTAACCTAAATAATAAGACTATCACAGTAAGCATTAAATATGAAATTTATAAATCAAATTTCAATATTACACAAAAAAATAAACATAAGGGCCCATATACAATTTAACCAAAAAATTAATAACTCGAATAAAATAGTTATTTTCCTGAAACGCAAATTTTTTTCTTTGTAAATTTCTATAATTTTTTAAAATCTTGTTCGAGTTTAGATTCTATTTTTTATATTTTACACTAAACAGTTTCTTTATAAGAGAACATATTTTTACTTAAATTGAACATAATCAACACACAGTATAAATGTACATTATATTTTAGTAAATTATTTTATTTGCAAAAAAAAAAATTTTAATTTGTTTTACGTATTTATCATTGTTTTTCTAATGATTGAAATAATGATTTCAGAAGAAAAATTAAATTCCTAATTAGTAATTGCATACCATTAGTAACAAAACATATATAGTTATATTAAAAGTGACATAGGGTTGAGAATTTACTGATTATACCTAAGTTAAATTTTTCCTTTCAAGTGTATTAAAATTTAATATAATACGCATACTGGTTACCGAATTACTTTAAAATAATATTTTTATGAGTTATTTCTTTATTTACATACCAATATAATAATTAAAAATTGCAACTAGGTAAAAATAGCCAAAATTTTGTAAAAATTAAGAATTATTAAACAAAAGTTTAGACCAAAGCATATTTAAAATATTTGTTCCAGAAGAATTACAATGAATAGTCAATATATTAGAAAAATTCTGGACTATGATAGCATGTTGACCATGTAATCTTTGGCCTTTAAGTGGTTACTTGGTAGTTGATAATCATATAAAACGCTTAACAAACTATTATTTGATTGTGTTTTGACCTCACCCATCATAAAGAAAACAAAGAATCTGAGCAACTTTAAGCTTCAGAGTGTAGTTTGTGATTTTGGAAGTAGTCTCAATGCTTTTGAATTGGCCAGTTTTATGCTAATGTTTTCCTGATAAACCATTTCAATATTCAAAAAGTAGGTGGAGACTTACATGCGATCGCAAATAATTCACTCATCCAAGGGATGAGTGTTGGCAGGAAATGCTTGTTCGTGTAAAGAGAATAGTCTTCACTCGTCAACTAACGTGCAGTTAAAACACGACTAAAAATCAGCATCCCTTGAAGCATAAGACCTTATATATTAGGAAAGACGACCAACAAAAACAGGCTGGAAGCTCGGAAAAAAAAACATGGTAGACAAACCATATATAGTTTGTAAAAAACAAACGCAAAATTGCAAATAGCGTTTACAATTTTATTGAGATCACCAACACTGAACAAATAAATAGAAGACTGTTTACTGGTTTGAGGAATTCCAACTCCTTCTGATTCACGAGGATAGATGGCGAAGAATCTGGAGACAAGAGAATGAAATAATGAACGTTTCCTGCCAAATGACCATTGCTTATGCTGGAAAAGAAGATGTACTGAAGATGCAGGAATGTTTCTGCAGTATGCTCATCATTTTGCGGCCTTTTTTAATGTTTCTATATGGATAAAATTCACTTTTCAGGAACAAAAACTAATTTTTTTAACTATTTAATTATTAAATTTCTCCATAAGTCAAATGTAGAATTTGTAGTATGAAACATTCTGAATCTATTACATAGCTTACCAAATTTTGAATTATAATGAAATAATTCCTTTATTAGTAATATTGTTTGGAACACATGCTCTAATTAGAGTCCTGATAGAATCAAAGAGCATTTGTAAAAAAGCTCCCATACAATATCTAATTCAGAAATCATATGTAAGCTTATGAAATATATTTCGAAAATTTTTATTAATAAACCCTTTATTCTGCTTATAAAATGTCTTATAAACCATTCAATAAATATATCTCAATGTTTTAATGCTTAAAATTTTGAAATGATTTTGTAAATAAAGGAACTCATTTTTATTCATTTTTCCAAAATCCTCTTTAAGTAGCATTGAAATGAATAATATAATTAAAATTAAATTTGCTAATGTGAATGCTATTGAAAAGAAACGTATTACATTAAAATAAATATTCAATATAAAAACATTTGGGGTAGGCATGAAAAAATGTTTAGTTTTTGATTCAAAATCCTCGCAGAATGTTTTAAAAAACACTTCTTTGAATAGAAACCAAGAAAAAAATTCCATTGCTATTTTTGACTTTTTTTTAATGTAATTGAATTGGTTTTCATCTTTTAACTACTCATATTTTCTCAAATATATAGGGCAAATAATTCAGAGTATATATATTTTTCAAGGTAATTTCAGCATTTAAACATTTTTTTTTATTTTTATTCAGCTTTTTATAATTTGAAATCTTAAAGCCAGTCACGATGCTGAATTATGTCCATGAAAAAAAAACATTCATTTAATAGTCATTAAATGCTTTGGCAATAAAAAAAACGAAGCTGATGTCAATAACAAGAAAAATTGTTGCATACCATTCACCAATCAAATGTTTCATTCATTTTAAGCAGTTTTCTTAAAGTATTACTTGCTTAAAGATTCATTTAAAGTATTATTTCTTAAAGAAGTGCGCGTGTGTATTATTCAATGCTCATATTTAATTAACGGTTTTACTTAAAAATATCTTCAAATCACTAGATTTTATTCAAAGTTAAAAATATACAATTCTTTTGAATGACATACAAATAATGCCACTGATAAGTATAAAGTATTATTAAGAGAAAATACGTGGGAAGTAGTTTAGAAATCTGCTAAATAACTTCAGTTCTTAATATTTTCATTTGATTTTTAAATTTAAAATTAAAAATTTGTTTTATTATGTAAAAAAATAAAATTTTATCCATGCAAAATATTGATGCAGAGGAATATTTCCCATTAAAATCTACATGTAAGATAAAACATACAAAAATACAAAATACTAAAAAGAAGGAAAAAAACTGAATTTGCTCGTATTTAATGATAGTTATAGTCTTTGTTATCGTAAATATTTTCCAAAAAGGATGGGAGAAAGGATGTGTAAAGGGAGAAAATCTCTGTTGAAACCAGAGAAGCTCATTAAAATGAGATTGGTGATCTTTGGTACTACGAAACTGAAGAAACATCAAATATTTCAGTTTAATTAAAAGAATAAGATCTCCTGAAATAAAAAAAAAGGTTTATAAGAATGCGTTATCATGTAGTTGAATAAGAAAAAGAGCAAATATAACGTTTTGCGCTTTCTCTAAGTAAAGTCTCAAGAAAAAAATAGTAAAAATAATAAATCAATATCATTATCAGTATGATTTTTATGCATATGCTCTTTTTTAAGCATTTAAGAAAGTGAAATGCATTAGGGTTTTTTTTTTTTTTTTTTTTTTTTTTTAAATAGCGAGTGGAAGATTAAAGTTAATCCCTATGTTCAGCGTTTTGTATTAAATGGATGGATTTGAAAGAACTGTTTCGAAAACAATTACAAATAAGTAAAAAATATCTTTTTGATATAACTGGATAAAGAAATTAATACTTTTATAAATACATATATACATTTATATAAACTTTATATTTTATTAAGACACCTCATTCTCTTAATTTCCTTTTGTTTCAGTCGATAAAATTGTTTGCGAGGATATGTAGGAGTCAAAATGTTTTTAATGTATTATTATTATTTTTAAAATACTTAAGTATTAACAATTTTATCTAAAAAACATAATATGAAATTAGAATTTAAATTAATGACATTAAATTAATGCTACAAAAATATTGTTTTCATTTTCTATCAAAATGTGAATTGGCAACAGTAGAAAGAAAAAAAACAAAAAATGAATGTTTTTTTTTTTCTCTAATACCAAGTAGTAATTATAAAGTTTGTTTGATTTACTGTATAACTCAAATAATAGTAAAATATAAAATGTATGTAATAAGTAAATGTAAAATAATACTTGTAAATATTCAGCTTAATAAAATTATTTCTCTGACATCTTCTGTTTGGAGACTAAGTTATTTTTCACACATAGGCGAATCAAAACTCAGCACTGAAATTTTTTTTGAATTTATTCTTGAAATAAGAAAAAAATTACAAGAGATTTTTGAAAATAAAAAAAAATAAAAAATAAAAAAAAATAAATAAATATAAAAATAAAAAAAATAAAAAAGTGAAGTATGGTAAAATCATGACGTATTTTTAAAATTCAAGGTAAAAATTCTCGTAATTTGAATTCATTAATTACTTTACTAATAAATGTAAATTTTAATTTAAATTCATGAAATATATTTTAGTTTTATGCTATTTTGATAGGTTTTATGTGTCTTCTTTAATTTTTAATAAATTATTTATTACTTTTTCATCAGTTACACTATTAATATAAGATCATGCATTGCCTTAAATTTTCTAATTATGAAGTTGAATGTAATATGTGAACTTTTAACAGCTTTAATTTAATGATAAAATAGGCAAAACTTATCATAATACATAATAAGCCATCAAGTCAAGTAAATGTATTACAAATTATATATAGTAACAAATATTTAAACCATTCTCTTGGTTTCCATGATTAAAATATTCAAATGAATAATAAAATCAGTAATAATAATAAATGCACAACTTATATTAGTGATTGGGTGGTAAGTTATGTAAAATAGATTATGATAAATTATTGGAATACAGATCAATTAAATTATCTGTATTTGAGAAGCAGTGAAGCTGATAAAAGTAATCAATAGATTATTTTTATTATTATCAAAATTATTACAAAGATTAAATCTCGGATCTTTTATTATGGATTTCGAAATTCTTTTAATGAGATGAAATACGCAGAGATGCATATGATGTAAAAATCTTTACTTAGTGTGATTTTACTCAAGACATATCACGACCTATCGTATATTTTCCTTACTTTTTGTGCAATGCTTGAATATTAATCCCTAACTGCATTCACTAGACTATTAGCACGTCTACATATATTCAGGGAACGGAAATATAATTCAATGTAAATTGCCAAACATAAATAGTAAAGCATTTATCAACCCTTATTGAGACTCAAAATATAATTTTAAGTATCATTACAGAAAATTTTTTGTTTTGCAATTATTTACTATTAAACGTTAAATTATTTACTATTGTTTTGCAATTATTTACTAAAATTTACTTTATATTTAAAATATTATTTGAAACAATTTCAGGAATTATTACTTTCAGTAATCATTTTAGTACCTAAATAATAGGTTAAAAGCAACAGCTTATGATTTTGAATATAAATAATGTTTATAATAAAAACCCATAAGATTATAGGAAAGTTAAAAATAAGGAATATTAAATGAATTAGAACATGCAGTTAATAATTAAGAAATGAAAATGAAACATTGAAAAAAAAAAGAATTTTCAGTAACTTTATAGGGGTATAAAGTAGTAGTTATTTGCATGATATATCATATTGCGAAAGTAAAAAATCTAAGGTTATTGTTAATTTAAAGATAAAATTAAGTACATTTTTATTTTTTAACCAATAATATGTTTTGAGAAAAGAAAGTATTATGCTACCAAGAGAGTAATATTTACTTTAATGATGTAGACTTTAGTTATTGATGTATTATTTTCTACATTACTATAAAATAAAAGCATATGCATTTGTGTGGTAAAATTTTGAGATCTTAGAGACTAAAATTTATTTAATAGATTGAAAATGTGAATTTTTATCAGACATCTTCTTTAAATTTATTGGTGATAAAATTTTATTATTGAAAAAATGTGTACCAATGAGAAAAAATGAAGAATAAAGAGAACTAAATACTCGTATTTTTAAAAAATTATTCAAAATGTAAGAATTGATTAAACATATTGTATACATATTTATTTTATGCTGTTTAGAGTGTTTATTAAATCCATTAATTAAATAAGGAAAGGAAATTGAAGAGATTCAAGAAATATTTTGAAGTTAATCAATGAATTTGTTTTTTATATAGTAGAGTTTTCGATTGCTTCACTATTTTCAAATCAATACTCATTATACATAATATTCTTAGTACAAAAAAACAGCTATTGAAAGAAATTAATTTGAAAAATATATTCAACCGTCAAGTCCATAATGGAAAAAAAACTAAAAGACAGAAGAAAAAACCAGTTATAAAGAGAAAAAAAAATCCCTCATATCTTTTTACAAAAATAATTTTTTCTTTCTTTTTGTGAGCAATTTCTAAAAAAGGGCAATTATAAAAAAAGAAGACGAGAGAATTCTATGAATGTCACAGACGCTCATTAGACAGAGACTGACGTCCAATTAATGTACCTAAATTGTAAAAAAAAAATTAAAAAATAATTTTAAAGGTTTTGATGAACAAAAGTGTGGGCTTTCTCACGTGTTAAAAAATTTATAATTGTGTTGAAAGTTACAATTATGGGAATATTTAAAGTGATGGTGAAATTAGTCTGGTTTAGGGATAATTTATTAAATGCACTAAATTGAAAAAAATATTATTAATAAGTATTGAATACAATCACTCAATATGTATACGTATTACATGAATATATATACTCGAAAGAGACTCATTTCAGAATTGTTACTGCATTATATTTTCCTTGTAGTCTTTTTATAATCATTTAATCAGCTAAATCAATTTTATTTTATATAAGGAAAGTTAAAAGGATGATAAATAATAAATTTCTTATTAATTGTAAATAAAAATTCTAGTTTATTTTTATATCCAAATAATTAGAATTGGTTTGAAAGTAGGGAATTAACATTTTTACTAACCAATATAAAGTAATGAAGGCTCCAATTGGAGTGTTCACTATATGTTATTTAATATGGTCCCACAAAATTTTATAGTCATGTTAAATTTATTGTAATAATATAATAGTATATATTTTATAAATAGCCAAAATATCATGTAAGAATGCAAAGTCTTGTTTCAAATTCCTTATAATATTTTATAAAATCATTTAGTTCTCTAGTAAAATAGGCGTAAAAGAGTTGTTTTACAAAAGAATGAAATGATATCATATAATAGTCTGAGTATTTGAAAACAGATTCAGCATTATACGCCACGCTGATTATATTTTCTAATAAATATATGTCTTTAATAATAAAAGTTATTCAATAAAGTTTTTGTTTTAGTATAAAATGTAATTGCCTTAAATATGTTGTAAAATATTGCTGAAAACTAATATAAAATTACATCACTATTAAACTATTATTAAAAATTTTGTCAACTGCATATATATTCAAATATACAAACTGCGGATTTTATTTAAATTAAAAAAATATTAATCCCAAAATCGCTAGTGATATCAAATTTTTATATTAAGGACTATCATCTTTAAAAGTTTTCAAGTTTCAACGAAAAAAATATATACTCTTCAATATTGAAATATCATTTCCTTTATGAATATAAATTCCTTTTTTGCATAAAACACAGTACTTTAACATTCATAAATGTAGCTGAGTTTTAATGGAAAGAAATTTTCTGAAGAAAAATTGGTAGTTTCTATTAACAATTTTTATGCCAATAGATTTTTTGACACATTAAAAAATAAGAAACATTAAGTTTATGCATTTTAAACTTTGGTTATTTAGAAATAACCTGGGTAAATGAAATAATCACAATATTTTAAACATTAAGAAAGAGTTATTATAAAATGACACTTTACTTGCGATAACTTCTTAATATGGAGATCATTCTAATCAATCTAATCTCCTAACTTTATCTATTCTCTCTCCCTCTCGTTTATGAGGCTAAAATTAAAAAAAAATAACATAAGAAGGCAAATATAATTAAATTAAAAAAATTAATTATTTTCATATGATTGAATGTGTTAATTTATTAATAGATAAAATGTGTAGCAAAATATTTTTAACGAGAAGTCATTTGCATTTTAACTCATTCACTTACATTAATAATCTTTAATTCTACTTTTTGTTTTTTTATTTTGAATTATTGTATTCCACTGGCGATATCTATAGTATTAAAACATAATTAATTTTAAAACATATTTTAAACAGGCTTAATTTTTGCAAAAGTCCATAAAGCATAACAATATATTCCCTGTAAATTTTGCTTCTCATCGTTTTAAATGAAGTTTTTATAATGCTTCTCATTATGAAAATTTCAATTGCAGACTTCATTTGTGCTAACTTTAATACATTTGAAAAATTAATTTAAGGTAGTATTTAATATTAGTGATTCACAATAAAGTCATAAAGGAGAAATCAAAATTTTCTTATTAAACTATTAAAAAATACTATGAAAGAATAAAGTAATAATATTAGAAATTATCCTTACATTAAAGATTTCAAGCTAAGAAAAGTAGAGAAAAATACATTAGTAAGAAAGAGAAGTAATATATTTCTTTCTTCACATGCTGATAGAGTACTAAAATATTTATATTCAGTCAAGTAAAGGAAAAAAAAAGTACAGAAGAGCAGCCGTTCTTTATGACTATCCTACATACCGAAATGGATGAAAAGATATATGAATAAAAGAATTTTGTACTTGGCCAGGCAATGAAAAAACAAAAAACTGGAGATTCCGAATGCTCTTTTTTTACCTTTGATTTGAAGGAATCTAACAATGCTTCCTTTTCGTGAAAGAAAGCTCTTGCTATCCGTTAAATCTCCATTAGAGAAATGGAAAACTTTGGGGTGCAGTAATTGCTCTGTGGACTCGAATGTCACTCTTTAGGTACCCATTTTATCTCTCTGTAAGGATTTCAATAAGAAAAAAGTAATTAACTAATATTAAAATGAACAATTTAGTAGTTTATATCTACGATATAACAATCTTTGATTTGCAATTCCTAAGTATTAAATATGTATTGGTTGTCATTTTATCTTAATTACAAAAAATGAAAATGTACAGATATTCTAATATATACAATCAAGATAGCTTTAATATATATATATATATATATATATATATATATATATATATATATATATATATATATATATATATATATATATATATATATATATATATATATGTATATATATATCTATATATTATTTTATTATTTTCACTAAAATCTTCCTTTTTTGTGTATGTTATATTTTTTTCACTGTAAATGCTATTGCAATCTGTAGAATCATTTTCCGTGAGAAAAATTCTCAAAAATGATTATTTTATTAAATTAATATGTAAATTGTAAAAACAATTTATATACATATATATTTATATATTTAAATATGTAAAATTACTTGCTTTAGATTTAAACTGAAATATGTTGAAATAACAACAAAAAATATGTTAATAAATGAGATATCACGAAAGATAAAATTGCATACCTGATAATTTCACATTTTTAATATTATTTAAGTAAACTTTTTTTGTGCTATAAATAATGACCTATTGAATTACAATCATAATTGATTTATTCACAGACAGATTATATTCTGCCTGTAACGAATTGTATATCATCTGAATGTAATTTCTATTCCTAGATAAAGATTGAGAATATTAATCCCCAACTTTTTCCTTCCAATTGAGTCTGAAAATTACTGTTGCGTTTTTCTATGATATTTATTAAAATGTGGATTACACTTATCTAGATATTTTAGTTAACAAATGTATATATTCTTGACACTGAACAAAAATACGAAGACCATTCAAAAAGTAAAAACCATTGTATTATTAAAAGTAAAATATAAATAGTGTATATTAAAATGAGCAATTTTGTGCATACATGACTCTTCCTTTACCACCTTATATATTACCACTTCTAACATTTAAACAATGGTTACATTTGATCACTTACTTTCGAAGATTTGTATATTCTTACTTTCGGTATTTTATTCTGCCATCTGTTCATTTAGGCATGGGATCATTATTTTCTTCATTTCTTTACCACTTACAAGATCTATATTACGAAAAATCTTTAATTTTATGATCTAACAATGATCAGATATAGCAATTCTTGAATTGCAATAAAAATATAAAGAAGAGAAGAAATTGTGAAGAAGTCCACTTATTTCTGGAAACATTTTTCGCGCGTTTCTAGTATTTTAAAATTTCTCTTACTCTTAATTTTTTATAGTCTCCTAAAATGACTTTTTTTATGCTGCTTTTAAAAATTTCCTGTCTTACAGACAATTTTGATATGAAGTACAATAAGTATATCACATCTAATACGGTCATAGAGTATAATATAGCAGAACAGAAATATAAAAATATTCTACTAAATATAGCTGAATGGCATGTTCATTTTGCTATATTCTTCCTCAAACATACTTTTAAAACTGTTATTGAACATAGAAGAAACATTTCATTTTTAATTTATTCATTTTGAAAGTTTGAAAGTTTATATATATATATATATATATATATATATATATATATATATATATAATATATATATATATATATATATATATATATATATATATATATATACATATATATATATATATATATAATAGAATTTCAGCAGATCTTTTGAAGATTAGGAGAAGATTGAGATTCACATTTATTGGAATTAATATTTGACAGTTTTCTGAGTTTCACTACAAATGATATGTATATAAATTACTAAAAAATAATTTCCAAAATATAGATTTAGATTTAAAATAGGGTGGTTTCAAAAGAAGCTATCACTGTGACCATAGTTCTATTGTACTTTACCGCTCAGAAATCCTTATTTAAAGAAACCAGTGGCTGCAGCAAAATTCATCTGACAATTTACAGGAATTTCCTGTAACATCCAAGATTTAAACAAGTGTTGACCCAAGAGTTCAAATCTATGTGCAGAAAAAGTTTCACATTCGCATAAGATATGTATTGTGAAGTCTCTTCCATTTAATGATAGCCTCTACAAGTAAGATAATCTGATACTCCCATTATGGTGAGGTGTTTCTTAAGGTGACACTGCCTTGTAAGAAATCCCGCTGCTCTCCTTAGACTGCTCCTATTAAAGTTTAATAATGCTTTTTACCTTTTACAAGAGCATGTGCTATTCAATGGCCTTGCCTGTTTTTGATTACTTACATGGGGCCAGTTCATAAACTGGTGTTTTCTGAAGCGGTCAAAAACGCTCTTTTTGATCAGTTCTTTTGAAATAACTAGCACTGGTTCTGGAACGAAAAATCGGTTGTTGACCCAGCCCTTGCCAACTCATCAACTAATTCATTGACAGGAACACCGAAATTGCCCAAGCACCCATATTAAAGTAATGAAGTTATTATTAGCCAATCTGCACAGATTAAAATGGCATTCTCAGACAAGAACAGAATTTATAATAGACTTCTGTAAAGCTGGTAATGCAGCTTGACTTTCAAAAGAGTTAACTATTCTTTTATGAGAATAGTTTCTGTCCAAGCATATTTTACTGAACACGAGAATGACAAAGATTTCTGCTTGGAATACAATTGTATGTTTACTCAAAGGGAACGTACAATTAGCTGTACAACAAATACCAGTCCCAGGGTTGGAATTCATTTTTGTATCATCAGTATACCAGTATGTACAATTTTTACTGATAATAACATTATTCCTGTCTTCTCTCAAGGGAAATAGGATTGTATTAGGATTATCAAAAACATATTTAACAATCGTGTAATCAGTAGGCATACTTACAAAAGGATTAATAGTTATGTCAGCATTAAAATTTCCCTAAGACAATTCATTTACTTGAGAGGAAGTTTAACCTTCTTGTAGAACTTTCATCTTTTCAATGCTCTGAGCATCCTTCTGGTTTGGATTCCGGAGAATTTTAAAAATCCCCCAACCTAAACCAGTGTAGGCACCATAATTTGCCTTTTTAATGGCTTCTGAGGCTTTAATATCAAACACGAATATCCATATAATAGAATATGTCTCTACAGATTTTTGCAGAGCACGCTTTTCTAATGACTTCAATTCCGGGTTGAGTCTATTAAGCATTTTCCAAAGGATGACAGGATCCCCTGGTATGAGTGTCCTTTGTCTTGAAGGCCACCTTTACCGGTTTAAGAAGATCACTGAGATCCAGTACTCTGAGTCCCTCCTCACCAAATTTATCAAAAGGTAAACGGAGATGTATGTTGAAATAACTTATAGAGTAAATTTCAGGTGTAAATTGTTATTATTAAATTATACGGCTTTTAGAGTAAAAATTGAAAATGATTGGAGAGTAAATTGAAAGATTATCTCAAAGATAATTCTAACAAGAATTTTGTTTTGCTAATATAATAAGAATTAAAGTTCTAAAAGAAAACTGAAAGCTGTGAATAAATATGAGTGATATTGTAATTGCTAGCAATATGAATAAAAATTCAATTAAGTTAATAAATTAAGCATATTTTATATTTTCATAATATTTAGAGAAAAGATTTCAATTATTATTTTGTGTCAAATATTACAATTGTATCATATTTTATAGGTTTATGGTTTCAATTAAAGTTATGACTTATATGATGATTAGTATACATATAATTGCTTATAAAATATATAAGCTTTTATATTATACTATTTCTATTTTCTTTTATTTAAATTACAGCTAATTTGTTTTGTTTATCGTAATAATAATATCCGTATGAGGACTGTAAATTCTACTAAATATGTTTTTATGAATTGAATTTTTGACATTAAATGCTTAGATAACTAATGGTTAACATCTATAACTAAAATCACATTTTCTAGTTAGTAAGAATTCGTTTCGAATAATTAATTTTATAATATACCAATTAAGAAAATATGAATTACTGAAGATGCTAAAAATCTTCTTCTTCCTCTTTCTTATCTCCTGGTCTGAATCAAATCAGGTCCATGACATTTTTCGTCAGATTCTAAAAATTGTAACTATGAACTATCATTCGAATGGATACTAATATTTGATGGAGCGACGTTTGTGATTGTAAACTACCTTGTGATATGCATTTCATTTCATGAAAAGTCAGAACTGAAAATTGTCTTTCCGTCCATCTGACATTCTAAACAAAATAAAAAGGAAATAAAGAAGTAAAATAAATGAGATGGAATAGATACATCTTTAATATCTTTCTGGAACATTAACTCTCAAATAATTTCTAAGTGAATGATTTCTCTTAACATTTCGATATTGATTTTATTTCTAAGAAAAGCAAAATAAATCCACTCACCGGCGTTTCGTTTTTCATTTTCTTAAAATTAATGAGAATACCATTTCATATCTTTTATATCTTAATTTTAAAATGAATATTATGAAATAATCAAATTATGCTGCATGTAGTAAAGATTTAAAACATCTTTAGTACATGCAGCATAATTACTAGAATGCAAATTTTCACAAATAAATTCTAAAGTACATAAAACAGAGAAAGATGTTTCGATTTTAATTTTGACACATGATTTGTTATTCAGTTTATCTCCCTTAACGACTTTGACGGTTTATCATAGGAACACGCACACATTTTTTAAACAATATATATAATATATATATATATATTATATATATAACCAACAAGAAAAAATGATTGCACAACAAAAAACGATAAGAAATTTTATACATACAAATGAGAATACTTAATTTGTAGCAGTTATTTGCTTATAGATATAAATTTGTTATTCATGAATTTGGATTATTGAGCTTATTAATAAGTTTAGAAATAAGTATACTAATTTACACTTTGAATTACTTTGTGATTTTTATTGAAATATTGTTAATGCTCTAATTTCGTTTATATTTTAAATCAGTTTAGTAACTAAAATTTTATAACATTAGTACTACATTTTTCTTTTCTTACCTTTATCGAATTTTTTATTGTTTTTCAATTGTTGTTGTATTTAATTAATTTTCGTAAAATATCTAATTATGATATTCATTCAATAAACCAAAAAGAAAAAAAAATAAAATTATGTTCTTAATTTTATTATTTTACATAATTTTAGTCGTTAAATTGAAGTAACCTAACTTTTATGGGGAAAATCGCATAATTAATTCAATTTTTCATCTTTAAAGAGAGAATTATATTTCTTATTTTGGAAATATCTTACAGAGTAAATCCCATAAATCTTATTCCCAATTTTATATTTTTTAAAATTGAAAGCGATGGTAAAAGGAACTAAAGGTGGAGAATTCAATAGAAAAAATTCAAAATAAGTTCTTAATTTTATATAGTATAATTTACCAGGATCAAATTATTAAAATTAGTTGTGTATAGTGCTTAAGTACTCGAAAATGCATAAATATTATTTTTGTCTGTAATTTGATCAAGATACACTACACTCCAGGATTATTTCTGACTGTTACATGTTAGTGTGCAACATGAGGTTTTTTAAATCTTCTCCACCCTTGGTTCATTTTTCCATGGTTATAACTTTCAATTTTAATAAAATGGAATTCAGCTTTATAGAATTTACTTCGTAAAATATTTACCGAATAAAAAACCTCTAATTCTGTTTTTAAAGTTGAAAAATTGAATTAAGTAATTCCAACCAAAAGTTAGCTAACTTCCATTTTGAGCTAATATGGATGTATAAATGGATAAAAATATTAATTCTGTATAAGGTTTTACTAATAATTTTTAAAGTATTTTTTAATTTACTTTATTGTTTTCATTTTTTGTTTAAATGTACAAATGTACGTGTCTTGGCATAGAACCTGTACTCATTGCCTTTTAAAGAGAATTGTTTTTGGAAAAACTCTAATTGTATGTATAATATTTTGTTAAAAATTATCGCAAAACAACTGATGCAGTTATTAACATACATGCATATAATGATGGAAAGTAATACTTGTAGTTAAATCTAAATTTTGTATACCGATCAAATTATTTTTATTATACTTTTTTATACCATGTGTTTAGGTTTCAACAAAAGTAATTTAACAAAACATATGCATTAAAAGTAATTTTTGAAAGTAATATGATATTTAATAATAAATGTATATATATATATATACATATATATATATATATATATATAATACCAATTAATAATATTTTTGTGGGAAATGTATTTAAATTTTAAACTATTTAAGTGTTTTATATTTAAAGTAAAATTTGTCAAATAATTTAAACATAAAGCACTTACGAAACAAATAATGAAAAAATCAGTTTTATTCTTATTCGAAAAATTTTAATTTAAAGTGAGTTATTATAATTATGAGTAAATTGGAAAATTATTCAGCTTTAAAAAGTATTCTTAGAAGTTATTCCAATACATGCATATTACATATTATACATACATACAATAATATAGATATATATATATTGAAATTACTTCCAAGAATAATTCTCTAATTTAATCATAATTATAATTGCTCATTTAAAATTAAAATTTTTCGAATAAGACAAAAAACGATTTTTTCATTATTTGTTCTGGCATTTATTTTTACATTGCAATTAATCTCCAAATTAATAAAAAATAACGTTTGTAATTAGACTGTGAATTTATTATTACCGGATAATTTTGGTTTAATTATCAAGAGAATCTTATTTGAATTCAATAAAATGTTTGTATAAAATTACAAAAATAGATTTATTATAATTAAAAAATAATAATGTATGATTGACTAGGTTATTTGCAATGAGTAAAAATTATTAATGAGAAAACAGCTTAAACAAAGTACAATAAAATTAAATTAAAAAATTTGATGCAAAATATTGTTTTGAATGTAAAAATAAAATATAAATTTTTGAATTGAATTTTATTTAATTTAATTTAATTTTGTTAAATATAAAATATATTATAAAATAATTTTGAATATAATTATAAAATATTTATGTCTAAGAGTATCACATCTCTTTTCAAAATTCTATTTATATATTTTACTATTTTAACAGATTCTTCATTTAACGCACAGTTACTAAAACATGGCTAAGCAAAGTTATTTTACTTTCTAATATGTTAACAATGTCCAACAAGTTTTCTTCAATTCTAATAGTTCACGAATCTTATTATCAGAACTTTCATCTTATTATTAAAGTCAGATGATGCTTTTGTAACGTAGGGATTCTTTCCTATCTATTCTTCCCTTCGAGTAATGCTCTTCAGATCCTCCTCTCAAGTCTTTTACTTCCAGCAGATGTAGTGAAAATCCTATGGCCTATTTCAAAGTTAGCGCCAATTACCTATTTCTCTTCTCCCAAGAGTGTTAAGTGGACAATGGCATCGAGTTGAATTTGACAATCCCATTACTTTTCCCTATCCTCTGGCAAAGCCTATTCTCTTCTAAGCACTGAAAGGGAAAAATGCATAATAGAATCTTTAACAGAGTCATCGGTAGGGAGAAAGGGAATGAAAATGAAAACAGAGGAAATTGCCTAATCTCCCTAGAGGAGAAATAGAAGAATCGAATTCTTGGGGAGCAAAGTGATTTAAAATAGTTTTAAATCTTTCAACTTTCATTCAAGATGAAGCTAAAACCTCAATGTTTCTATGAAATTTATAAACCATGTTGATGTCGAATTCATAAACCATAAGCTACAATGAAAAAAATACTTTATTTTTACGCAGAAGAAAATGATAGTATGTGAGATACATGAATTGAGATACAAATCATTCTTTTCATGCAAGATAAATTGGTATTTTCAAAAAAAGAAGTAGAAAATTAATACAAATAAGACATTAAGCAGATTTGTATCGATTTCACTTATATTCAAAGAAATAATAATTGCATTTTTTTACACGTTATTTGTTTCTTAAGTCGAAGGTTCTGAAGTTTAGTTTCGATTTTTGCAACAACAGCTTAATTTTTTACTGCATGCGAGATTTATCAGAATTAATATCTGAGATCAAAATAATGCATTATTGAAATACTCTGTTGTATCCTTAAAAGCATATTTAGATATCCATCAGTAGTCGAAACTAAGTTTTTTTTTCATAAATTTATCTTTTATTAGAAGGAGTACATTTTATGCAAACACAAATATGGAAATCTGTTATGAAATTATATTTATTAACTACAGTAAAGCTAATATGAAATAAGAAATTACTAGTAAATATATCTTTTTTATAGTTCTAACAATGTTTACAGTCAAAAAAATATAAACCACCGATTATATAAATGTTTGATTTAAAGTGATAGAAGTTAAGAGAAAAGAATATAAGAATCATTTATTTTAGAAAAATAATTGGAGTGAACAATATTTGCAACACAATACAATATTTAGAATATTCTTATAAAAAAACGTTTAAATTGTTAAACTATGTAAAATTTAAATTGGTTTATGGAATAAGAATACAGTGGTAAAATACACTATTACGAATTAGAGAAAATTTAAGAAAAGGGCTTTAAAACTATACTTTCAATCAAGATACCAGGAATAATGGCAAAAATTCTACAGAATCGATACCAAAAGGCTTATAGACATTTCCTTATTAAACGAAAACTAATCAAAAATCATTTATTTTAAATTTTCCTTAAACACGCTGTGATATGTAGAAAGTTATGTGTTAGAATGTATGATATGGAAAAAAAATTAATAAGTTTATTTTTTTTAAAATATTAGCAAATGTAATATACTTTTAATTTATTATTTTAATAACAAGAAAATTTGTTAATAGAGAAATAGTGTAAATAGAGAAATAACTGTTGGAACTAATTTCTTATTTAACAAAACATAAATAGTTATTCAAACAATTTTTCTACATAATATTTTATTTTAAATTAAAATTCGAGTTGTTTTACATCTTTTTACATATTAAAGGACATTTTTGTAAATGTATCAAAAGCTTTTCGACACTCCTGAAAATGAAGGATTTTCAATTTTTTTTGGTTTGAAAAAAGGCGGAATTATACCTTTACATAATGTGTGCGCCATTCAATTTCTACTGAGAAAGTGGAATGATTTAAAAGTAGGAATCAAGCAAAATGTCCCAGAATAATCCTGCCAAATCCACAGGTGTTATTTCACTTAGTGGACTATTTACCGTGCCGTAGTCACCCCTAAGCAAATTTGGTATA
The DNA here is from genome assembly GCA_030067965.1 of Latrodectus elegans. Taxonomy (NCBI): domain Eukaryota; kingdom Metazoa; phylum Arthropoda; class Arachnida; order Araneae; family Theridiidae; genus Latrodectus; species Latrodectus elegans. The sequence continues at coordinate 5,533,475 of CM057815.1, forward strand.
TATATCTATATCTATCTATCTATCTATCAAAAGGATGACACAGAAAATCAACAAATGGAATGACACAAATGGACAAAATGGAATGACACAGAAAATCAAATTAAATAAAATGAAACAAAGTACCAATATAGTAACCCCTTCAGGGGGTGTTGACCACATTGGCACCAAGTATGGTATTTTTTCAGGGGCTCCAGACTAAACTCTTAATGAAGCAACTATACCTTGTATAACCACAATAAAATTAATTTTCTTAATCGAAATAACAAATTTATAACCGGCAAAATAAAAATAAATATTAAATTTATAATTGCCAAAATAAACTACTAAATTTATAGTAAAAATCAAATTCCAAAAAAATTGCGAATAAATACACAAATAATAAATTAAATACATAAATCTAAGGATTAAGCGCAAGGACTAATACAATTTATAAAAGCATCTTAGAGTAACTTAAGCTGTTTCCCTCTGAATATATTGCTAAATATGCGTTGTAATTTTCGTCCTTTTTATTACCCTTATTTCAAATTAATTAATTAAAATTTCCATTAATAATAAGGAAATAAATAAATTATTAATTAAGATTTCCATTTAACGTCTTGGAGTTAAAAAAATATATGTTATGGATATGTTATGGAAATGTACACTGTGATTTTGTTTGAATTACATAATATATATATATATATATATATATATATATATAATATATATATATATATATATATATATATATATATATACATATATATATATATATATATATATATATATATATATATAATATATATATATATATATATACACACCCACAGGGATATATATATATACCTCATATTTTTCTCAGATGAATTGTTTGTTTTATTTTTAAGTAAATGTGTGTCTTCCGAATAACAGGGGCATCCATTTATTATTAAATTTGAAACTCATTTTCGTGAGTTGTTTGAGATGTTTAATTGCTTAAAAATGAAGATTTAAGTATATTTTTATCAATAAAATATATGCCTGACTACGGATAGGGAGGTTCTGGGTTTGAATCCTGATTCGGTCATGGATGTACTTTCTCTCTATCTATCCAGTCTTTGTCCTTTCCTTGTATCAATGGTTGTCTACCCTATAAATGACAGCCTATGGCATGTGTATACTTAGGAATCCAGACATTTTGCTTAATTTTTTTTGTTTATTGTAACTAATTAGTTGGTTATGCTAAGAAATCTGAATTTTTTTTTATCATAACACTTTTTAATATTATAATTATAAAACGACTGCTACATATTTTCTTAGATACAATTAAGTTAACATTTTTTTTATTAAATTTGTAACTAAAGTAAATTTTCCTTCTTGAAACTGCATTACAATTTGTAGCTTATTCAATTTATAATATTATGTATTCTTCAAATAGTATATTGTTGAATATCTAAATTCAAAATTAAATAGCTTAACATTAAAAATCATTTTCTTAAATCTTGCATTTTGAACTGTAACATTTCTTGATTACTTTTGATAAGTATTCCTTAAGAAAAGTCGCAGATTAATTTATTGCAATAAGAGTATTGATTTCATTAAGTCTGTGATAATTACAAATTAAATATTTATTTTTTTAATAATAATGCAGCCTTTTTAAAAATTAAAAAAAAATTCTACGAATAAATTCAATTGGTAGAATTAGCTACAGGATAAATTATCGGCATTCAAAGTTACATGTCAAAAAAAAATTCTTATTCACATTATGCGAATTTAATTGCCTTTGAAAAGATTAATATTTGAAACTAAAGCTGAAAATATTGATTTGTTTTGCGTAATTAAATTCGCTGATGAAAACTTGTTCACACAGCAAAATGTCATTGATAACAAATTCGCTGAAGTAATTTGAGTAAATTTGCTGTAAGTAATTATTTTAATGATTTCTGACAGACAAGGAAAATTTCCTCATAATTAAATTATTGTGTCAATTAATGATTTAATGGATTTATTTTAAAAATTAATTCATTTTTAAAAATTCTCTATGATTGAAAGGAAAAATTTCCGACAAATAATTTAGCATTTTCTACAGATACGAGTTGAAAACTGATTTCAAAAAGAGAAAATAACAGGAGTTTATTAATGAATATTAATATACAGTTGTGACATATGAAAATATACTGGGAATAAAAGGAATATATTTCAGCAGGTCCGTAAAATTTAATTTATATGAAAGATTTTATTGCTAGTTAGATTTTTTATTAAATGAATTTTATAATTTCTAATAATGCTAGCTTGATAAAACATAAGCGATTTTTATTATTATTGCATAGTATTTAAATGAAATATGCTTAACCAAAAAATATCATTCTTTCTGATGACATTTTCTTTTCTTTTAACATGTTCTACGTACTGCCAAACAACCTGAGTATGCAGTAACGCATTTTTGATTTTGCCCATTTAATTGCTTTACCGAAAGGATTTTAATTGATATTAGGCCTACTAATCAAATGTCGCAGGAAGAAATCTGGAAAATTCGCAAGAATACACCCAATAAACATACGCCTTTAAACAATGGAGCACAGCCTTAGGGGTAGAGAATAACTGACATTTATTTAAACAAATGCAAGCCAAAATGTAAGCAGGAACAGCTTGAATCACATTGCATTTTGGACACAGGGAATACACTTTGTGTCTCGTTACATGATTTTGAACACAAGTGTGTCCACATCAAAAGCTTACAATAGTTTTCGAATCACGCATATTGCCAACTCAAATTAGAACAGCACCAAGGCGATATCTTAAAGTCCCGCATTACTGCCTCTTCGTGAGGGGGAGTGTTCCTGGTCGGAATGGGTGAAGTGCCTCAGGAGTGTATATTTCTAGAAGGGTCACTCAAGGTATGGATGTCATTTCACTATGCTCAGTTAAATGCAATGCATGCATGAGGCAAAGTCAGATTTCAGCCTTTGGTGCCTCTAGGTTCTTGAACACTTGAAGCTGCATTTTAAGCTCTTTTGTCATGACTCTTCGATTTTAAAAAAATGAACATACTGCATTGTATGTCGCCCAGGTAAAAAAAGCACGCCTTTGGAGTGTTAGTAGAGGTCTTCGTTCGAGTTCAATAATAATTCATGTAAGTGAAATAAACGCAATAGGCATCTTCCTTTGATCAAAAGCTACTAAGATTGAGTCTGACACCCTATGATCCGAAGAACATTTCAAATATGGAAGTCAACGGTTAGCATAAATCCTTCTTTTAGCTCGATAATATTTGCACATTTTGCTAACGTGAAGACATGCCAAAGAGTTTAAATCTAGTGTACTTGGGTTGTTAGATGTCTTCAAATTTATCAATCAATCTCCGTGTCACAGCTATAATTATCTTAAGACTTTATTATTACACAAATTCGTTTGCATGGCACAATTTTCTCAGCTATATGTTAAATTTAACATCAATACTGCAGTCATATTTTATAATATTGTACTTTAACCTCAATATTGCAGTTAATTTAACATCAACAGTCCTATTTTATTTATGCAACAACATTTAAATATGAATAAGATAATGATCATTAGAATTCTGTACTTTTCATTTACCTCAAGAAATTTCAAATTATATATAATAGCGAAACTAGAAACTTTAATAATCATACAGAAAATGTTTGATAAAATTGGAAAATGAATTTGGCAAGTAAATATACAAAGACAGGCTTCAATTACATTAAATTAAATATTTTTATTAACTGTTGGTATTATGCATTGATATACTAAATATTGACGAATTATCATCGTCAATACTATCAATACTGTCAACAGACCCTTTTTATAAGATCTTTTACGAAGAGAAGAATATTTGATTACTTAATATCTACCTCAAAGGAACTGTTTCGAAAAATTACCTTGTTGAATACCTATTCTATTGAAGTTTTCCTATGTAAAATGATAATGTCTTTATAGTTTATCTCTATTTATAATTATATATTTTTAATTCTGAAACTATGACTTACTATTGAATTATTGATAAATTCAATAGGTTTATGAAAGAATCAAAAAGGGTTAATGCCATAGAACATTCTATTTTACAAAGAACATTTGATTCATGAAAACGACAAAATTTCTAATGAAATATGGGACATTAAGAAATGTAACTATTGGCAGTAAATTAAAGAAACATTAATTTTAACAAGGGGTATAGGGATTGAAATAATTACGATAACTGTTTCCTGTTCGTACTCTGAATAATTTACCATCAATTAAAATTACCTGTTATTTTCAATATTAATTTTAAAACGTAAGTCATTTGAAGTAAGTAACAACCTGCAATAATCTATGTCAGGATTAGAGAGAAGTTTGTTATTATATATAAAATCTTTAATTTTGGTCTTCGAGTGGCACTAAAATCGGTCTTTCTAGAGAAAAGGGTAATTTACAAGAGGGTAAAAAATATATTATTTTAAGATCCTGTCTATGTTTGTACATGTTATTGTTTCATGTGGCGTCCATAAATATTTGTCCTATGTGACTTGTTGGTGATTTGTGATATATTTCCATACCACGCTAATCTATGATAAATCTATGTTGAAAATGTTAAAATCTGTATTAACATAGTGTTTCAACTATTAAACACTAAAGTGATTTTGAGGTATTTTTAGTGAACATAAATAAAGGAAATGATAAAATATTAGCTATCTAAAAATAATCAATGTAATAAATAAAAATCATAAATAAAATCATAAAATAAAATCAATGTAACAAATACAAAATCATAAAAAATAGAGTTATTTTCCTTATAAAAATATTAAAATATTCAATAAATATTCACATTAATTTTACAATACTTTAGAATGAAGTTATTATTAACATCTTTATTATTAATGTAATTTACTTTTACTATCACATTTCCTGATTCTCCTTCCCATACAATATTGTTACAAATTTATAAATAATTGTTGTATGTCTTAAAATATCTCAGACAGATCGGAAATACTCAAATTTTGGGCAAAAATTGCGGTATTTAGACGTGTTATACGCTAAAAGCGGGTTTTCTAACGATTTGGTGACTTGGCGATGTTTTGGCGAGAAAACTTGGTGAGATTTTTGGTGACTTGTCGAGAAATGGATATTTCTCGAAACATCTATCACCTAAGCTCCAGGACCAATATTTAGCGAGATAGCCTAGAAGCTTCCAGAACCTTGGCGAAATTAGAAGATTTCCCTGCCAAGTCAGGTATAAATACCGCAGCCCGACATAGTAAGTTAAGGTTTTGTACACACAGTCAGTTTTGTGAAGACGATTAGTCGTGACTGTTAGTTTAGAGAAGCTGTTCTCTGCCTGAGGTATTTGAGACCTGTGATTGGAAGTTGTTACTTATTATATCCGACGAATTGTAGCTGTATAATTGTGATTATTACAGATGGTATTTCTAGTGGAATTTTTTACAAATAAAAGTCTTTTGTTCATCGAGTAGTTGCTTTCTTCAACTCTCAGTCCACACGAACCCTGAAGCTCGGTACAATATTAATTGCAAGTATTTGCAACATTTTTATAATATTTCATTGAAATTGCCTGGCTATTTTATTTAAAAAAATTACACTTTCTTTTTATTTGCATTTAATTGTAATAAATTCAAAGATTAATGAATTGTAGTTGTTATGAAAAAAATGAATGAAGTTAGCAATAGGTACACGATAACTTTAAAAGTTTATTTCATGAGTATCGGATTTTTACTTAATTTCTTTTGACTAAAAATCCTTTTTTTAACATTGTAATAAAAATTCAAAAGATTTTTAATAAGGATAATTTTTGGGTTCGTATCACTTCGATATAAATTATAATAATATAAATTTGAATGTAGCATCGATTAATCTCATGCGATATTTCACACAACACGTTCCACAGCAAGTAATCAGTCACCTTCAACAATCAATTTCTTTTTCTTTCTGTTTATCCTAATTGCATTCAAATGTGGTAATAAGAGGGATTGTAATTCCTACACTTCCCTCCTTCCGATACATCCACAGCAAACGACATTTCTGTTTTCGTGAAGAAAGAAAAGTGAAGTCCCATAACAATACTCCTTTAATTTTATCAGAGAAAGTGTGGAAAATCTTAAAGAAGTGAATATTCCTTAAGGGCTAAGAAGATAATGTTACGAATAATGTGTCAAAAAGAGAAAATATTCCCAAACGTTATGAATTTTTACCAAGCAATGTTGATGTTGATTAAAGTAAAAATTTAAATAAATAAATAATGTATTAAATATTTGATATTTTTCTATATTGTTAAATATATAGATGTAATTTATTAATTTTATTGATTAAAAGAGGATTTTATAGAATCTTTCCCCTGAAATTTCATAGATTTTATAGTAAAATTCCAGAAAATGTAATAAAAATTCTCAATGAGTATTTTATGATTGCTAATATTGATTTACTTTTCTAGAGGAAATTTATTAAACATATATTAGCAACTATAATAAGATGTCAACTCTCAGATATAAAAATGACTTTTCTAGTTACTTTGAGAAAACTAATGCAAGATTATTATTTTGAATAAAATTTAATCAAATATTAAAAATGAAATCGTTTTGAAAAAGTATTAAAAATTTTAAATTCATTTGCTAAGGACTGAAATTGTCATAAATATGGAGCTCATGTATATAGATATATCTAAAGTAAGAAAATTGAATAGTCCTTGTTATAAAGTATTGCGCGCCTTTAGGTAAAACATCCAATGAAAACATTAACTGACTTACCTTAATTAACGAATACAGGGAAAATTGAGTATAATTTTAATATATTTTGTTAGAAATTTAGAAGATAAAATACATTTTTGGGCAGCTGAAGTGTGATTCGTATATTTACGTGAATTAATCGTAGATTTCATTTTTGAATCTGACTCCAAAAGCTCATTACCTAAGATAAATCTATGGTAACAGAACTATAGAAATGTACTATAATTTGGCAGAGGTTGAAATACATAATATAGATTTTTATATAATATTAACTGGATAATTTTATTATAATTTTATTAAACTGAGCTATGAATTTATTTCAGTTTTTACACTCGTCAATCCAAAGTTCACTTACAAAAATTTTAGATTGTTCTGTTTAATCAATTTGAAAAGCAATTTTATAAGTTTTATCATGATGGTAATCCAAGATAATCTTAGTAATCCAAGGTAATCCTGGAAAATTATTCTAACGTTGAATACCTTAAATACTAGTATTTATTTTAGATGAAGTGTGGTGTTATTTTGAGGGGCAAAAGAAAGCGATGAAAATGATTGCAGTTATTTTATAGTAACAAATCGTCAAGTGAATCAGCTATTTTTTTTAAACTAGGAGATACTGTTGGAGATCTAAGGGATTGGAGATTTTTTCTTGGCCAGCTAAGCTGTGATTTTTGATATGTATGATCTAATGCTGAATTTCAGTTTTGTGCAGGCACCAAAGATCATGCTCCAGAAATAACTGCAAATAAAACTAACTTCAAACTGAAACAGATACCATAATAGTATATAATATTTATATAACATGAAGTAGATGATTTTGCGGTTATAAAAGTGCCATTTATAACTAAGTAAAATTTGTTGCGTTTGATCATTTTGAAGATAGATAATGGGCATTCTTTCTTAAAAATTATAATGTTGATGACTTAAAATATTAAAAAAGCATTGAATTATCCATGGTAAAATTTCCCTATGTACCTAGGAATTACTTGTCATTATATTGATATCATTGCATTTAAAATAATTTATTATCTATGTTTGCAGATTAGAATTTCCTTGAGCAAATAAGATACATCCTCAAAATGTCAGTACTGACTTTATTGCATTGACCAGATTTCCATATGTATTAAGGATTAACAGTGAATTACATTCATAAACCATTATGATAAACAATCGCTTTTTTCAGAATGACAATGCACTTTGTCATCTGTAATTACTCATTCCTGATTTGATTTTAATACATTCTAAAAGTTTTTGGAGAATAGTAGAGTACAAGGAGTTTCAGACAAGAAATCCTGCGAACAAATTTTATATACCATTAAAATGTCAGTACTTCCAATTTCTTTGCTATGGCTAAACTTCCACGCATATTAAAGCTAACTGGTCTATTAGTTCTTGGTATTTTTATGAATATTTTGAGTATATTATGTAAAAAAAAGTTTTCAGCATTTCCTCAGCATTCTCATTGTTCAAGAATTTACTTTTCTGTTTTCCTTATAAACTATGATTGGTCAAAAAATTACAAGATTTAAAATCCAAAAATTTTAAAACTTATAATTTTTTTATCTGCTTACTATAATATTTATATTATTTTAAATAGTGATAAAAACATTTCCTGTATTAAATGAGTTATTTTATGAAGAAAAAGAAAAAAATCGGTCGGGATTAACCAGAAATACTAACGAGAAAAATATAATGACTCATTTCTATTTACCATTTAAGAGATTTTTATATTGATTTGAAAAAGTACTTGAAAGAAATGAAGAAATATGTGGTTATCCCAAAAATAAATTAACTCAATGTGACATTGCTCTTTATAGCAAATTGAGACGATTCCTGAAAAATGTAACTAATCAGTCAGCTCGAACTTCTTTTAAGATAAGAAAGTCTGGCTAATAAAAAGAAAGGTTACAATATTGTGGTCTAACATAGTAAAGTCATTATATATCTGTTCCCTTTTCTTCGATCATAACTAGTTTTCTAATGAGATTAAAAGAAAAAGATATTTGTGGTTAGTCATTAATCAGATATTCTTGCTGAGGGATTGGGAATTTAAAGGTTACTGATTGAGAGATTATGTTCACGAATTGATTTGTTTTCAAAATTTTATTTATAGTAAGCGTTATTTTTTCAAGAAGTTCCTTAATGACATGAATCTTTCGCAAAGAATATTTTACAGAAAAAAAATCCTAATAATATGTTATTCTTTAAAAGTTTTTATGTTTTTTTTATTATTATTTTTTAAGTAAATTGACAAATTATAAAAGTAGTTTAAATATATTTTGTGGTAACATCTTATTTAGTACATTTTTCTTTATAAATGGGAGAATTTAATTTTCAAATAGTATAAAATAAGTGCTTCATATTAAGCTAAAATGCATAAATTAGGCTGAATATTTGAATGTAATGAATTCTTAGAAATGGCGAATATATGTGGTGATATAAATAAAACTAATTCTTTTGCTTTTGTTGAGGAAAAAAAAAATCAGTCAAAATTTTACTATACTAGAAGTTTCATCGAATTTGCTTACGAGATTAAAATGTATTTTTATGTATCTAGAGATTTAATGTATTTATAATCATAATATTAAGAAATAATGTATTAATATTTCCTTAATTGAATGTACAGAAATTTTATATATATTGAAACAAACTTTGAATATCTTATCTACGCTCGTTTTCAATAAGCCAGGAGAAAACTCAAGAAAATAGCTGAGTTAATGTTATTTGATTCTTAAGTAATAGAATGATGAAAATTGAATGCATAATATTGTGAATTTTCTGTGATTTTTCTTGTATAAATCTTTCTATATGGTTATGAATTTTCCATGAAATTTCTTTATCAAAAATGATGCTACTTCTTTAGTTTCATTTCAAATATTCCTAACATAAAATGGGTTAAATACTAAAATGTAATTAATAATTTTATAAAAGGTGTTTACTTAATTTAGAAATTTAATAAATTAACAAAAATTAAAGTTTTCATTTCTTAAAACTCATTGCGATATCTTTAACATTAATTGGGAATACTACAAAAATAGAAAGCATCTTTAAAAATGTTCAGAAGATGAATTTAAAAATATGGAAAAATTTCATTAATTTAATTTGTTTTTCAGCTGAAATTGTTTTCACATTATTTAAATTTATTTTAGTTAAACATATTTATTAAAACTTGAGGTTTAAGAGGCTTGTCGAAAGTCAATGCTGGTTTTTATTTTACTAAAATATTAGGCATATATGTGAGAGGATATAATCTATTAATTTTTCTTTGTTTCCGTGTAAAAATTGATTTAAACTTTCAATTTATAATTATAGAATAAATCGAAATAAATATACTTTTAAAGGGGTGAGACGTACGTCATACTCATTCAACAAAACAATCGTTGTTGAAACCATATGAAAAAATATAGTTATAATTTTTGTTCATATATTATAATAAAATGAATAAAAATCCTAAGTGTTATCAGGGAGTAAAAGATAATGTTCATTCAGTCAATTGTTGTTGGTGTTGCGTAAAATTGTTGTTGGTATTGGTTGATGATGCTAGAATGAATAAAAATTATTAAATTTATGAGAGAATATCATAGGATGTGTTTCATTCGTTCTGTTTATGAAAACAACTGTTGGCGCAAGCGCTTTGAAAGTTGGCTCATTTTTCCTTACGCCAAATGCACCAACAACCCCAATGGCCGTGGATTAAACACTTCACTTTTTTGTAGTTCGTACGTCCACTTCTTCTTTATTAGCTTGTTTGAAAGCGGGTTTTACACCAACTGTTAATTTCCAAATAAAACTTTATTTGAATCGCATGGAATTATTCTAAAATCATTACACTACATTTTTTGGACCACCTCGCCGGAGAACCAAATAGGAATGATGTCATCCTTTAAGATATTAAAGGATGACATCATATTTTTCATTATGAAATCAAAAATATGGCATTTTTCAAGCATAATTTGTTTAACTTTGATCGAAAACATTACAAGATTTAGAAGAAACTGAACTTCATGTAATTCTAGATTCATTGGAAGATATTAAAACTAAATTTGAAGTAATAAAACAGGAATACTTCGAAATAGAAAATGGAGAGGTACTTAAAGAAACTGAAAAAATTCTGGACAAAGTTGACGAAGAGATTCAGGAATTTCAGATCAATGCAAAACTTTTTCCTTACAAATCGATTGAACTTAAAAACAAAAGTTATTGTGTTGAAAAAAATATTTGATTACCTGAAATTCCTTTCCCACAATTTGATGATCAACTTAATATTTGGAGCTCTTTTAAGCAAGAGTTTCAAAATTTAATGGAAAATAATTCAATATTATCAGACTCTGAAATTTTACTATTTGAATTCTTCCCTTAAAGGTACGAATCTTGAGATGTACGCAGTCGCCAAATGATAATTATCAATCATTGTTTAAAGCTCTCAGGCTTCGTTATGAGAATGCTAAACAAATTGTTGAAAATCATGTTCAAAATAAAATTAATTGTAAACCATTACTCAAAGAAAATCCTTTTTAACTTCGTATGTTTATTGATAATTTGCAGAAAAACATTCCTTGTAGCATTAGAATTTGAGCGCAATAAATTTGCAGACATTTTGTTAATAAATTAAATTTGTGCTAAACTGGACAAAGAAATTCACAGACTATTTCAATTAACTGTTGATTCCCATGCAGTGCCAACTTGGGATGCTTTCATCAATTTCTTACAAAAACACTATCAAATATTAGAGAATTTAAAAGCTGTGTGTGCTTGTTTTGATTCAAAACCCAAATTTTCAAATCTTTTTAATATTAATAGAAAAAACTCATTTCCATCTTACAAACCTAATAATGTTTTTGATTAAATCTGCCTCACAATATTGCATTTTTTGTGATTCGAATCATTCATTGTATAAATCCCAATTATCTCTAATAATTAAAGAACTTGAACTATTTTATTTTTGTAAATCTAAAAATTTATGTTTAAACTATCTGAATTCATCGCATAAATTAAATGATAGCTCATCTAAATCTAGATGTGTCGAATGTCACTATAAGCATCGCTGTTTGCATAGATCGGAAATGCAGCCTTTCTCAAAACATTATAGACCAACACCGAACATAAATAATTCCGAAAGTTTCGAAACTGATTTCCATTTCATCCCCTCACCAGACGCCACTCGAAAGTGAAGACTCTTCATCTGGCGTATTTGAAGCTAGAGAGAATGATTCAGAATTTTATTTCATAAACAAAAAAAAGGCTCATGTTCTTCTTAGTACAACTTTTATTTATGTGAGAGATTATCACGGAAAATTTAAGAGGTGTAGAGATATATTGGATAGGCCTCTCAAGATTCATTTATTACTAATGATTGTGCAACAGATTTGGGATTAAAACGAAACAAGATTAATGTTCCAATTGGAGGATAAAATGGGTCGTTAGTATCAATGGAACAATTAATGAATACAGTTATCTCTGGTAAAGACAAGGAATTTATAATACCTATCGAATTCTTTGTAGTTCCTAAAATTACTAATTTGATACCTTCGCAAAAATTAGGTTTTCGCGATTTACATCTGTCTACGGGTATCGTACTTGTGGACTCTCGATTTTTTGAACCATCGAAAGTGGATATTTTGCTTAGAGTTAAAATTTTTGAAATTTTGAAACCTAGTCAAATTAGAATGAATGATCATTTTTTGCTCCAAATTATCTATTTCCGATATTTAATTACTGGTAGTGTGCCATAAAATACCATTGACAAAACTTTTTGTCACTTAATCGTTGAAGAGAGTGACCTTGGCAAAGCACTATGGTCTTTCTGGGAGGTTGAAGCTTTGGAAGAAAAGTCTCCTAAGAATGATGAATTGAAATATTGCATGATATATTTTAATGCCACTCATTCTAGTGACATTGACTGTCATTATATAATTGAATTGCCCTTTGTAAAAAAACTGTCGAACTTGGTTTATCCAGAGATTTGGCCGTTAGAAGGCTTAATGGTAGTATAATTCGACATGATAAAAATCCAATTGTTAAGGAATTTTATTATAATTTTCTCAAGGAATACTAGGACTTTGGGTACATGTAAGAAGTTGACGAAAGTGTTTTTCCGCATCCTCATTATTATATTCCTCACCAAGCTGTATCAAGACCAGATAAAAGTACGAGCAAACTTAGAGTTGTATTTAATGCTTCAGCAAAAACTTCTAATGGTATTTCTTTGAATGATATATTGGTCAACTCTCTTACGATTTTGGCAAACATTTGATTGCTTTCACAGCCGATGTGCAAAAGATGTGCCGATAAATAAAGATCCACCATTCGCAGAAAGATTTACTTCAAATTGTTTGGAAAGATAGTGATGATGCTCCATTGAAAACTTATCGTTTGACTACTGTTACGTACGGAACAACATGCGCTCCGTTTCTAGTCACCCGAATTCTTCTTCTATTGGCTGAAGATGAAAAGGAAATATTTCCATTAGCGTTACAGGTAGTTGAAAATAACTTTTATGTGGATGATGTTCTCAGTGGTGCACCAATTATAGAAACAACTTTGAAAATTCAGCATGGTATGTTGAAGAGAGGCAGAATGCATTTGTATAAATAGAGCTCTAACAATCCTGAGTTACTTTCACAAGTACCAACAGATGATCAAGTATGTCCTTAGAAATGATGAAAGTGCTTCTGTGAAAACGTTAGGGATATCTTGGAATCCTAAGCAGGATGGCTTTCATTTTACATAGAACAGTACTGATTACTCGACCACCTTAACAAAAAGAAAATACAACCATTCATTAGCAAATTATATTACCTTTTGAATCTGGCCGGACTTCTTATTGTGAAAGCCAAAATTCTAATTCAAAATTATGGTTTCTAGGTTTATCTTGGGATACAGAAATTGCCGCGAAGGAAAGATAAGAATTTCAAAACTTTATTCGTAATATACAAAACATTGACTTATTGCAAATTCCTCGCCGTGTTATCCCTAAAGAAACTACACTAGTGGAAATTCATGATTTTTCAGATTCTTCAGAACAGGCTTATGGAGTTTGTATTTTTGTCACAACTATGATTGTTTCAATAACATCAGTGTGCATTTGCTATGCAGTAAATCTAGAACCGCACCAGTTAAACGAGTGACACTTCCACATTTAGAGATTTTAGGAGCCGTGCTTCTATCAAAACTTGCAAACAAGGCTCTTGATGCAATGCAAGTTTATGTTGATTCAGTCTATCTGTATACAGATTCAACTATTATTCTTTAATGTAAAGAACACCACACCATCATTTAAAATGCTTTGTAGCCAACAGAGTTGTACAAATAACAGACTTAACAAGCAAATTTGAATGGCATCATGTTAAATCAAAGGATAACCCAACTGATCCATTGTCAAGAGCACCTTCCATGGACGAATTTATCAAGTGCAAACTTTGGACGCTAAGCCCTGAGTTTTTATATTGTAATTTAATCTTGACAGCAAACTATGATTGTGCATCTACTGAACCTATATATACAAAAGAGCTTAAACCATTAATGAACACTAATGTTCAATCTATCACCCCTAATGACTTTCTTAACAATTTCTAAAAATGGTCAAATAATTATTTGAACCTGATTCGAATTCTAAGTTTTATTTTCATTTTCATTTGAAAGCAGAAGATACAGGTTACATTTGGTCAATTTATTAACTGTGCTGAACTTATTTATGCTCGTGACGTTTTAGTTAGAGATGATCAAGCTAAAGAATTTGGTTCTGATAATAAAATGCGTGGTATTAAATTTAAATTGACAAATGGAAACTTTGTCAAAAGACTTGTATATAAAATTACTATTTTAATTATTGTTTAAACATTTCTTATTATTTTGTTTATTTTAGATTAGATTATGTATCCGTGTTGTGTAATTGAGTATAGTGCTCTAATTTCGTTTGATAAATTGTTTACATATTAGATTCTACTACTTCAAGATGACATATCGACACGCAATTGAGTTTATTCGTATACACTTTTACACTTTAACATTTAATTTAAGCCATTAATGTTGTTTTTTTTCCTAAACTACACTATCATGATTTAGATGCCATAATCAAGATCAGACAGAAATAAATCATGGATTTATGAACTCCAAATCTATATCCACATAAAACTAAAACAATATTTTTATAATTCTATGTAAAACGAACAGAATCATTAGTGATAGCTTTTATTATTTCCACAATTTCTTAACGTTGTTAAAAGCGTATATCTCATAGGTAATCTAAATCAGATGGTGTAAATGGTCGTGGTGTAATAGTTCATTCTAAATAAAATGTAGAGAATTTTTATTAGAATTGATGCAATTTTTTTCTAGCATTTCACAAAAAATATATACCTACCATTTAGATAAGAAATACTAACGCATTTCTGATTAAATATAACAGGAAATGCTCAATGGAGCACCAAATTAATAAATCTATAAAAGCTTTGTATGATAGTATGAAGAGCAGTGGTTTCTGCAGGGTGAACAAAAAAATTCTAGCCGTTTTAAAAGACCCAAAAGAACATGACCTATAAAAATGTAGTCTATTTATATTTCTAGAAATAATTACTACCGGCCTTCTCTACCTTTTGCCAGCGGGTCTCTAGTTTTGCAATACCCTCGTGGTAAAATTGTTGGGTTCCTTGAATGTTTGGCACGTTTATACTTCGTTGGTGAAGAATTTTGTCCTGGGAATTTAAAAAGTTGGTATTCTGATGGCGCAAGTTCATGTGAGTAACGAGGACGGTACAAAATCTCCCAACCAGGTCACTGAATGGTACCCTGGCCACCCGTTTGACATTCGACTCCGCTATATTGACCAAGAACAGTATAGCCTTCCGAGTAACCGACCAATAGTGGGTGGTTACAATGCCTATTGCACACATATAAATGTAACGAGTACATGTTCACAGTGACCGTTTAGCCAGTTAGTAGATGGTCATAGTGAACCATTTGACAACTAGTGCACCAACTACAAAGAATAATCTTGCATAAGTTCATAGGTGGTCTTGTGCTGCGGGGATAATGTCTTGGCGTGACAATTAATGTTTGGAACGCTTAGTCATACAGGACGCACTTTTTATTACAGGCCACCACTTGATGGAATACGGAAGTGCTAATGGTGCGAGGCAGCAATGACAGTCAAACTGCCATTCGTTGTCACTTATGAGCTTCAAATCAGGTGCGCGAAACCCACTTGCTTAGCTTGTACGTTTTACCTAGGAGGGACAGATATAGTCTATACGCTTCAGCAGAAACATTCAGTGCAAGAATTGATCAAGTGCTTAGAAAAAAGATTTCTTTTGATATTATAATGATTCATGAACGTGATAAGATTTTTTTTCCGATACTATTTTAGTACAGCGAAGAATGTGTACTAAAGTATTTCATGAAAATCTTAATGCATTCCTTATCGTAGCTTTTTCTGAAGGGTAAGAAGTGATCCATATTTTTCAAAAAACAACATTTTTATTTATGGAATGTAAATGTGAAATACTAAAATGATATGTAAATTTTAAATAATGCTCGATTTATAAATTTGAAATAATTTTTAACTATTTGAATTTTTAAAATAAAATACATTGTTCTTTCAAAAATTCTATCATAAAACGTTAGTTTTGCTTTGATGTTAAAACACATTACTCAATTTAATATTGTTGGATATATTTCTTAAATTTTCGTGAATTATAAATATTCCTAAGGGAATTAGTAAAATAGGGAAGTATATTATAAACTTTATTTCGATATTGCTGAGTTATATATATATGGTATTCATCTTTGTTAGTAGATATTTTTTAACGTAAAATCCAATATGTAGTATTATATTAAACAGTATAGTTAAAATAAATTTGCTACCACAATGTTCTTCATTTATTTAACTGATTTAATATATACAATTGTATTCAATACTTTCTTTAAAATTCTATTCCAATAGTATAGTTATGTAAAAAATGCTTATATGAGGTATATATAGTTGATCTTACATTAAAAGAATATCAAAATTTAAAATCAAACTGAAAAGTGGTGTGGATTAGTTTTTCTGATGCTAGTAAAAAGCTGTTTCAAATATTTAATCGCATAATGAAGTTAAAAATTTTATGCTAAATAAACGTGTTTAAAAATTTATTCAGTGCAGTGTTACTACTTTCATTTCACAAGCGCTACTACAAACTCACTTTTATTTGCTAAAGTTTCTGAATTTGATCTAATAGTTTAATACTATTAAATATAATTTCACTAAAATATTTTGACATTTATGCATAATTTTTTGTTTGCACTAAATTGAAAAAATCATCTCGAGCAAATAATCTGCTGAAAATCTTCGTGTGATTATCTTTTTCATAAACTTTAGCGTGGATTATCATTTCATAAGTTTCGATAAAATTAATTTATACAAAATTAAAACATTATTATTTATACAAAATTAAAACATTATTATCATATCATAAGATAAATCAGTAAAACGAATTCATTCATGATTGTCAGTCACTTCAATTTAATTTCCGTGAAAGCCAGTCAAAATCCATTTCTGTACCAGAAAACATCGATTTTGTATGTATTTTGTATGCTTAGCACAAAAATGATTCCATGATTAATGAATACATATTTAAATATGTATTCATTAAGAAATTGGAAGTTGATTTCCTTAATAATTTAAATGTAATTGAATTTGAAAGTCAAAGGGCAAAATGTAATTATTAATGCGAACGCGTTATGTGGCATGCAGTAATTCAACCAAGTTATTTAAATTATAAATAATGTGTGTGTGTGTCATTAAATTCTGATTATTTATTCATTAGGATAATATCCTAGAGAAAGTACAATTGAGCAATTGTTTCGAAAAAGTATCATATAATGAATGAGTTTCTAAATATATTTCATGCTGAAGTTGGCTTTGATTTTTCCTAACTTTACATAGTGTAAAATTTTGTAGTGTGAAATTAAATATCAGTTGTAATAAATTGCTTAAAAATGTACATATAGTTATGTTATTAAAATAAATTAGAATTTTATAATATTCATCGTAAGCTATTAATCATTGAGTGCTGTGCATAGTTACAAAAAGATTTTGTTGAAAAATATCTGCTACCTATTGAATAAACTTTGTACTGTGCTTCCCCGCCACATTTTCGTCTGCAGTTGAATTAAAAACAGATATTTGAAATTAGAAAAATAACTTTTATCTAGGTGTTTATCTTTTCCTTACTTTAAAGTTGAATTTTATTTCAAGATTTTGATTAACGCCTTTCTAATTAATTTAAACGTAATTATTGCTGATTTAAATTAAAAATGCGTTATTTATTCAATGTAAAGTAGCCTATGCTACGGTGTGCTTTAGATGATGTAACAGCACACGATCCAGAACCCAGCAAATTTTAAAAACGGAAGCCAATTTTTTAATTCCATGTATCCATGTCCGCTTGTAGCAGAGAAGATTGCATGACATCTAGTATCACATGCTTTCTGCGATCAGTGCAGTGTAGTTTTTTAGAGCGTTTCGGCATAATTTATTTTTACAAAACTAAAAATTAGAGTGCTCCTGCAGTGCAATTTCTTTTTAGAAAAAATAAAGACTATAAATATTTTTCGATTTTTGAAAAAGTAATGTTATTATGCAAAAGTGTATATATTCACGGTTTTATTAATACGCCGCTTATCGAAGTATATTGGGAACGGATGAAATGAGTTCCATCTTCAATTATTTGCAAACAGCGTAACTAAATGTCAGTTGCAAGTGCTCCAACTCATTCGATTTCTTTTTACTCCGCAAAACCAGATTTCATTATACAGAAAAGCGCTTTAAACAAAGCAAAATAAATTGTATTTAGTATCTTTAAAAATATTAAATAACGTTGTAATACTAAACTGACGGATTTCCTCGAAATCTGAGTGACCTCTGGTAGCTAATGCCCTCTAACGTTGGCGCGTGAGTCCGTTGGCTTGTCCTGATAGTCACATGTAATTTCCTATTAATTGCATTAACGCTAACCTATTGATTAGATTAAATGTGCATACTATCTAGTACTTTTAACAACAAAAATTGTTCATTGTTTTGGAATTACAAAAATAACAGAAAAATTGATAGATGTCACCTTACATAAATTAGAAATTTGAATATTTTTTTTTCCATTTGGGAGTGAACTACTATGTTTAGAGCCTCAAATTTTCGATTCCTACTTTTAATTTTTTGTTAAAAATATGCTAACACTGAAATAATTTCATTTAAATAAGTCATCTAAAAACAACGTATCATGTGAAAGAATTATTACTGAAATTTAATTTTTACTTTAAAATTTATATATTTTTAGAATATCAGAGAAATTTTTAAGTTCTTAACATGCAAACTTTCTTTTCAAATTCCGAATTTTCAGCAGTAAAAGTAATAATCTTGAAATAAAATTAAGTAATTTAATTTAAGGAATTTTTAAAGATATATGCTTCCAAATTTAAAATATGAATTATTCATTGTTCTTATTAATTGTTTCAATATTTTAGTTATCTTGTCCATGGTAAAATAAATGCAAAAAGAACAAAAATTTCGGATAAAAAGCTATGTCAAAAATATTTGTATTTTGAATAAAATGAGATAGATTTTTCTTTATGTGTATATATCTTATAAAATCTCTTCTAAGTTCACACTCATCCATTAACAGTTACGCTTTTATTCTTAAGATTACAAGTGCTGCATTTCTATTAATGAATAAGTGTATTTATCTGGAACTCACTTTCAGAGTATTTACAGACTAGTTTTTCAAGACATACAAAATATATACATAATTAAAATAAAAATGTGAATAATTTTAAAAATCTATGTTATTATCCAGTGTTAAAATTGTAATTATGAAGCAGAATTTTAATAATATTTAAGTTTATTCTGTAACATTTTATGGTTCATATAATTTAAATAAACAAAAATAGTACGTTTAAGTAATATTTTAAAAACAATAGATTTAGTGAATGTATTTAAATTTCTTGCAGAATACTGACATCTGTTAATGTGTCTATCATTTTACTAAATCAAAAGGGTAAGTCATTTGATATTTTTGCCTTACTTGTTTTATTTGTGCAGAGTTAAATAATTTACTTTTACATAAATTAATACTAGAGCACTATTGAGATGATGGAATATATTTGAAAATTTAGTTTTTATAAATATTTTAAAGTTAAAAAGCCTTGATGTTTCTTGATATAAAATTTTTCTGAATACCTATAAAAAGCAAATAGATTTTGATAAGCAAAATATTTTATAAGAATATAAAACAGAAATTCTTTAAAAAGTATTTCGATTTTATAATTTCTGCTTTCTGTCTTGCGTTTTATTTTTCTCATATGATAATGTAATTAAAATTTTGACCATTTTTTTTTAAAAAAAAGAGACTTACCCAAATTGTAAAAGGTCTAAGATTTTGCAAGTTCGAAAATTTTTATATCTCAAACTGATGCTCTTTCTATATAATAAGCAAGAAATTTCTTCGGTAAATGACGACAGACCCGTACGGGATTGGCGCGATTTCAAATTTTCACGCCAAGCACTCTACAGCTCTGTCGCCAACCTCAATTACGTCACTACGCGTGATAGCCGTCAACCAATAACGATCGCGTTTGAACTTCAGTTTTAAAATCGCTCGTTTTTCCGAATTCCAAATATTAAAAATTTGAATATTTCATTATAAATAAATACTGTAGAAGTTTTAAAATTCTAATAAATAGAAAGAAAATTTTTAATATATCGAGCAATGACGCCCACCTTAAAAAAAAAAAAAAAAACATCAGCGTAGCGCTACCTACTACAGTGGCAACCGAGCAATAAAGCTAAATTTCAAACGATAACAAATTTAATTTTTTTGTTTAAATTCGAATTTTAATATAACGAGCAGTTAAGAACCAGCAGTAAAGAAATTTAAATACGCAGCACATTCTAACACTAACATGAAAAACGCAATACCCACAACTTAAATATTCATTTACTTATGGAAACCTTCATTTTTATAAGCACTTTAGTCTCTAAGTATATGACTAAAATTGTAATGAAAAATAAAATTACTCACCCAATCTTCATTGATCTCCAAATCGTTACTTTTCGGCGAATATACCATTTTTATCGCATCTAAAAAATCTTCTATTATGTTTTCTTGATGATCTTACTCCGCGGAAACGTGAAGTCAATATATCCTCATCCATACTTATTAATTCATCCATACTTATTATAGCAACACAAAAACCCCAAAAATCGAATATTGAAACTCAATGCTTCAAGATTAGTCTGTAATACTTTCAAGGGTTACATACAAAACGCACATGTAAAACGAAAAGCGCGTCATACCTATGTAACCCGAAACGGTAAACCAGTCTGGCGCACTTTATCCCATTCTTAACGCACACGCTTGGCACATTTTACTCTCTACGCTTCTCTACTATTTAGTGATTTCTTCTATTTTACGAGTCTCTTTAAATTAAATTTTTTTATTGAATCTGCTTTTCATAAAAATCTTAGATGATGCATGAAGAAATCTACTGTTTTTTCTTTTCTTTTTATTATTATTTTTATTATTATTAAAAAGTGCAATAGCAGTAAGAAAGTTTGTTTTTATCCTATTCCGTTAATGTAAAAAAAAATTATATACTCAGGAATTGCGGGGAGAAGGATTTCTCCCTGCAATTTGAACTTAAAAATGTAAATTTAATTGTATAAGTATTTAAAATATTTGTTATTAGTTCATTGCACCAGTGACAGCTTCTGTACTGAACTTGTTATTCATATTACAATAATAATTTGTAAAGTAATTTAGTTTATTAAAATTTCTTGTCGATTTTACTTTAATAAATTCAAAAGTTGCAAACAATGTAATTAGGCATCTTTAAAATTATTTTAAGTATCTTTGAGAATTTGTCGATTCTAAAAATATAACCTTAATAATAAAAGCAAGTCTCACATTTTGTAAATTCATGCTCACTATAAATTGGATTTAACCGTGATTATTTAAATTCATCAAATTCAAAGGTTAATATATTTCTACTTCGTTGTTTATATTTGTGTTTTTTTTTGTGAATGACTATTAAACTCGAAAAAAGAAATAAATATAAAAATGTGAATAAAAGTGAAATATTAAGCAAAACATGCATAATGTTGGATTTTAAAAAATTATGAAAACGCTTTTGAATGTTATCAATAGAAAACTTATGGTAGCTTTATGTATCTTTTCTGCAGAATGGGCTGAGCTCATAGCCGAATGGTTAGCGCTCTTGCCTTCGGTTCAACAGTTCGCGTGTTCAAATCCTACCTAGAGCATGGTGGCTTAAACTGGTTCGGAATTCACTTTACAACGTAGACCCCGGTCTAATTAGCCATCATGAATAAAAAATGACCGCTTTGTGACAAACTTACTGAAGAATAGATTAAAACTCGATTGAAATTTTAACTTGTCTAAAATCATAATTTAATAAAATTTTTAAAAGTAATTACATAACTATGTATTTCGAAATTCCCAAATTTAACATTTTATATCAAATTGTGGAATGCCTAATGACCAAGAGATATTGAAAGGGATTTTAATATTCACTTCGAAAATTGCCTTCAAAAATATTTCATAAATAGAAGAACGTTTTCCTATGTTGAAATGGTGGAAATCCTAAAATCTCTTGAGTAACCATCGGAATAGAAGAGCATTTAAAAAAAAATCAAGAAATTTATCGTACTTTCTCTTTATTCGCTAGGATCGAATTTGAGATCTTTCGTTCCAAAAATCGTTTTCCTATACAGAGTCATACGAAAGTTAATCTTAACAATGTTAAAGATATTAAAATTTGTAGCAGAAAGAGAACGTCTGTATAAGTATCTGTACATATATAATTCTTATTTCCTCTTTTTTCCCACTGAAATGTTGATAGAATTTGATTTGAAAACCATTGTATGGAATGAAATGAAAATTAAATCCATGTTTGTCTTTGACTTATTTTAAAAACATCTCATGTACCATTCGCAAATTCAACAAATTTTGAAATTTTTTGAAATAAAATTAACTTAGGCTTGTGAATTCTCTGTAGAATTTAGTTCAATTAAACATACTGCAATGGCAATTCTTGCAGCAAGAACAGTTACGTGCAGTTCATTCCCGTACATTTAAATGTGTCTTACCTTCACAGTAGCTGAGGCAAAGAAAAATATACATCCTCTTTATTCTGTGTTAAAAAAAGAGAAGAAAGATACTGTTTTTAAATAATATCTTTTCCATTAACTGAAACAAACGTGTATATTGTGTTTTACATTATAAAACAAAAAGAAAAAAACAATTGTAATGCTAAAAAAAAATCCATAATTCTCTGATTTAAACCTAGCAAACTTCCCAATTAAAACCATCACGTAGTACCTTATTATATTTCTATTTAACCAACCTATATATATATATATATATATAGTAGAGATGATTTTATAATACAATACATTTCCAGAAAAATAAAAATAAAATATTAACGTTAATTTCCTTAATAGGTTTTTATTCAACAATTCAATACAAAATTTTCATTCGAAATTATCTCCCAAAAAGAAAAACATAATAGCAATAAAATAAGTAGAGCTCATGCTTTCGGTTAAAATATTCAAAACTACCAAATCTGTCCTTGGGTGTAAGTGATTGCAGTGCCCGTGTTCCACTTTAACCTAAGGATAAATAGAAAGAAATTCTGGGCTTATAGCTATGAAATGAATAAATGCTTGTACCGATGAGTGGAAAATACACAAAAATAAAAACAACATAAAACTAAACAGAAATGACATTAAATTCATGAATAATGACAAAAATTTATTGAAAGTTTAATATTCAATGCTAAAATTAAAAGATTTGATTAGGTCGTCTTTAAATAAGATATTTTAATAAAATATGTAACATTATTCTTATAAAATTCAACTAAGCAAACATATGATAAATAGTTATATTGTATCCGTAACTGCCTGATCGAAGTATACCTGTAAAATCCATGGGAATGATTGTTGTGCATGTTTGATACTTATTTAATAGTAGGAGATTATTATAAAAGTAAGAGACATTAACAATGTTAGAATATTCAAATGTAAGTTTATTGTATAGGAATTATATTGATATTTCCTGAACTTAGAGACTACTTCCAGCAATGATTAAAATATTCACTTGTTTTATGTTCTTTAGGATTCATGCTATAGTAAAGTATGTAAGAATCTTCTTATAAAATTAAGAAAATCTGTTATGAACCACTGCATGGTATGAGCAACCGCCTCATGGTAGTTGATTTGTAGAACACATATGAATTTATAATGCCAGTTGTACCTGCATAATAATTATTTAAAAGTAATAAATATTTTAAGAAAAGAATATTCTTATGTAAGTTTAATTATCTAGGAAATATATTTATATTTCTTGTGTTTAGAAAGTACTTCCAGCGATGATTAAAAGATTTGCATGGGAGCTCTTTAACACACATGTTATAATAAAATTTGTAAGAATATTTTTATAAAATTAAATTAAGCAAATCTATTATGAATCACTACATTCTATTATGTATCAGCAACAGCCTCATGGTAGTTGACTCGTAGAACCCATGGGAATTTGTAATGCCTGTTGTACCTGTATGATACTTCTTTTGATATTTACTTTTAAATAAGAATATTTTCTTTTGCAAGTTTAATTATCTAGGAAACATATCTGTATTTCCTGTATTTAGAGAGTACTTCATGCGATGAGTAAAAGATTGGCTAGGGAGCTCTTTAGGATTCATGTTATAGTAATATATGTAAGAATATTTTTATAAAATAAAATTAAGCAAATATATTATGAATCACTACATTGTATCAGTAGCAGCCTCACGGCAATTGACTTGTAAATTTCATGGGAATTTATAATGCCAGTTGTACCTGTATGATGCTTATATAAGTCTTAGATATTAACTAAAGAAGTTTATCTAGGATTGTTTGTTCAGGGCTTTCTGCAAACCGCAATCGAATCTTGCTTCCTTTAAACAGGTTCATTATGGCTTAGCTAATAAAGCGATTACTTTTGTTGTTACTATATATAAACATTTAAAGTAAGCGAAAACGTTTTATTATATTTAACAAAAACGAATCCTTAATAATAATTTTTTTTTGTAATTTTCACTTTAAAGTCAATATATTTTTCAAAGGTTATAATAAACAATTTGAACAACAATATTTCTGTTAAGTAGATGGAATTATTTTAATAAAATCTGATTTATAAATAACATAAGATTTTTATAGTGTTAAAAAGTGTGACAATGTTGAAAAAGTTTAGTGTTGTAGCAAGTTTGACATGCTATGAAGAGTTCTCATTCCAGATAATGAGTAACTGTAGAGAAATTTTCCTCCAAGATATCATGAGATCTTTTTGCTAAAAAGTAAATGATCTGGCTTTAACAAACACCAAGAGATTTGAAATATTTTTTTATTCATTCATTCAGTATATAGGCCAATAATTTTACAAACAAAGAAAGTTATTTGCTATATTAAGTAGTTATAGGTATAATTTTATCAATGGGGTTTTTTTGAAGTGTAAAGAAAGATAAATATTTATGGTACATATTAGAGTAACATTCAATTTTGATTTCAAAGCATTCATTATTATGTAAATGAAACATAACTTTTACCTGTGTATCAATTATATCAGCATTATTTCACCTGGTATTGTTAGAAAATATCCAAAAAAAAAAAAAACTTTTTTAATAAGTAACAGATGTTTAAAACATGAAATGTGAATGAGATAGCTTTTTTAATATGATTGGTTAATCCTTTTTTGATAAAATGTAATCGTTGAAAATTAATCTTTGAAGAAACTATTGTTCTAGTTTAATAATCTGAATAATGAGTGATATATATATATATATATATATATATATATATATATATATATATATATATATATATATATATATATATATATATATATATATATAATCCATATAATCCGTAAGTCTAAGTATCCCTCAATGAAAATGACCGTTGAGTGACAAACAAACAAACAAACAAGCCTTAAATCGAGTAGCAGTGTAAAAAAAGAATATCTATTCTTAATGATTTCAATTTCGAACAAACTAATTTTGTTCACGAGTTCAATATTTCATCTGCTTGGCTGATAAAATTCTGCAAAAGACACCAGAAGGATTAATGGGGCAAATCATCTTTTGAAAAAAATTAAGTTCATTTAAAAGTTAAGTGACCACGTTTTGTTCAAAATTATTTCTTGTGACAAGCTTCAATGCAAATATACACTATCGACAATTATATTGCTAAACTAAGTAAGCACCAAGCCAAACACATGAAATTCGTATAACAATATACAAAGTATTGCATTTTCATAGCTAGACTACAACTAAGAATTTAAATATGGTAAAATTCTAAATGCTATATAAAATTTGCCTTATTGAGACAAAACAATTTTATAAATAAAATAAAGTACTAAATATTATTTACTAGCGAAATTAAAGAGTAAAGCATGCCAAAAAGTATCAAGAGAAGCAACAAAGAATCGTTAAATATTGAATTTCTCGCAAGAACACAAACGTTAAATGTTTAAGAACATAAATAATGCAAAATTAACGAAGAAAAATATCAGAAATAAATAAACGAAATGAAATTTACTTATTTGTTAAAAGGAAATCGCTAAAAATTTAAAGTTCCAAGAAAAAGTTCAAAATAAGTCAGTCATCAAAACTATTATTGTTATTATACGGTGAATTTGTTATTAAATGCTGTGTGTTAGAAAATTGGTGTTCCTTTCTAAAACTAAAGATTTGTTGCACTAAACTTTTCAATTTACTAAACTTTAAAAAAAACATCTAATGATAAACTTGTCTTCTAATATGAGTTTCTTACATCCTTTTTTAATATGAATAGTTTTTCAAGCTAAAATCATTATGAAACTTGAAATGCATTAAAAAATCGTAGGTAACATGATATTGACAAATTGGCATTTCTCTACAGGATAATATTATCGAGTTACAGCTGAAGAATACAATGTGATTATTTATTGAAAACTAGGGGAATGGAACGAAATATAAATATGGTGTACTTTAGAGACATGATAGGAAAACAGTTTTGAAAATTATCGCACTCTCTGATCGGATCCATTCTTGAAGAGTTTGAATATAATTATCGTCTCCATGGAAAATAGGATGCAAAATCGTAAAATTATTGTGTCCATCGTGAAAATATTTTTTCATCCCCGAGAAAGCTGGAGTTGCATGTCTCATTTTTCCTAAGGAACGAAAATCATGCATTAGAAATAATATCCTTATAAATGTCTGTAAGCTCGGCGAGCTTTCTATTGAAAAAAATTGTTAAACATTGAGTCATCTTCGATACAAAATATCTAAGATCACCTGTACTAGGGAAACCTTTTTCCATAGCCTTAAAATTAACATTATTAATTTTCAAGTAACGTAGTCAGCAATAAATTTTTATTTCGTCCAACCGTTGGAAAGGAAATCCTTTCATCCCTCCTCTTAATGCAATGGTCTTAGTTGACAGTTGAACGGTTAGGGCTGTGGCCATCGTTTCAGCAGTTCGTGGTTTCGAATGCCTCTTACGCCATAGATATTTGTAGTAGTTAGTAATCCACATTAAACTGAAGGTTTTGGTCTGATTAATTCTCTTGTACAAAAGTGACCATTAGGCGATACGCAAAACTAAACAACTCAATCATCTCGCCTCTTACCGTATCTATGTCACTCAAGAAACAAGGGTGATTTTCAACGAATATAAAGTAGTTATGAGGAATGACTGAGATGCGTATGACGATTCTTGAACCTAGCAGTAGAAACACCATTGCAAAATATTTCCGGAATGTCTGTTTTCCTCCTCGTCAGTGTAGTCGTAACTGTGTTGAAAGACGGAATTTTCTCTCTTAAATTTTGGAAAAGCCTTGCTCTTCAACCTTTATTCTGATTCAAGTTTAAATATCACTATATTTTTTACAGAGGACTACAGACATTTAATGTATCATATGACTCTGTGTTTATTATATGAGGATGTTGTATATATATATATATATATATATATATATATATATATATATATATATATATATATATATATATATATATATATATATATATAAAGAAACTCTTTGAGGCCTTGTTTTTACCGACATCAATCACTCTGTAAAAAAATCAAAGAAAGGTTGACTTGGGGGTTTTCTTAATTTCTCTTTTTACTTTTTCTTGCAACATGATATTTTACTAACAGTATACTTGTTAG
This sequence comes from Latrodectus elegans, assembly GCA_030067965.1. Lineage (NCBI taxonomy): Eukaryota > Metazoa > Arthropoda > Arachnida > Araneae > Theridiidae > Latrodectus > Latrodectus elegans. The sequence continues at coordinate 5,561,411 of CM057815.1, forward strand.
ATATAAGGATTTTCATTGCATACTTTGGGATTTGAAATATTAACTATTAATATGCCATACAAAGCGAAAAAGGTTAACCTTAATTATACATTTAATTTAAAGGTTTAAATTCACTGTTGCTCTTTGAATTGGATTTTAGTTTCAAAAACCACTTTACTATCATGGGTAAACTATTTCAACTTGTTTTACAATCTAATATTTTATATAATGTAGGTTCTATTTTATTTTCATTTATAGTATATATATATATATATATATATATATATATATATATATATATATATATATATATAGAATAAGGAACTTTTTCTAAGGGAACGTTTGAACACCTTAACAATTTTTCGAACTTTATTAATTATAGGAAACAATTCTTCATGGGTTAATATTTGATCTCCATTAGAAATATCTTCATCAACAATTTCATCATCATAATCTTCATTATCAGTTTATCTGTCACTCTCTTCAATGTCGGAATATGAAATCTCTATGTCCAAAGTATTTAATTTCTTCGGCTCTTTACTTTTTGCTTTAATTCATGTTTTATTCCAATTTGAATTCCGTGAACACATCATAATTGCACGATTTAGACCAACCAGCTTTCCTACATTTTTCATAATGGTTTCTCCATCAGTCATTATGGATACAATCTATTCTTTTAAGGATAATCCATGTTACTTTAACTTAGATTTAAGCATTTCCACACATTGTTTTTGGCTGGCTTACTTTCCATGACTTATGTAAGTCCTATAATTTGATATTTGTTTTCTGAATGACTACTTATATTTAAATAGCGTCTGTTTCTTAACACTTGCCAATTCATCAAATGTAAGGCTAAATATTTTAACAGTTACTTTTTTATATTAAGTTTTGTTTCGAAGAATTGCAAATACCGATAACGTTATTGATAACTGTTCTTATAGTATAAATTGATTTTGGTAGATTTTTGAAACCACCCGCGAATATTGGTTTCCTTTACTTAATAGAACATGCAAAACACTTGAAATTTTAAACCAGCTAATGCTGTCATTTGCTTATAATTTCGCCAAAATTATCTTTTTTTTTCAAAACAATCTAAAATGCCTGATGGCTTGGGCTTAGAAACTGTATTTAAATTTGTATCTTCACTGTGATTAAATTTTTTCATCTTTAACAAATTTATCATGTTTTATATTTAAACGAGTATGAAGTCCGCTTGTACTTTCTCCATTCACTTTAATAACACTTGAGCATTTTTGATATTGTGCCAAAATTTATTTCATCATATAAATAAGGAAACCAAAATGAAATATTTTCAGCAAATATTTACAAGTTGTTTGTAAATACTCCATTGCAGCGGTGGACAAACTTTTTGACCTTAAAAAACGAGTAAATACGTAATTTAAATCCCGCAGACTACTAATGGTTTTTTAAGGGTTAAATATATTTATGAAAATAATTGTGTGTGATCTCTGAACACATGAAATGTACCTCGTTAATAAAATAAAAATATCAATTGTAACCAAACTATGAAATCTTCATTAATAAATCATAATGAAATAAACAAAAACTGTAAAAACAAAACAATTAGAAAATGGTTTAAGCATATCGAACTTTTAGCATTATACATTCCTAGTGCGATGGTTATTCCTGCTTACTTGAAATAAGATTATGAGTATTTGGATGCAGTGTTGTTACTGCCAGGCAGAGAAGTGCATTTATTTCAAGCTAATGTCGGTACCGTGTGTTCTGTGACAGATGAATATGCATTTTCTAATAAATGAGTTATTGTATCAGAATCTTATTAGTTTATCATTAATTTAAGCTTAATACTGTAATGTTATTAATGTTTAATTATCATCATCATTAATTGAAAGCGTATATAAAAGCAATTATACACTCACAAGGTTTAATTATCGTACTAAAATCTTTGGTTTAAAAAGGAGTTCGATTTGCTCGTTTATTGGTAATGCTGTTCTTCTGTGGAGAAATCAGTATTTTCTTCTGTAATACCTCCACTGGTGCAGTATGAAATGACGAGCGAAAAAGCGCCTTAGTAACTTCGAAATTGGCACTGGGGGCATATAATCCACGATTCCGAATTCTGAATCTTTTGGCGATGAAGAAATATTGCCAAGATGACGTATCGTGACGTTCGCGATGTTGTAAATACTAGGGTTATCAAAATTGAATTTTCTGCATAATTCTTATGTCTTCATATGTATGACGTAATAAAAACAAGATTGAAAGATTTTTGGCAGATTTTTTTATGTATCTGGCAATTTCAGAATTTGGCATTTTGGATTACACGGCACTTGTGCCTCGTCATTTGTACTTGTTATAATTTCACTAAATGATTCGATGTATATGAAAACTTTAGGTGCTACCTATGCAGTCAGAAAGAGCGTAATAACATAACAAGCGACATATTCTTAAATGTATCTATAAATTATGGTACATGTATTGTATTTCAATTTTAAAAACAATTTTTCTGTATTAAAAAGATAAACTTAATACAAAATGAATTTTTTTTTGGATTACATATGTGTTGTTGATCCTTATTGCACAAATTGCTTAATAAAGTTTCTGTTATGCTTGAAGTATTTATCTGATTATACGAAATTAACTGAATCATCATTAGCAGTTACTTTCTGTTTATTGTCCATCAAAATCGAAAATTAAACATGTGAGAAAATGTTTAATTATATCAAATTTGTTGATTAAATTTTAAAAGGACACACGTAAGCTTCGTATATGAATGTTAACTCATTGCCATTATTTATAATTTCATGCGAGATTATAAATTATTTATTGCTACGTGTGTATTAAGTGTATTAATTTCCCCGGCTGGGCCATTACCAAAATCAGCTTTCTTTTGAGTAAGGTATAGTTTCCTCGAGAGAGGAAGATATCATGCTCAAATGTATATTAATGTAATCTTAATATATCCTATAGAAAATTAACACATACACACACACAATGCATATAAATGTATTCTAATTTCATCAAGCGCGCGCGCTAGAATAATTTTTAAAACTATTTAATGCTCATATTTTCAGTTCAAAGATTCGAGTTGAATCTTTGGCATAAAAGTTAAACCTTACGTATGTGAAGTAACCGTAAGATGACGAGCCAAATTAAATGCAGGTTTAACGTTCACCAACGAATATTTTTAAATCGTAATAATCTGGGAGGTAAATTCTGATATTGATTTAATATTTTTTTATGGTAGCATGTGGTTGGAAAGCATTAATTTTGCTCACGAGGGCTGGTTAGGACAGGAATTACAGTTTAAATATTTTGCAAGCCATGGGCCCGATTTCTGTGTATAAATTCACTAATAATTTAACAATGTTAAAATTATTTTTAAAGCTAATTTGATGAAAAATATTATATAAACGTCAGTAACACATTAAAAAAAATTCTTGTAAAATGGTGTTTTGATAGCAACCGAAGATGGAGAATATAAAATACATATAACATATATCAGTGATTCTCAACCTGTGGGCGCGACATTCCAAGGGGGCACGATCACACTATTGGGGAGCACGTGAGATATCTAAGAGAAAATGTTATTCAAAAAAAATTGATTAAGTGACTGAAAAGTAAGAAAACACATACAAAACTAAATACATTTGGACATATTTAATAATTAACTTATTAAATTATAACAAGTTACTTGATTAGAAACAAATATAGTAATTCTTAGTGACTTCCTTGAGCCTGTCTTTCAGAGAAAATCTTTTAGAAGGAGGGATAAATATTAGAAATAGATATTATCAGTTCTTTTTCTATATTTAGCTGAGATCTATATTTTGTCTTAAAAGAAGCCTTCGCAGAAAATCCAGTTTCACAAAGGTAAGATGTTGGAATTGATAATAGAATGCGAAATGCCCTTGCTTTTAGTGCAGAAAACTCATCATCCACTCCTGCCCAAAATTCAAAAAGTAATTTATTACATAATTGTCTTTTGTTTCGCCGCTTGCCGTGAAGTCTATGAAGGTTTCTTCCTCTTCAATTAAGAGTACTTCGGGGGTATTTTGAAATGGATCCCTCACCCATTTGTAACTTGATATCAGTTTGTCGTCAGCAAGAAAGTACTTTTTTAAAATTCTTTGCTAGCATTGCTAAATGATTTTCAATGGTTTTTAAAACATATTTTATATGTTATTCTTCAGTCTATGTTATATTTTATTCTTCAGTTTTAATACGATCATTCAAATTTGGAAATATTGTTAAGTTTTCTTCCTTTAAATTTCTGCTCTACAATTCCAATTTCCTTCAAAAAGCATTAACCTTATCACTCGTATCCAAGATATGTGTATTTGCTCCTTGCAGTTGAAGATTCAAGTTATTTAATTTTTCGAATATGCCGATCACACTCACGTACGTAGCTCAATTTCATCACAATTAAACTATCGTAAAAATTCTCAGCTTCCTGTTTGTTTTTCTCTTCTAAGAAAACAGCGATTTATTCTCTTAATTCATAAACACGTTGCTTCTCTTAATTCATAAAGACGTTCTCTCGTGATAACCATGTCTTTTCAATAAAATAGTAACACTGAATACACTCCACACATGTCTTTACAAAGTGCGGAAAAGATTCTTGATTTCAGGGGTTTCATTTTTATATAATTTACTACGGTTACAACCGTAGTTTTCCCAATATTCAAGCCAGGACTCATTTCTTTGGAAGTCAAAGCTTCTCTGTGGATAATGCAATGTCTCCAGATGCATTGTAGTGATGTATATCTCACATGCGCTTGAATACTTTGGAATCTTTCGGACATAGAACGATTACCATCGGTGCATATTCCGACGCAATTTTTCCATTCTATGTTTGCCTCGTTCATAAAATCATTTAAGACAGCAAATAATGCGAGTGCTGTTGAGTTTATTGATTTGCAGGAAAGTAATTCTTCTACTACTGACAAATCATCACAAATTCTAACATAGGCAATGAAATGAGCATCTTTATTACTATCTGTTGCCTCATCAAGTTGTATTGAAAACAGTTTGTCACGCAACTTCGACAAAAGCTGACACTCTACATCATCAGCTACATCAGCATTTCGACGGGCAACAGTATCATTTGAAAGAGGTATAGACTGCAATTGTTTTGCAAAATTAACTGCAAACATACTTTCTACAATCTTAATTGCAGCTGGCAAAATAAGCTCTTCACCAATGGTGCGAGGCTTTTTACTTCTAGCTATTTTATATGAAACTTTGTAAAACAATGATTTTTGCTTTTCGTATGATTTTATTTCGAAGAATTTTCTGGGTTTGTTTACGTACTCACTGTGAAGCGTTTCCAAATACTGTTTGAGTTTATTAAGTTTCATGCTATCTGCCACAAACATTTTTGAGCAAATGATACACAGGGGCCTTTCTTCATTTACTTCAGTACTAGTAAACTCAAAATTTAAGTGTTCTTGAGAATATTTTCTTGATTTTATTTTGGGAGCCACGCTTATCTGTGTACTTTTTGATGCTTGTCTATCGTCTAATGCTCGCTTAAACCCGCTTAGAAACTTATCCATGATTCTGCATAAGTCTGCAGCCGTGATTATTTAATACGGTGAATTGCAATTAAACGAAAATCTATATAACATACACATTCAGAATAGATTCAATAGCAATAGGAAGGATCGAGTCGAATGAGATTGTCTGGAATTGAAATTAGGGTCATAGAACTTTCTCCTTCTGTTTATGAGAAAATATTTGTTCACATCTGCACACGCTCTCAACTTGACTTTTAAGCTGACCAGATAAATCCAAATTTCTCGCGAAACCGCGAGTATGCCCGACATAGCGGGAATCAAGAGCAATAAAAAGGCATAGGATTCTTGTTTTTTCAATGCTGAGGATCGGTGTTGCAAAATGTCAAATTATTTCCGTATTTTTGGTAATTGTAAAGTTTAAAATTGAGGTTAAGTGTAGGTTTAGCAGCGAAATCCTCAAAATACATTTTTATTGTATACATTTTATTGTATGTGGCGAGAAGGGGGGGGGAGGGCACAATGAAAATTATGATTGAAAGTTGGGCCGTGAATAATAGAATGTTGAGAAATATTGACATATATCGAAATCCAACATTTCATCAATATTAATTTCTTTGTTATAAAATGCTTGGTGATATTCACTAAACGAGTAAATTTCATCGGCTGTATTTCTTCATATAATTTAAATGAACGTTTAACTAAATATGAATATTTTACACAAATAAAAATATATTTGTCTTATTGTATTGCGTTAATATTTTTGTCTGAGTTGTAAAACCATTAGATTGAATTAAATCTTTTCTGATGTCTAGATTTCAAAAACACCTTGTGCAAATTCGAGGAAGAATAAAAACGCATGTTTAAATATATTTACAACATGCGAACAGATCCAATTTTTAATAATTTTACTTTTTCTAGTTATTAGATTAATGTTAACAATCATATTTGTAAATTATTTGAATGTTAAAATTTTAGTTTTATTATTTTAATCCATTAAATTATTATAAATTATTTTTGTCATTGCGATACGTTCGGTTATCTGTTAGATGAGCAAAACCACTTTCTTGAATGGCGGTCAATTGTTCAATTTAGTTTGTATGATAGTATCTGCGACACTTTTTTCCATGTCAAGTCAGAGGAAAAACAATTAATTCAGATTGTTTTAACATTTATATACATTGATATGTTTCCTTTCTTTTAAATGTAAATAATGACGATTTTGTTTACTTTTTCACTCCGGCTTTGTTATCTTAGCAATATACAAAGTCAAATTACAAAATCCACAACTTTATTGAAGTTCTTCTCTCAAATTCCACCACTTGCGCAGAATGTTTTCTAAGAAATTTAATTGCCCGGTGAAGCCACCCACAATGAAAGAAAACCTAGGTGAGGCTGCCACATTTCGAATACAAGAGAAAAAATTTTCATTACCAGAAATATGGAATCTTTAGAATAATATAGAAATGTGTGTTATATTTTTGCATAGGTTTCAAACATGTGCAAAAATTGCTGATGCCTATGCATCAGCAAAAATCATCTGCTGCTGATTTTTACGCAAAAGGCAGCTTATGGTTTGGTAATACCGCTGTTTTAGCATATGCAATAAAATAGAGCTTATACTTAAGTTTAAATTCCAATTGATTATTGATGATCATATATTGGACTCGTAATGTCTAATTTGAAACTAGTTTCCCATGGACTATACAATATTTTGCACCTAAAAAATTTAGTTTTCCATGGAATTTAATTTCTGTTTTCGTGCATATTTTCATTTTGCCTTATAGGTTTCTGGGTGTCAATTTTTCAATGAGATTTCTAAACATTCTGCTATTTAATCGTGATCATGGGACGTGATAGACTAATGAGCAAAAACCTGCTACCTAAGATTCACCCCATAGAAAAAGATGAAGAGCAAAATAATAACTTATATAGGTCAATATTATTTTTATATAATATGTGCTTTGTAAATTTGCAAATTTTAAACTCTTTAACTTGAAAGTAGATAATCCCAAGCATAGGGGATTGCATCAGGAAAGATGTTAATTTTTTTATGCTAAATATATTTTTAAAAATGGGGGAACACTCGAATGTTTTAGAAATACATAACATTGTTGTCGGATTCGACTTGATCGTTATTTCTCATCATTAACAAATTATTTAGATATTTTATAAGTTATTGTAGAATGTATCCATTTGATGAAATTCTTGTAAGATTTCATTCTTCCGTTTGTCCATTTTGCATTCGAATGTTCTTGAATTCGTTTCAACAGCGTGAGTTTGAATCCTTACTTCTGGTTAGGATATCTGCAATAGTTCAAAATGGACTCAATTCATCACCAGACGATATTTCGACTGTAGGCACTTGTGTTATGACAAATATCATGTGTCGATTGTTTTTATTATATATACACACACATAAAATGTATTGAATTTTGCAAAAGTATCCTTCCTTCCCCCTCCCAATACATTTTTATCCAGCAAATTGTCGGCAATGCTTTTTGATTTATAATATGCCACACCTTAATGTTAAATCAACTTTTTTAAATTTTTAATTTTTTAAAGTACGTCTGTTTGTGGGAATGACCTAAATTGATTTGACAAACAAAAGTAAATATTTTGCCGAAAGTAAATAGCTTTGTAGAGGCAAAGTAGCCGTCAAATTTTCTTTAGTGTGAAATGGTGGAAGATATGAAGTAGTTTGTATTGTATCATAAGCAGTTACCACAAAAGAACAATGTACCTCAAATGTAGTAGCCATTTAATACTTTGACAGAGAGAGTCAATGTCTGAAAAACGTTTTAAGAAATTACCGTGAATGGAATACTGCTTGCAACCTATCTTTTGTTTTCAGGTGCAAAGTTAAGAGTTTTTGTGATGGACACATCAAGCGAAGAAAAAAATATCGCCGAGAATATTCGACATGTTAATTTGATGTCACAAGAAATGGGTTTTAAGGTTTCACTCTGTCAAGGAAATTTAAGGTTTCACTCTGGTTACCTCTCGTGTACACAAATGGTTGTAGACAAACTTTATGCATTACAACCTTATTTTCAACTGTAAAAGCAAATTTTGGAAAGTAAAGAGAAAGAGAATCGTGACAGTATTCTAAAAGTATTCCATCAAAACAATGTTCTAAAAACCAATTAACGTTTAATGGGTAACATTTCTTGATTATATTAGACAAAATTTTATTTACAATATGTTGCTGCTTATTTCAATGGACAGAAAAACTGCTTAATATAAATCGTTTAAAACTATTATTATACCACATAGGATGAAACTTATCAATTAATTTAAAAAAAAAAAACATTGAAGAGAATTATAATTTCAAAAAATCAGGTTAGATTCAGATTAAAGTTTATATATAAATATATCCACACGCATGCATATATATATATATATATATATATATATATATGCGAGCGTGTGGATATAATTTTCAGTTCTATATATAATCTTGCATTATATATATATATATTATATATATATATATATATATATATATATATATATATATATATATATATATATATATATATATATATATATATATATTGTATATAGGGTGAGGCAGAAGTTCGTTACAATTTTAAAATTTCATAAAAAAAGAAGAAAGTAAGATAAAGAAGTGCGTTTTGCAAGAAAGGGCTCACAAGGTAGTCGGATTTCTTTTAGCAACAAAAAAGTTTTAGTTAAAAAAGTCGCCTATAGATGGCGCAGACTGTCCGAAACACAATGAAAAGGACAACAGTACGCTCCATTCATTTATTCTGATAATATCAGTTGTTCAATATGACCTCCAGTACATTGTACGACTCAACTAAGGCGACTCGCAACGCCCGTTACAGCTGAATGCAATATGTCGGAATGATTTGCAGAAACCTCACGACAGTTGGAATCTTTGAGTTCGGCCAATGTTGAAGGAGATGAACGGTACACACGTGATTTCAAATAGCCCAACAACCAGAAGTCGACCGGAGTGAGGTCGGGTGATCGTGGAGGCCATCTGATTTTGCAACCTCGACTGATCAGTCTCTCTTCACCAAAGGTACTCAAAAGGAATCATTTTACTGGATTGGCATAATGTGGTGGTGCGCCATCCTGCATAAAGTTTATTACAGATAACTCACCTCTTTGATTTAATGCGGGCACGACTTTGTCACGCAAAAGTGTGAGGTAACGCTTAGCGGTTACTGTGCTCGTTTTCCAGCCCAATCAGGGACACGGTTCTTCAAAGAAGAAAGGTTCGACAATGAAAGATCAGGTGAAGCCACACCAGACTGTCAACTTGGCTGGATGCAAAGATTTCGTCGTGTATTCACGAGGATTAGATGTGTTCCATATACGAGTGTTATGGGTGTTGAAATCCCCGTGTAGTGTGAAGTGCGTCTCATCCGTCCAGAAAACGTTGAACAACCACTAAGGGTCGTTTTCGATTCTTGCCATAGCCCACTCGGCAAATGATTCCCGCATAGCTGTGTCTTCCGGTTGTAACTCCTGCAGTGACTGCAATTTGTAGGGATAGAGATGCAATATCCCATGGAGGATACGTCGAATCGATGAGTGAGGCACATCCAATATTCTTCCAGCTTCGCGAGTACTGCTATTCCCAATGGACGATTCCACCGCTAAATCATTCATTGTGGTTTCCACCGCAGTGATTCGGCTCTCCACCAACGAGGGTCTTCCACTGCGTGGCCGAACCTCTTGACAAGCTTGACTATTCCAGGACACGATATGGGGCCTTTCTTCGTCTTCAGTCCTTTCGTCGTGCGAAATTTTCGCAACGCAATAGTTGCTGACTCTCCGTTCAAATAGAACAACTTCACCAACAACGCTCGATCGAGTAATGATAACATTTTGAAAGCGAATGAGAAATTCTCGAGTATTACGGCCTTTTATCGCAAGATTAATTTGTATAATTTTGCTGAATCTCTCGATGTCAGCACCATCTATAGGTGACTTTTTTAACTAAAACTTTTTTTGCTGCTAAAAAAAATCCGACTATTTTGTGAGCCCTTTCTGGCAAATCTCACTTTCTCCTTTTTTTTTATGAATTTTTAAAATTGTAACGAACTTTTGGCTCACCCTGTATATATATATATATATATAATTATATAATATATATATATATATATATATATATATATATATATATATATATATATATATATATATAATATATATATATATATATATATATATATATATATATATATATATATATATATATATATATATATATATATATATATATATATATATATATATATATATATATATATATATATATATATATATATCATGCAAGATTAGATATAGAACTGAAAAGTACAAGAATAGATAAAAACATTTATTCTTAGTAATAAAATCAGCACAAAAGAAGCTAAAATATAATTAGCTGTATAGTTTATAAAATTGATAATCAAATATTTGATGGAGAATAATACATTTAAAATACAATAAAAATTCTAAATGGATAACAATAATATTCGTAAAGATAAATATTAGGTGTAGAATAATACATTGAAAGTACCAAATGGAAAACAATACATTGAAAATACGAAATATAGTTAATAGTTGGAAAAATGTGTTCAATATGTATCTTAAAATTTCATGGAAAATAGAAAATAATAGAAAAACTACATACTTTGTGCATACATACTTCCTACCAATGTTGTCAACACCCCCTGACGAAGCTGGCCATGTTGGTACTTCGTTCCATTTTATATTTTTCTTTGAAATTTTAAATTTTTATCCAACTATATATTTACTATACTATATTTCGTATTATTCTCCATCTAATGTTTGATTAACAATTTTATTAAATATACTTATATACATACATACATATATATATATATATGTATATATATGTATATATATATATATATATATATATATATATATATATATTATATTTTATATTTTATATATATATATATATATATATATATATATATATATATATATATAAGAAAAAATATATATATATATATATATATACGCATCATCTGCTTTATATTGATATTGACCTGATTTCATAAATAATATGTATATAATTATTTCCTGAAAACAAACTCAAAGGGCTTAAAAATGATCTCTTGAGCAGATGTTGGCTAGTATTTTGCTGACCTGTATGCCAACACATGAATAAAAATATGGCTTATTTGAAGCGAAATGAAGTGAAGTACTTTTATTTCTACTATGTTGCACAAAAGTATATAAACACAACAAATTACATATAAATAATATATTAGTATAGTTAAACAAATTATATTAAAAATTTGTACTATAAATTTCTCTATGGATTTCTTATAATTTATAATACACATTTTTCCTTTCTAATGAAGTTTTTAATAAGATTTTATTTTGCTTTGAATAGTGTCAATTTAATATAGCAAATTTATATGTAAACTATAATTACAATATAAGAATTCAAATTCAGTATTAGAAATAAAATATTTGAAATTATTACAAACTCTAAATTAAAAAGAGTTTGTTTATAAGTTTTAATTACAATGATAATTTTATACAAAATAAATTTAATCAAAATTATATAATTAAATAATATTTTTCTCAACTATTCTTGGTTAAATTAGATATTTAAAAATATGTGAGTAAATATTTTATCTAATGTAAGATAAATAGATGAAGGATAATTTATTTATTATTTTACTTGGATTTAAATAAATATTTCCAATTTTGAACAAATCAAAATACTTATAACATTTATTTTAATAAATAAACAGTAATGCATTAATATTCCTCATATTATTGCCCTTTAAAGTTTAATATTTACACCTTGTGATGCATAATCGATTAATAAATAGTTGAAATGTAATAAAATCATGTATGTTTACACGAAGAGAATGCTTTTATATTAATATTCATATGTATATACAGCTTCGTATTCCTATTTATCGAAATATCACAGCACTTTAATCTTTCGCAGATATTACACAAATCATTTCGCATTTAATACTTATATCATTTAAGCATTCAATGCACTGTTGCGAGGCATTTATTGTATTCACGTAAAAGCGTATTTGTTATCAACAGTAATTCTATTCCTGAAATAAAGTTTATCATAAATATTTTAACAGTTTGTTCACTGAAATTATCTGTCTAACATTAAATCAGCAATAACCATTATTCAAAGTATGAGAAATTGTTAATTTCCTATATTAAATTTTCAATATTTGATAAATTTATTTATTAATTTTCGTAAATTACTATTAGCTCTGAAAACTGAAGCCTGCGCACTTTATATATATTATATACGTACACACTGTATACAGGGTGACCTTTTTCAAAGTGTTGCAGTGTTTGCTGCGTCTTACATCGGGATCTAATAGCCGAAATGGATAATCTAAACATGGAAAAAAGGATAAAAGGGTTCCGTAAAAATAATTTAATTCCAAAATTCACTGCTAGGGCATTTTGTGTTGTTTTATAATGTATAAAATGTGAGAAAAGAAAAATATTAGCACATCCAATCGTACAGTTAAATTTATAATGTGTTTATTTACCACATTAACTTCCCCCGCGAGAAATTAGGCCCCAATCAATGTGAGCACTGGACTCAGAATTAATACCGTGCATTCTGCGGGCAACGTTCTCCACAGTGGTGCTTAACATATCACGAGGAATATTTCACACTGTCTTTGTTTATTGTCCTTTATAATAGACAAGTTTGATACTCCCTTAACATAAACGCACATTCCGGTAACGTAAAAGACATAGCCACTTCAGTTCGTTTACTGCAGCTGAGATTATTTGTTGGAGCTGTCTACTTCTTGCATTTATATCCCGTATTACTGGCGCTGTCATCGCACAACATTTGCATTTTTCTTTGATGGCCCTGTTTCGTGATAATTCTGGTTATTGTAAACTACAGCAGCACTACAAAATGCCCTAAAGGTGGCTTTTGGAACTATATTTTTTATGAAATCTTTTATGTTTTGATTAGTCTAAATACAAAGTTTGATGTCATTTTGGCTATTAGATCACACTTCAGTACGCTCCAAACACTGTCACTTTAAAAAAGATCTCCCTGTATATATATATGTGTGTGTGTGTGCATATATACATACTCAAGCAGGCTGGTAGGCAGATAGATAGATAAATAGATTGATTGATTCTTAAACAGAGCAAACGCAACTAAGTTTTCAATTTGTGTCTTATGTAATTCTGACTAACTAAGTATGGTAAGAATATAAATGAAACAATTAAAAAAGAAAGAACTCAAATTCGTCGCAAATGGCAAATCAAAGATAAAGAAAGTAAATAGCAAAAGAATTTTCGTAAGAAAGGTTGTTGTCTCTTATGATGGACAAGCAATCTATTTGACATGCACGACATACAAAGGTTTAAATACCCCTACGTTTACTCCTATGCGAATTCATAATTTAAAATAATGACTAATTACTTATATGTAGGGAAGACATGGTCCCTATTCTATGGTTTTTCAATCAAAATTCAAAAACTTTAAGTCACTGGTTACACATTTCCACACCACATATTTTTTAAATGTCAGACGTTAAGTAGATATTTTGAATATGTTTGTTTCTATGTTTTAATTAAACTAGTTTAAAATATATTAATTAGAAACTTTTGTTTCTGTTTTTTGAATAAGTGTATCGAATTTTATATCTAAAATGCCAAAGTATATTTAAATACATAAATATGACGATTGAAGATTTTTAAACTTACTTGCTTAGGAACTATACATAAGAAAACTAATAAGATGTGTGAGGTTCATATTAATAATCTGGTTTATTGTTAAACTGGTAAAGAATTAAAATTCTACAAGTACTTATTAAAATTAGAATGTTTTAAAAGATTAGTTTTAATGTAGATAAATTTCATTCATAGTAATTAACATTGTACTAAGTCTTTTGGTTGCTATAGAATAATATCTTGAAGTAAAATATGAAGAGAAAGATTGTTGAATATATCATTTTGTATATATTTTTCAAATTTTGAAATAAGCAGCTTCTTATCTAGTTTAAGCATTATAATTTAGATATTTGGATATGTTATAGGGTTGCATGTATATATTTTTTGTTATTATAATTGTCCACTTCAAGAGAAGAAACATTGATTTGTTTGCTGACAGCGAATCATTTCTTGAATTTTTCCAGGTTCAATAAATCCTTTTTTGTATTATTACATGAAATAATTTTTATGAATATATATATTTATTCACATAACTTTTTGGTTTTCACTTACAAATATTTTAATATTTGAAAGGTGGGGTAAAATTCAAGTTTCCTGTTATATATAGATACGATTTATTGGCTGTTTATTTTAATGATACCCATTTGTTTATTTATTATTATATGTGTACAACTTATAATAAAAAATATCCTAAATATATGCACGAACGTAAATTACTATACGTACTAACCATTAAAATTGCTACATCAAGAAGACGACATGCTACAGACGTGAAATTTATACGAAAGGAAGAAGGTGATGTGATATGCAAATCACTAGCTTTTCAGCGCATTCAGACAAAGCAGGCGCCAATAGCGACACCTACATTGTGTTTAAATGAGGAAATTGTTCAGCCGGTTCCTCATACACAAATTGCATTTGAACGTTGTTGCCTGGTGAAAAGTTGTTGTGATGCCTCGTATAAGAAGGAGAAATGCGTACAAGCACGTTTCTGACTTTGATAAAGGTCGAATTGTAGCGTACCGGGATTGCGGTTTATCTTATCTCAGTATTGCTGCTCGTGTCGGTCGAGATCCAATGACTGTTAGCAGAATATGGAATTGATGGGTTCAGGACGGTAATACGGAACGCCATGCGGTATCTCATCGACCACCTATCAGTAGCGGCCGAGAAGACAGGCATATTATCCGCATGGCCGTAATGGATCGTGCAACTACGTCACGAGCCGTGAGTCAAGAAACGGGCTCGTTTGGAAGACAACAAGTGTCTGCACGAACAGTTCGACGACGTTTGCAGCAGCATGGACTCTCAGCTCGGAGACCATGGCTGCGGCTTCCCTTGACGCTGCGTCATAGACAAAAACGCCTTCAATGGTGTGATCAACGACGAATCTGGGCACACGAATGGCGAGTCATCATGTTTTCAGATGAATCCAGGTTCTGTGTAGAGCATCATGATGGTCGCATCCGTGTTTGGCGGCATCGTGGTGAACGCACACTGGCAGCGTGCATTCGTCATCGTCATACTGGCCTATCCCCTGGCGTGATGGTATGGGATGCCATTGGACACACGTGTCGGTCACCTCTTGTTCGCTTTGACGGTGCTTTGAACAGTGTCTTTACATTTCTGGTGTGTTACGATCCGTAGATCTATCCTTTATTCGAGCCCGGCGAAACCCTACGTTTCAGCAGGATAATGCCCAACCGCATGTTGCTGGTATTTTACGGACCTTCCTTGATAAGAAATATGTTCAGCTGTTGCCCTGACTAGCACGTTCTCCAGATCTTTCACCAATAGAAAACGTCTTGTCAATGGTTGCCGAGCGACTGGCTCGTCACAAAACGCCAGTCACTACGGTTGATGAACTGTGGCATCGTGCTGAAGCTGCATGGGCATCTGTACCTGTACATGCAATCCAATTTGTTTGACTCATTGCGCAGGCGTATAACTGCTGTTATTACTGCCAGAGGTGGTTGTTCTGGGTACTGATTTCTCAGGATCTATCCAGCCAAATTTTTTGAAAATTTAATCACTTGTTATTTCTAGTATAATATATTTGTCCGATAAATATCATTTGGTTATATGCATTTTTTCCTGGTGTAGGAACTTTAATGACCAGTAGTGTATCTATGAAAAAACGCAAAGATATGCAAACATAGAGAACACATTTCATTTCTCGTTTATGACATTGCAGAAATATATTTTTTTTATAAAAATGGATTTAGTCTAAATATTAAATAAACTTCAGAATAATTTTATGTAGATCAAAGTAAATATGCTTAAATGTGTTTAAAATTAAAACTTTTAAACTATTTTAATGTTATTTTTAACTCTGTAAAAAATTTAAAACATATATGTAAAAGTATTTTTTCCGAATATGATAGTAGATTCTTAAAACATAAGGACTTTAAATAGATTACTTACGAAGATGTAAGTATGACTTTCTTTCCCAGTATTGATTGGCACAATTCATAATTTTACTATTGAGCTTCGAAACTTCCTTACAGAAGAAATATTACATTCACTAAAGGACACTTAGAGGAGCCCTTAATTCTTTCAAATTCATCAACACAGAGAAGGATTTAAAATATTTAAAAATAAAATGATGAAGATGGAAATTTCCTTACACTGCTGGTCACCCAAATAGCAACATGAAGAAAGACAAGTGATATCACAACAAAATTTATTTTGTAAATAAAACGTTGACCAACTATCACATGATTAAATTTATAGACTTCTGTAAAGTGTGGTTCCTGCCAAAATCAGTATTGATCAGAATAGACGGTATTGATAAAGATCACCGCTACCAAACGCCGCGGCATTGATTCAAAGAAATTTTGGATGAGTTCTTGGGAAATAGGAGACAAATAAGCTTCCACGCGTTGCCAAAGCTGATCGGATGTGGCAGATGGGGATATTATCTTTATCAATCATCTAGCAACCATGTATTACATGTTTTTCATTGGCGAAACATCCAGAGAGCAAGCCGGCCAGAGAAGGATTTCTTTTGGCTGGCTAGCTCTTTGGAAGAACCCTTGGACACAGTGAGTCACTTATCACGCATTATCCTGTTAAAATATAACTGTAGGAAAGACATGAAAGTAAGGAAGGACAACTGACTCCAACACCTCAGGGATGTAGCATTGAAAATAATGACAATGCTTAGTAGAGGTGTACGAGAGTGTTATGCAATACGGCTCCATACCATAATACTCGGTGTAGGACCAGTGTGGCGGTGCATAACGCAGGTGTTCAGCATCAACTCTCCACGGTGTCTCCAGACTCCAATGCGACCATCGTGGTATTGCATACAGAAGTTAATAAAGACAATTTCATTCCAGCGTGCTGTCCACCTCATTCTATCCTTGCATTATTGGCGGCAGAGTGGTCTGTGGTTCTGCGTCAAGGGTAGATTATAGTTGTGACATATAATGATACCAGGTATGAAGTAATGATTCAAATGAATGAATGGTTTGGCATATATTTTGGGTTATATATCTATATCTATCTATCTATATATATATATATATATATATATATATATATATATATATATGTGTGTGTGTGTGTGTGTGTGTGTGTGTGTATATATATAAGAAATATATACAACAAAAATAATTAGAATATTTTTCTGATAAATTTTGAAGCACATTTGGAACTAAAAATAAGGAAATAGCAATACAAATTTTTTTTTAACAAAATGTAATTTTATCTTTTATTTGATTAATACATTTTATACCTTATTTGTTAAATTTCAAAATGCTGTTCTTATATAAACAGAAAGAAAAACGATCTCCTTTCCTAAATTTTATTTTTTCCGAAGACTCATATTTTGTATTCCAAGTAGTTGTGGGATGTAAACACATTAAGCGAGATAAAAAAATATTTTACGTTGAATACAATAATATTCTTTCTAGAATAAGGGAAAATAAACCCTGTAGTACAATATTAAAGAAACAAGTATGTTTTCGGGAAATATTTTGAATAGTTTGAATAAATTATTTCATAGACTCGTAAAGAACTTTATTTCTATATTAAATTTTCTTAAAGTAACTGATGTTAGAATTCTATGTAACTGCTCATTTCAACAAATATTTGTCAAATAATTAGCGAAAATATTTGACAACAAATAACAATATAATTTTATTAAGATAAATGTAAAAAATATATTCTTATGTTGTTGAATTAGATGGTTTTTATAAATTTTTAAAGCATAGTTTAAGCAAATAGTATAAAAAATATATCTTATAAAATATAAATTGTTCAGTATTTATGTTTAAGAATTCATATGAAAACATGAGAAATAGTAATATAAATAAATATTTTTTATTTTAATAATATATTCTATATATTGCTTATTCCCATAAATTGCTGCTTTCATTTTTCATCTACCAAATACAATAGTCACTATTTAAATATTAGATGAAAGTTATAGGATTCATATTTCTAGAAATCATGTGATATTTTCTCAAAAGATAAAAATATGAAACTTTATGGTAATTGAAGAATGATAAAATGTAATGAAAATGCTTCTCATAAAACTAATAAAATTGAAAGGGAGGAAAAAATGATTCTTTCAATTTAAAATGTTTCAACAAACCAACAAATTAATATTAAACCAACAATAAATATTTCTTCCACTGGGAACCGTTTTTAGAATCATAGTACATGATACATGCACATCGTATCAAATTAATTAGAAACAGAAAATCAATATTTTATTTGAGTAATTTTCGCACTAATAAAAAGTAACTCTTATTAATTTACGCATAAAGTGTACATGCTTGTAGACTTCATTTGTGCACAGAAAATATTATCCATTGGGCTATACAACTTTTTACATCTACGTTAGAGCTGTTGATATGTATTTCAGCAAAATATCACATACTTCTTTTGATTTTAAGATAAAAGCTCCATTGTTATTCTTTTGGTGTATTCCTCCTGGTTGAAGGCAACATCAAACCAGGTCCGTGATCCAGAATGCCTTCAAACAATGAAGCACAAATTCAGGACTTTAGACACAAGTTCTACGATGGGAAAGAAAGGAGTCAAATTGACGGTCAGCAAAAAAGTTCTAGCATGATGTAATTTTACAATAGCATTTATTAAGTATTCTTTCCAATAGAGTAAAAAATGCAACATTGTAAGATGCTGTTAACTGTCAGAATAGATATTAATGTTAGAGGTTTCTCCAAGAGGAATATCAAGTGCATTTTCCAAGTCAGCAAAGCTTAGACTAATATCATGATACACTTACTAGCCCGTTCCCCAGAGGTAAGAGAGAATTGTGGTCTTATATGGTTTGCACTAAATTCGGTTTCAGTAACCAGTGTAAAAAAAGAATGATTCAACATAATTGCCCATTTAAAATTCACAAGTGCCCATTTACAATTCACAAGTGCCCATTATTTTCTTATTCAATACCACTAGAAATGAAGTTTTCTATTTTGAAAGAAATTAGAGACTTCTTACAGTATATATATATATATATATATATATATATATATATATATATATATATATATATATATATATATATATATATATATATATTTGTATTAAATTCCCTTGGGAAGGTCCTTGATTGATAATTTTTACAATTTGAAACACTATAGAACTCTCCGTTGGAGAAGACGCAGATGATATTCTGATATTCTTGGAAATCAATGTATGAATTACTATTACATCTTTGAGAAGGAACTGTGAGTTCTGATTGCAACTTTTAAAAACTTTTGAAAATACTTTTTTGAGAGCCCAGAGTGATATGTCACCTTCAAAATATTCTTTCGAAAAAGGTACCATAAATGAAATATTTTTCACATGTTGAAAGATCTGTCATGTTTCCTAATTTAATTTACACATTACGGATTACACTCTTAAACCATTCTAATAGTATGTTAAAAACATTAGTAAAAATTTGCGTTCTGTATTCTTTGAAGCATATAATTTAAAAAGAAAACATATGTAGTTAATTGGTCAGAGCACTTACATTTAACCTAATTTTTAACGCGTTTCCCTAATAATAAAATTTTTGTCAAATGCTTTATTTTAATATTATTAAAGATTTTCTTAATAACTTAAATAATTTTCAGATTTAACTTTAAATTTGATGGTTTTAAACTTATTTTTGTTAATATAATAACTTCCATTTATCTTAAATGTTTGTTTTGAAATCCATTGCATTTTGTAATTTATATAAGACTCAAAATGTGATTTTGCAAAATTAAAAATATAAAATGATAAGTTTAATTTATTAAATATTTTAAGTTTTCTTAGTAATACAATCTTAATAAGGAGAATGGAACTTTAGAAGTAAAAATGTTTCATTGTTTATGACGTCATATTGAAAAGTAAGATAAATGATTTTACAAAAGTGTATGCTAAATCTTAACATTAAGTCCTCCAAAATAATAAAATTAAAAAAAATTCCATTCTTGAAAACAATAAATTTAAAAGAACTTTAATACTTTTGGATCAAAAACATTTATTCAATTACGTTTATCTATTGCGAACTTTTATTTTGAATGAAACAACGTGTTCTTGATCTACAGGCATGTTTTTAATGCATTTGTAGGTGCATAATTTTTTATTCATTGCGTTACTTCATACTAAAATGAAGTTTTTACATCCATTGAATGTTCATTAGAAATATTCATGTTTAATTTTGGCAAAGATAATTTAAAATATTTTTCACAAAGAATTTTTTAATTTTATCAATAGAAAAATACACATAAAACAAAAATTATCGCCATAAGATTTTGGTTAAGAGAAACTTATTAAGATCATATGAAATTTCAAAAAAACAGTGAGTGGAAAATAAAACTACATATAAAGGTCTAAAATAGGAATAGGTATTAAATAGGAGGTTAATGGATGGGTACGAAATTAATTATTGATGTATTCATGTTACATTTTAGAACGAAGTGAAGTGAAATAGAATTTTTCAGAACCGCTAAAATAAAACTATCTAAAAGGAATTCCGGAACAATATGAGAGTTATGAATGAATTACAGTTAAATTGTTCATGTAGAAATCAAAGTGATTTTTTAAAACTTCTAATTATTTTTGAAACACCCGATTACAAAAAGTATGAAAAGGGAAAAAAAAAAAAAAAAAAAAAAAAAAAAACTTGAAAATGGTGTGGACAAAATAATTTTAATTAAAACAAATGTAAAACTTATCTTTAAGAAAAAAAATTGTTAGGACTTTCAAATTTTTATAAAACAAAAGCAAAACAAGAAATTAAAAATAAGGAATGAAATTGGTTGGATAACAGATCTTAAAATTTGTCTATATAAGGTAAACACAAATAAAAAGAAATTAATAATAAGGAATGAAACTGATTGGATAACATATCTTAAAATTTGTGTATATAAGGCATAAACAACTATTTGAAATAAAAAATTCAAGTTTTTAAAAATGGATATAAATTATTCTAGTTTTATTACATCAGTATATATTTGTTGTAATCCTGTTCTTTAGTATTTTTCTAAGGCCTTAGAATGAAAAAATTGTAATACGATTTGCTTTCAAGAATAAAAAGTAATTTTTAGACTCTATAGTATGTAATGAAAATTTAAGTATTCATACTTATAATTCATATACATACAAAATACGATATTAACTTTTAAAGAAAATAAAAATGATGCAAATACAGTTTATTTGTATCAATCCGACCTGAAAAGTTTCCGTGTGCGACTAAGATTAGAAAAAGTATGTAGTTTAATTTTATAGGGATAAAAATAAGATAATTTTTAATGATTTTGCGTTATATTCTGACAAAATCTCAGAGGTTTCATCTGTAAAAATTGTTTTTAACTGGTAAACTAGACCATAATTTTTTAAAATCTTTTGTCGGAAATATTTTAGGAATTTAGAATCTTATTTAAATATTTTAGAAAAATGCGATCAAAAGAAATGAAATAGACAAAAGTTTTTGATTTATTTGATCTGTTGTATAACATTTGCATTTACATAATATAAAAAAATTCAGGTATTTCAAATAATGAAAGCTTTTACATGCCAAAGTACTAAACTAGTTAGTGGTAAATTATTATTGGCTGTAAGCTATATAGTTGTCTCAAAGGCATTTTTTTAATAATTATTAAAAAATAACTATTTAATTTATTTTAAAATCTATATTTTTCAGGGTATCCAAGATTTTTGTTTTTATTTAGAAAACATTTTTTTTCTCACATCAATTCTATGTTTTTGCAATGCTGCAGAAATTAAGGGCAAAAAATATTTATCAATAATAATAATTAAAATATAAATAATAAAAGCCCTTCATAAATAATAATAATTAAAAAAATGCCGAAGTTACGTCTTGTAATATATAAGGTTTTTTTATATCTTTTTTTTTAAAAATTGATTTTTTCAGGAATTTAAAAATGTATAAAAAATAAAATCTGCTTTCCTGAGAGACTCATTAGTTCTTGTCTCTGCTTCTCTTAATGATCGAGGTAGAAGAAGAAACAGAAAAAAAAAGATTTAACTAATTATATAATTTGATTTTTTCATCAAGAAAAAGTAATTAAAGTACGAGGAACGAAGGAAACTTTAAATATTTAGAGATAGTAAAGAAATGGTTAATGTGGGATTTGTTTTAGCTTTTTTGTTGAAACATGCTTAATAATGATATCAGTTTGAAATGGGGGACAATTAGTGCACATTGAGGAATCATCGTTATGCGATTTTGATTGTTGCGAAAAAGCAATCAGTGGAATTAATTTCAAGATTAATGCATTTCATCCTTTTGAATCGATATAATTGTTTAAAATGAAACAATAAATACAACATTAACTAAATAAGGGAAATTGAACTAATAAGTAACATTAACTAAAAGTCAATTTCCCTTAAATAAGGGAAATTGACTTTTAGTTAATGTTGTATTTATAATAAAGCTAATTTTTAAAAGCAATATTATATATTTGTCTTATAAATTGAAAAAATACTTTATCAAACAATATAATAATCTAATTTTTTAAACAGTTTCTCACATCTTATAAGTTAATATTATAAAATATTTATTAAAAAATCATTTATTAAAAATATCTTATAAATTTATTTTGTAATTAATTTATATTAATGACTATGTTAGGAAATTTTAGTGCTGCCTAATTAAAGTTTGCAATAAGCAATAAATAGGTGGACATATCAAAGTAAAGACATAATCTGAAATAATTTATTGAAAAACACTTAAGAAAAATGTGGATATTTTTGTTTTTTTAACTAAACTTGATCGAAATATATATTATAATACTATACAAATATAAAGTTCTAAATTTTCAATAAAGCTTTATGCATTCATAATTAAATTTGAATATTTTTCTAGAAAAAATAAACATTTCCCCGAACAAAATAATATTGAAGATGTCTTTGGAAAGTTTAGTAAAATATTAATTTGGAAAATTATTTTATAATCAAATGAAACATTTAAATATATTTCAACGAACGAAAATAAAATGAAAACATGTTGCAAAATTTAACGAATTAAAAATATCAGAAATCATATAGTATTTTATATCTCCGGAAAATTAATAATTACATTCTTTTAAATTTGATTTTTATGTGAAAAAGTCTTTAGAAATGAGATAAAGATTTTTATAATGACATTCATTCCGTTTGTGAAAATAATTATATTTTTGAATGAAAAGTCTTTAGAAATGAGATAAAGATTTTTATAATGACATTCATTCCGTTTGTGAAAATAATTATATTTTTGAATGAAAAGTCTTTATGTATGACAAAATATTTATTTTTTATCGTGATTTTTTAATTACATATATATGCCTTAATTATTTTATTCACTCAAATTGAAATGAAAAGTTTATGTAATTTCTGCATTTTAAATTAAATTTCCACACTAAGACAAAATAAAGAATGAAAAGCTACCTTTAAAAATTTTAGAAATTTTCCATCTCTTGTAAATATATCAAAAAAGATCTATTTTCTAGATAGTAAAATCTTAAGATAAATTTTTACCAGAAGAATTTTATTTATGTAAATTTACTCAAAAATTTATTTCTCATATGTTATTATTCAAAAGTTTATGATTAAAGATCTTACAATAAGGAACTGATAATCTTTTACATTTTTATTTGGTTTTATTTAATTATTGTAATTAGATAGTACTATCTAAAAGTACACACAGTAAATACTCGTACTAACACTAAGAACTGTTCAAATAGAAAGAAAGGAAATATAAAAATTAAAATTATAATTTTTGGCATATATAAAACACATGAATTAAGAATTTAAAAAACTAAAATTTGATAAATGCTGTTTGTCATAATATATATTAATATTGTAAGTATTAAAACTGTTTTCATATCTAAAGCATGAAATTTATTTTTATACTGTATAATGGAGCATTTTTATCCTAGAATTTAACAAAGACAATGCATTACAAAAACAGTATTTTTTCTTAAATGTGATTCAAAAGTTATGTTACAATTATTTGAGATTGCATAACTACATAGTTTCTTTGATAAAATATATACAATTTTATGCTTAGAAACATTTCATAATTTACAACGTGTATTATAATATGTAAAACATAAAAATATTGTAAAATTATATAAAATTCCGTCAAATTATACTCACAGTATTTCTCATTGTATAAATATGTTAAGCCTATCGAAATATTTAACTCTATTAAAAATTATCATTAATTACTGAAATGATTCTTAAGGTTAAACTTTTTTTCATTTATTCATTGACTTTCTTTAATTAAATCAAAACTCAAAAGTTTTTGCTTATCCTTTACTCTGAAATATGAACCAAATTATTGAAAGGAAGCTTTCATATTCGGATATAGTTTTCCCCTCTTAAAATTTCTTTCAGTTTTGAATATTGATCGATGTTTAAAAATACATGTAGACTAAACTAAAGTAAACGTATTTTCTTAAATATATATTTCAAAACATGTTTCTGCGTGCTTTAGAGATGTTATTTTCTTCTTAAGCATTTTCCAATAGTTTACTCTGTGGTTAAAATGATTTTAAATGCATTAAATATTTCCTTAATCAAAATTTTATTGCGGGGTAAAGTTTAACTTATAGGTTGCACTTTACTTTTTTATTCAATAATTAGATTATATTTTAAAAGATTTTTAATTAATTTATTGTAATTTTTTCTTTTTTATTATTTTTCTTTTTACTTGAAGTTATTAATTGCAAATGATATCTCTCTCTCTCTCTCTCAGTATTTTAATTGTTTTATATTATTAAAATCTTAAGAATATTTATCTCTTTATCAGGTTTAGAACGCAAAAGCATCTTTGAAATACATACTGAATTTTTTGAATTAGTTATTTTTCAAAAACAAATGTTTCTGAACTCAGAAATTCTCTGCTTGAGAGCAAATGTAAGTTAAGTAAATAATTCTATGTAACTCATAATATATGTAACTATATGAATATCCAGAAGTTTATTAAAGGCATTTATTTCACTTTTTTTAACAACTAGTCAAGATTATTGTTTGTATTACGTATTTACTTACCAAATTACATTAAAAGAAAAGTGTATTTTTAAGTTGTAGTTATTTTATACATAAATTTTTAAATTGACAAAAAAGTTCCTGATAAATAAATTGTTAACTTGAGTAACGATACCTTTATAGAATGAATATTTAAAAAATAATTCTTTTTACAAATAATTTGAAAAAAAATATGACATTTTTCAGTTTTACATTAGAAACTCAAATTTATGTCATGAGGACGCAGTTAACTTTATGAAACGTTTCTAAGTATTTTTGGCGAAATTTTACTTTATTTTATACAATGTTTTATGGGTACGAAGGAGACATGATGTAAAACCAATAGAGAGCTTGAAATTCCCTTCTGGGATTTGAAGTGGAGCTTCCCGGAATAAACAGGGGCGGGGAGGGATTTGTCGGAACAAACTAATGCTTGCTTTGAAATATTTCTTATCTTTGTTGGCTTTGATTTCGTTTTCAAAAGGATTTTTGCAGGGTTTCTTATCCATTCAAATAACCATTTTGAAATAACATGTTTACGTTTCGTGTACATGGTGTAAAATCATGATATTTTAATTTGAATAGCATACATTAATGTTAAATCACTGAAATTTCAATTGTAAAACAATTTAAACCCTTATTCAACAGTAATTGTTTTACATTTAGTATAAAATGCATAAAAAATAAATTGGATCTAAGTAAATGTACTTTGAAGTAAAATATATAAAACAATTTCTTATAACTGAATAATTTCTAACAATACATGTCCTTCAGTAATTAAATATTCGCATTAAATATTCAGTAATTAAATATTCGCGTTAAAAAAGAATAATATATGATTTTAATAATTATTGTATTTACTAATAAGTATGAAAGTAAATGTAATTATTTACTTACCAATAATCATGTAACTAAATGTAACTATGTACTTACCAATAATCATGTATCTAAATTTCATTATGTACTTATTAATAATCATGTAACTAAAAGTAATAATGTACTTACCAATAGTTATGTAACTAAATTGAGCTATGTACTTTTTCTTAAAGTTTGGTTTGTATGTCATTGGGGACCTCTGCTTTTATCAGCATTTTGTACTATTAACTCCAAACCCAGTGTTTCCTAGTACCAGTTGCTCGGGTCATCCAGTTTATTAATAAAGTCCGGTAACCCTTTAATGGAGTCTAGATGTAATAGCTATGTACTTACCAATAATCCTATAACTAAATTGAACTATGTAAGTAACAATAACCATGTAACTAAATTGAACTATGTACTTACCAATAATCATGTAAATATGAGAATGTCTTTTAGGGTCAATATAAATTTTGCATGCAAATAATTTCTGCAGTTTGTTTGAATTAAAATCATTTTCTGATATAATTTATGCAAATAGATAGTGTATAAGATAATATTTTTAATATATCGTAATTTTTATTGCATTTAAGGTACTGGAAATAAATAATTTTTGATAGTATTTTTTTAATAAAATATCAAACATCAGCAGTCGTAAAATTTCTTTCAATGTGTACAATTGCCCACATTTTGTAGTTGCTTAATTTTATTTGAAATTTTTAATTTTACATTCTGATTTAAAATAATACACCATACAATTTTAAATATGAACTTTTATTCGCTGTGTTTTTGAAATGATATTTTTTTACACAGAATTTTTTCTTAGATTTTAAAAGAAATCAAAATAAAGTTTGTCAGTTAGTATATTTCATTGAATGTACTCACGGATGACGTTTGTTGGCTTTCTAAGAACAATGTATCTGTGCCATATAAGCTTATCGAAATTGATACGATTGAGGGAAAATCAATTAAATGATAAGCATTATTTCATTATGAATAAATATTTTATAAATTATACAATTCAGGATATAAATAGTTTGATATAATCGGGATAAAATAAACTAATGAATGAAATGATCGTGGAAGAATCTTAAAAATACATTGAATTGTAAAAAACATTAATCGAGTTAAAAACAGTAGGATGTAATTAATCTAATTTTTACTAACAACTTTACAACATGCTCTATGTAGTATCTGTATTTAAGCTGTTAAAGAAAATATATGGAATTTAGTACATATTCTTTGATCAAAAGCCACCGCTAAAGCTAATTGAACTAAGAGAGATTTTTTAATTAATCTCAATGTAAACAGCTGAGATTATATAATAATTATCTTTATAAGATTACAAATCATGTGAGCAGTGTGTACGTAATAAGAGTGATGAACTAAAATTATGATTTCATAACTTTTTAGGTCCTTTCATATTCGTGATCCCTCAAATTAAGTTAGATAGTTTCACTTTTAATAAGAATTAACGATACAATTTGCAACACAAGTGTAATCATTGTCAAGAATGTTAATTAGAAACCTATCGAGAGAACTTGCAATGAATAAACAAGCACACCATGTTTGCCAAATATTCTAAACTGATGTATAGTAAAAATATTTTTTAATCAATATGAAACTTATTTCCACTTAGACGATAACATAAAAATACAGTTAAATATCGGAACTATTTTAGTTTGAGCATAAAAATCATATCTTGTGAGAGACAATTATGTATAAATGTCCTTAACATTTTATGAAGAAAAAGGGCTGACAAATATTGACACCTCTGTCTATGATAGCTTTATCTGTTTAACTTATTTTGTATTCCTGAAATGTATACTACAAATTTGAGAGCATTGTCTTTACTTTTCACCATTAGATAAAATGAAGATATTTCATTTGACAACAACAAATATTTCCTATTTTTCGTGAATAAAAGTTATTAACGCTTTATAAATATCTCAAAATATAATGGTACATAAAATTAATCACATAGCAAAACAACTATTAAATAATAAATGTTCTTCATTAGTTATTATATAAATAATCTCTATAATAATAACATGAACAAAATATTTAATGTAAAGAAAATAGAACTTTTTAATTTAAGAACAATATTTATTTAGAATAACATTCATTTTAACTAAAGTCTATTATTTCCACTTCAAAAAAATTTAAAAATTTTACAGTTAAATTTTTAAAATTTTTTATTACAACGAAAACTGAAATATAAAATATATTTTTTTTAATGTTTGCGTAATTAAATTATATGATGTATAATGCAAGTAAATATGCGAAAAATAATTTTTGTTTGGCAGAAACGTTTTTCTAGCAAACAGGTAAAAGAATGAAGATAAAAGCTTTTCCTTTCCATACTTCAATTTAAAGCATATTATTTTAAGTTTCATGTTTTTTAATCCTATTAATTTTTGATAAAAATGCAAAACCAAAACTGAGAAGCAATGATGTTATGCCATCGAATATCTCTCGAAATTAAGTTTTAAGAGGAAACAAGAATAACAACAATAAATAAGTCAATACTCATAAATTTGCAAACTAATATTCAAATAAATCAAAGTTATAAAAATAAATCAAAATTATGAAATAGTTACTATTTAACTCCCAAATTTAAAGATAATTAAATTTGATATAATTACACAGATTTGACTTACATACTTCATTTTATTCTATATTTAATACATATCTTGGTAAAGATACCGTACAATCCAGGATGCCAAATTCTGAGTTTGGTGATTTTTGGCAAATGTTCTTATGTATGTAGTCACCTAGTTTTTATTACATCATTGATATAGAAAACCTATAAGAATTATGCAGACAATTCTATTATTGCGACCCTGTATCCATGTCATCACGCACGTCACAATACGTCATCTTGACAACATTTTTTCATCTCCAAAATCATTTAGAATTTAGCATCCAGGATTTTAAGGCATCTGTGTGCTTATATCTTACATTTTTAATGATTGAATTAAACAATCATATTCTAAAACAAGTATCAATTAAAAGTTTTGCTACAACTATTCGTTATATATATATATATATATATATATATATATATATATATATATATATAAGAATTCGGAGGAATAACTTCACACTGATATAAAAAAATGAGTGTGTGTTTATTGGATTAACTTTTGGAAATCTGTACATACCAAAAATAATTCACAATTAAAACTTTTAGTAATAACAATACAAATCAACAAGAAGATCGAAGGATAGCAATAAAGTGTATCGCATAAATTCTAATTCCGAAGACGTTGTATCTTGTTTGTGGTTTACCCCTTATAGAAGATAAATTAAATATGCGAATTCCCTATTTGACTAATATAATTTAATAATGATGAAAGAAATTATAGATTTACAAAAAATATTTTACTTATTTGATTTAGGCAAATGAATTTCGTTTTGGCCAAAATAGAATGATTGGCACGATTTTAAATATATATTTTGCCTAAGTAGCTGAACTTGACATCCTTGACATGTAATGGACAGACGCTGATTTATGCGAATGAATAATTATGTGCAACCTATTTGTATTTACGTAAATATTCTACAATATTTTCACACTCATAAGTTGTTGTTCTTGCACCAGTATGCTTTCCTGTACCTAGCCCTAAAGCACACTCATAAGTGAAAAATAGGAGAAAAATATTATCCGCGGTTAAAAAGAAATATCTTGATGCAAAATTTAACCCAAGAATTTTATTAGAGTTTATTCAGGCTAATGCTAAAATATTCTGCTCTTCCAAATGAGAGGGGCTGGGTTCAAATCAAGCAAATATTATTTTACATTTCTATTTATATTAGTTTCTAACATAGATTGTTTTTTTAAAAGATTTCAAGTTGTGAATTAATGAAAAAGACTATGCAAATTCCTAAAAAGATTGTTTCTAAAAGCAACCTTAATTTAAAATAAATTTTAATAAATAAATTAAATGTAAACATTAATTTGTCTTACATTATAATAACTTAATACTTAATTTGAGTTACATTTAAGAGCTAATATTTAACTTAAATCATCATAAACTGCTTATATGCATTTTAAATAAAAATAAGTAATTCATGTTAAATTTATAAATTACGAAAGCAAATTTAGTGTTATTACCACGAAAATGTTTTACATATAAAATATGTATTGCTAGTAAATCAAACATTGACATCATGAAAGAGAAAAACTAGAAGGAAAATCATCTAAGTAAATTTAAATTTTCTATTTCAAAAGTTATAAATATTGTTATTTTTTTAGGTTAGTTTTAACAAAAAATGTTTTAATATTTGTTAAGTTCATTTATATTCATCAATATTGCCAAAGAATTTTTTCATTAATATCCTTTAATATTGCTGAAAAGATTTTATGCTCAATTCACCAGTAAAGTACATTATCTTTTTTCTGTAAATAAATTTGATTGTTAGTCTTGTGTATTACCACATTAATATTAATTTTACATAAAAAAATCAATATTTTACTAATTTAATCATGTGAATAAATTTCAAATACTTTAAAATATAAAAATACTTTTTTTACAATGGGTTATAATTTTCACATTTATAATAAATATTAATTTTATTGACTTTATTTGTACATAATCTGACAACATTTCAGGCATAAAACTTTTTCTTTCAAAATTTTATCCGTTCAAACATTTTATTCGAAGAATATAGAGAATTGAAACTTGTGCATATTACTTGTCTTGTATTATTGTTGCAATTATAAAACGCGTGTCAATATTTTGTCTTAAAATACAAAAGTAAAATTCAAATTCCATACTTATTGATATAGTATGTGGATGTAAAATAAATTTTTTATTTTAATCATTTAGGATAAAATTTAAAATTAGTAAAGATATTTATAAGTTTCCAAGAATATATATATATATATATATATATATATATATATATATATATATATATATATATATATATATATATATATATATATATATATATATATATATATATATATATATATATATATATAAAGGCCAGGATTAATTTCCATGAAAAATTGGGTATATTAATTATGGCCTCATGAGAGTATTAATCAGCAAACACTAAAATTATTAAAATTGTGTTCTGAAATAAAATAGATTTTCCGTTAACTATTCTCTATTTTTAATAAATCATTCAAATAATAAGTATTATATCTCTTATTCTAATATACAACTAGCGATGAATATAAGCAGAATTAATAAAAGTATGAAAGATTTTCATTTAGAAACAAAGAGAACATTTTAATATTTTGTTTATTTTCTCCTAATAATATAAAATAAAAGAATTAGTTATTATTTTATATTAAGAACATTTCCAATATTAATAGTACTATAGTTCCATTATTGAGTGTTAGCGTGTTATATCATTCGGCGTGTTAAATGACGAGTCCAAACATTTATGTTCGATGTCATAAATTCTGCAAATATAAAAATTAAACTATATTAAAACTATTTAAGCACTGAATATATTAGGCTTTTATAATTACAGATATATCTATATTTGATAGTTACTGTTATATCCTATTCTTCGTAACTATGATTCCATAAACATTTTAAGATTTTGAGTAACAATTCATTTGAAGCTTTCTCTTTGTTCTAATATTTTAAGAATATGCATTTTATATTTCTCGAGTAATTCTACAAATATTTGTAGCTTATGGAATAAGTTAGTAAACTGCATTCAAATTTCCAGACATAGTTACAAATGTTATGTGCTGTTTTTCAAATTAATCAAATCCACAAAAACGTGACTTATGCATTCTACAAACTACGATCCAATGTTTTTCCAAAAATGCAAAAATGCAGAGTGTCTGAATCTTGGAACCCGTTTTATTTTTAAAACACGATTTCAAGGAATGTAATACGTGACATAAATGAAAGCGAGAAAATAACCATTTTCCCTGCATTAAAAGCGTTTTAGATATCTAGAATATATATTTGTGTGCGTGAATTATTTAGTTATAGATTTTATATATACTATGATAAAAAATAATGTTTACAGTTTCAGTTCCATTGCTCCGTTTACTGAATCATAATTTATGTATAATATCACGTGACGTTAAGTGTTTGGGACACACGACCAATAGGCTGAGCATCATTGGGTCAGTGGTTATGAGTGTTTTATCCTTATTTCTTATTATTAATTATGGATCTTCTTGAAATTCCTGATAAATGGGAGTTGCCTCTCGTCATGGAAGGCGTTGAGATTAGAAAATTTCAAGATTTTCTCCCTTCAACTTATAAAAGGAATCCTCTAGCAGTCAAATCGTCTTTTAAAATACAAAACTGTGAATATTCAAATGGCTTATTATAACTTTCCGGCTATAACCTATCCCCTATGTAAGTCAGAAAATTTAGAGGATAAGTGAAAATCGAAGATTTATTAGACTTTCATATTTATCTTTAAAAATGTATCCACTCATTGCCATTTATTTTCAGTACATTTTACATTTTTATGATAATGTTTGTAACTTTTAATTACGCTTGCATAGTAATAACAGCAAAGATGAATAATCCAATAAATATTTTAGAATAACTTTTGTAAAACACTATTTTTTGTTTTATGTTATTATCAATTTTACTTTGTCTTCTTATTCATTGATTTAATTGAAACTTTTATTTAAATAATGCTTTTTTATTGAGAAAATACTTTTTTATATACCATTATATAGTTACAAAAAATTTATTCAATATTCTTAAAATAGTTATAAATTTTAAACATCCTAACTGTAGGTTTTTAAATTTATTACATATATATTTATGAATATTATATATTTAATTTAAATAACAACAAGTAGTGGTTATTTAAAATAAAAAAAAACGATGACGTGTGTAGAATGTAGATATTTTTTAGCCATGAAAACTATTACATTTTTAAATTGAGCAGTTTAATATCACATTTATACATGATTGCTCTATAATGGGAAGTTTTTATGACAACATTTATTTTTTTATGAAACGAATGCCCTTTAAATAAGGGAATATAAAGGAAATAAAGTTTTAAAGGGTAAAATATGTTAAGATATTCAAGAAACTCTTATAAAAATCGGGGAACCAATATGAGAGTCGTGAAACTGTTATGAGACTTATATATATTGAACTAATTTTTCAAGAATATGATGCTTTTAGGACATCATTATTTTGTTTAGTATAATTTACCTGCAGTCATAAATTCATGAAATCAAATAAAATTCTAAAAGTGTGTTAATATACTCTACAAATAGTTTAAAATCTAGAAATTTTATAAAAAAAATATGATTAAAAGTATTCGAATCAGGAAGACAATTATTTAAAATTATCAGTCGAATTTTGATATTATTTTACATAATCCAACATTAATTTTCAACCATTTGCTTTTCGAATGAATGGATATAGAAAAAGTCTGTTGCTGTTTTAAATTTAAGAAATTATGCAATTGCGGTAAGTTTTGTGGATCTGAAATTCCTTCAGCAATTATTTGTAGAAAATTATAAAACAAAGTAATACATAATACATAATTTTATTGCTAGATTTTATAGTTAAGTTTTTAAAACTACAAACTATAAGTTCTTGTAATTTTATTAGTATTTATTAGCATTATCATTATTATTATTTTATTAGTACACTTTTTCCAAGCTAATTTCTAATCTTAAAAGTAATGTTGTGTCTTATGATGTTTAATGCCATCATAGTAAAAACATAAGGTGAAGCATTAATAAATGGAAATGAAATTATATTTAAAAATAATTTTCAGTGCGTTATTGTCTTGTTATTTGTTTTATGACTTGGGTTTGTGTTTTAAATTTTAATAATGTTGAATTTACATTAAGTCTAGCATTCTAAATATAACAAAGATAAGGAGCACTCATGATGATTAATTTCAAATTACATACCAAATAAGCCCGCCGATGGCTGAATGATTAGCGTTCCTGACTCCTAAACAGTTGGCCCGGGTTAAAATCCCAGTTTTGTCATAGATTCTCCTTTCTATACTTGCGTGTTTTCTTTTTCTTTATATAGTAATGATGAATGCATGTGCCCATTCTATAAATGAGTTTGAGATGGAGTGGCATTGATAATGCTACTTTTTTCAGTGACTTGGTTACAGATGCCCACCAGGTAACGATAAATGAGTCAAAGTTGTTTGTTTTGTTGTGGCAAATTGTTAGTCACCTAGTGGCCAACATTAGAAAAAAATATATACTCCATAAAACTAAATTAATAAATTCGTTAAATATTTTGTTAAACGTAACTGTCTTCCCTCAGTTTCTCAGATTAACCTTTTCCGGGAAACATTATTCAAAACTTAAGTACTTGTAGGATTAAAACAAAGGATGGTTAAATGAAGTTCTTCAAAATATTGCAGATTTATTATAATTACAAGAAACAAAAAGACAGAAAAAACATTTTGCGTGTTTAGATTATTGAAAATTAAATAAATTAACTTTACAAATATTATAATTCGTTTGTTCTGTTAGAATGTATACATTTAGAGTAAATGTATAGAGTATAATTGAAGAAAATTATTTGAACAAGAACAGGTAGCACTTCTCAGTGTATCTATTATATATAATTTTCAATGTTATAATTTTCTGAATAACAAAGTAAATAATTTTCTGAATTATAATTTGGAAATTAAGAGAATCATATGAAAATCTTAAATAAAGGATGTTTAAATCACTCAAAAAACACAACAAATATGGAAACTTATTGTGAAAAAATGTAATTTAGGCAAATAAATATCAGCCATAGGTAAACAAATAGCTATTTCTCTATATTACACATCACTAATTCCTCAGATGAGAAGACCATTCAACGTATTTCCTTTCACTAAAACTACTGGAGAGGAATTAAATAGCAAGCAGAAGAACGGCTCTTGATTCAAAAGTCCCATCATCATTAATGAAAGATTTCCCAATTTGTTATGAGGGAAATATGATTTCAATAAATGATATTTTTTCAGAATATAAGTCATTTTTGTCTCTTGAGATGGGAATGAATAGCAAGATCATATTTATATTCATAGTTTTAAAACTTCCATTACTTAGGTAATGTTTATTTAGCAAAGAATGTTTCAAAGTAAAATATTTCCTTTTCATATATATGCAACCCATTTCCTGCTTTCTCAAAAAGGCTTAACAATTTGGCCTTTGAAGCATAACCATAATTTTTACTGATTAAATTCTTTGATGGAACGTAAATATTTTCTGAAAGTGTTTATGAATCTTCAAACGGGATATTACATCAATAGTTTTACATTTACATTCCGAAAATTTGATCATATAATCTTATTTTTATAGTATTCTCTAGTATATTCTTTCTAAAATCCTAATAATTTGAATAAATCATGAAAGTGTTTCATAGAATTTATTACTAACTTATTTTGTGTCACAAATCATTTTTCTATTTTTTATAATCTGATGTGTAACCACTTTTATTGTCTGTCTGTATATATATATATATATATATATTATATATATATATATATATTAACTGACTAATTTTAAGTGATGAATAAAATCATTTAAGTCAAAAAAAGTTTGAGGAAGAAATTAATTTACCTAACATCATCAAATATACATTTTTATGATTGTTTATTTATAACAACACTTGCGATTCAGCTTTTATACACAGTGTCTTTTGTACCTTTTATGTATTTTTTTACCTGTATGATGATACATTAAAACACTATTAAAGTATGATTTTTCATACTTATCAATACTTAGTACATTTAACTTTTTATACTCACGTCTTTGGTTACCTGCATATACTATATTTAATCAGTTGGTTGCTCATCACTCAAAATATTGCATTTTTTATATACGATTGCTTATTATTAACATATGTTATTTATACAAGTGATTTCTTATCTTTTAAAATATCAATTTACTTATACCATTGCAATATATAAATCTGTATAACCTTTTTGCAATTATTTGACGCGTTGCATTTTAAGTTATATTATTTTCCATTCTAAAAAAAGCGCATTAATTTTATTAGCATTTTATTAGTGAAAATTTCCAATCGATCTCTTCTTTACTATTTATCCTTCACTTTATTTATTTTCTTTTTTGCAATTTATTTACATATTACCTTCTTGCTTCAAAATTAGTCTATATTATTTCTTCATTATTTTCTTAACATTTGTTCCAAAATTTATTGCATTTCTGCTCTAAATTATTTTAACTAATATTTCATAATTCACAATGATATGCAGTTTTTTTCATTTATTGTATAGAAAGTACATTTCAAAAATTCTCGAGTATATTTTTGATTTCTTTTCACTAATGCAATTTAAAGTTTTTTAGGAACTGCCATAGCATTCATTGAAAGAAGTAGGGAGATGAATGATTAAGTTCTCTTCAGTACACGCATCTCAATTTTTGAATGAACTGGTTTTGGTTTTTCTGATTTGTTTCAAATTAATGATGAAAACATTACTTTAATGAAGTTAATTCATATTTAATTCGCTTTCTAAGTTAACTCCCATGTAATTCGCCTTCTATTAATCTATTTATAAATTCCGTTTTATAAGAAAAATTCTTCGTCCTTAAAAGGTATTGTTTTTAGAGAAACTGACATATCAATATTTTAATATACCAATAGATACAATAATATATAAAATATTAGGACAATTATTTTATGCATCATTTAGAAATTATTTTAAAAAATTGCTGTTTATATAATGACGTAAGCAAAAAATTAATAAATTACTTAAGCTTTTTTTTATTATAATCAAAATTTACTGAGATAAAATAGAAAACTACGAACTTTTAGTTCACCATTTTAAATGATTTATTATATTGAATTGTTTTATAAAAATTAATGATTTATACAAAAATCTTCAGAATAATCATCATTATTGTAGATTAAAAAACAGTAAATAGTATGAATAACATTGTCACCCCTAAAAATCAATGAATGCGATTTTTACACAAGAATATTTGTGAGTATGTTAAGTATTTCTATTTCATAAATCATAGAATACATTTTATGCTTTAGATAAAAAATTGCCAATGGATTTTTATTTAAAAGTTATTACAAGGTGCTTGATTAAAATTCGTTATTTTTAAATATTGTCTATGGATTAATATACAAAATTTTCAATGAATGCAGACTTCTTTCTCTTCATGATTATATTTCTCAAAAGTATAATAATGATAAGTGAAATCATGTTAATACTACTGTATTAATGTAATCAGAATTCTCTGAATATGCCAATTATTCTTTAATTGAAATCAGTCTGTTGCCGTTCTATATTTGCTTCTGACTTTACATTGAAAACATTTTTACAAATCTCTATTCGTTTATTTAAAGTAGATGATGAGCATCTTGTTTAAAGTAGCATCTTTTTTCATCAAACAAACGAACGTAATAAAGAAATTTGTAAATACCAGATAAAGATTAATTGTAAATCATTTTGTCATTAATTTTGAGGAATGTGTTCCCCTGTGTTGACTATTTCCTAAAAATACAAACTAACCTTGTTTCTTCGGAATCCTTATCTGTAACTCATAACATTACAAGAGATTACTGTTATAACTAAATGGAAATTACTTTTAGACGATTCATGTAAAACAATTGATAATATTGCTACAAAATAATAGCCAAGATACTGTCCATACCATGAATATAATCAAATAAACTACATTCTTGAAAGGATGAAAGATATAGCTGTCAAATCCATTATCCAAAATTTATATAACTCCATTTATCCAGTAATTTTGCTTATTTAACTGTATCACTTCATAAATTATTAGATATCGAAATATGTCAGAATTTTTATAAGCAATATTTATAACAAGTCAATTAGTTTCTGTGGAATTTACGTTACAAATATATTAAAATACTTAGAAGAAAAATTCAATATGCATATTTCTAATAATTAATAAGAATTTTTAACTAATTAATTTAATTAATCATGAAAACATTTAAAGTATTCTTTAAATTTTTCTATTTTACTTAATGACAAATACGATGTACGTTTTCATCTTAGTAGAACTTTTAATTAAAAATAAAGGCATATTAAACAAAAACAAAGTTTCCGATATCTACTTTTTCAAAAAACAAGCAGCCAAAAACAGCTTACAAAATAAACTTTTATCCTATTTTATCCGAGTCAAGAAGAGATTTAAAATAAAAACGAAGCATAAAAAAATCAGACTTTTAATAAAAATACCCGAGTCAAAAGTAAGCTTTAAAGGATAAAACAAGGTATTACGTTGCTTCAGAATTTTCTTTTTATTAGACTTCTCCTTATTATGGTGGATAAAGTTTATTTGATTTCTAAAGGAGTTTGAAAACAATCTTTTACAAAATAACAAAATAGTACAAATAACTTAAAATGGTATCTCGAAAATATTTGTCTTACACTGTATAATGTTTCTCTTCATGCTTTAACCTTGCTTGTATTTGTAAAAGAAATTTAAAAAAAAATGTTTTTATATTTTAAATCTTGTTTATTTAATGTATATGGATTATTAATGATTTCCTTTTACAAGAAGTCTGTAAATTCTAAATTCAGGTGCAGAACAAAAATTTCAAATTTATCTTGAAATTTATTTTAATGTCATTCATAAACTCTATCTGTCATTTCTAATTTTATAGTAAGTGAAAAATAAAATTTTAAAAACAATTTTTTTAAGCAGGTTTGCAAGTTTAAAAATGTATGTTTGAAAAAGTGGAAATGTAAAATAATATTGTATTATATATACATATATATATATATATATATATATATATATATATATATATATATATATATATATATATATATATATATATATATATATATATATATATATATATATATATATATATATATATATATATATATATATATATATATATATATATATATATATATATACTTTTAAAACCTACATTTTTTAAAAAATTCATAATCAAGAAGACTAATTTTGCTTATTTTATGTTGATTTATAGAAGTTATTCTCTTATATTTGTATTAATTATTATTTTATTTTAATATTTTATTTTTGTTAATACTTTATTATTTTAATGTTTAATTTTATCATATTTTATGAAGATTTTTCAATTTTCTGTTGAACTTTAGAACAGTTCAAAAATATGATAATACTTCTCTTTTCAAGAAATAGTGAAAACTGGAAAAAATAACATTTATAAAAATGGCCCAGTTTGAAACTATAAACATGTGAAATTACCTTTAATTTTCGGTAACTCAAGAAATGAATTACTTAAAAAATTTTAAAAATATACCAATTTTAGCTGACCAATAGGCAGTTTTGAGATCATTTTTGTTTTCATGTTGAAAAAGAAACACATTTCAAATAAAATGATTTTTTTCTGAATATCTATTAATTTTGAATAAATATCCTTGGTTATCCTTTGACATATCTTGCAGAAAAGAAATAAATTATCTCAATTAATAATAATTTAGAACTTCAGTTCTTAAACTAACTAATGAAATTATAAGCAATTTTAAATTAATATCATTTTCAATGTAATGCAAAGCAATAAAGATGACTAGTACATCATATATTGTATTGAATATGATAGTGATATTGAGTTATTCTAAAATGAATCAAAATTTAAGAACTAAACATAAAGAGATAGTTTGTTCTCAAACAATGTGCATTGTTAGAAAAGTTAGAATTTTTATAACAATTGGAAAAATGATTGTGCCAAGAAAAAATATGCATTTGTTTTTATTAATTTGTAAATATTTTAAAAAAGTTTTGATTGATTTTTTTGATGAAATGTTAAATAGTTTTATTTATAGTTTAACAGTTTTAGTAGCATTTCTTTTTTTTGTTTCGAATTTCACATCAATATTTAATAAATTAAACTATATCTCATTTGATATAAGTTTACAAACATTGATAGTTTTTATTATAAATAGAGATAAACTGAATCATTTTATTGAGATAAATTTAAATAATCTACTCAAAGTATTACATTTTATTCTTCATAAATTTCATGAAAAAATATTTTTATGCTTCTTAGCAAACTAAAGCTGACATGTTTTATTAAAGTTTATTTGAAGTTTTATTAGAATAATAAATAATTTAATACTTAAATTATAATTTATATTTTATCCTTTAGTTACATTTTAGCAATATAATTCATTTCAGAAAAAACTTGTGTTGTATTTATAAATGTCATTTAATACTGTGTAGAAGAGTAGTCTCCTGTCCTGCAGTTGTATGCAATGAGTAATGTAAACCTGTTTACATTTATTGTTAAGTATTATGTAAAAATAATAACCCAAATACAGTTGATTATAGAATTTTCATTCATTTAGTAAATAATAATTTTTTTTAAGATGTGATTAATTAGCATAACCATTATTAAGTATAACCCAAATACAGTTGATTATAGAATTACATGAATTATTTAAACATCAATATTATTTACTAAATGAATAATTATTCATATAAGAATTTTCATTCATTTAGTAAATATTTTTTCTTTTAGATGTGGTTAGTTAGTTAATTAGTACGTTTATAGCTATATAGCAAACAATAATATCTATATTTTGTGAGAATATTAATTGATTTTACTGCATTAAACAGCAAAATATTTTGACAAAGCAATCACAAACTCTTTGTTAACAAGTTTGAATGGTTTCACAATTTATTGTTGAAAGCACGATCTCATTAGAAATTAATTTCAATGGTAACCGGAAGTTTATTGATGTTTTGATCCATTCATGACGATGAACTAATTCAGTTTAGTTTTCTGTCATGTGTTATAATTTGTTTATTAATTGACAGCATTTAATACGTTCTAAGTTATGTTATAATTTCAGGAAATCGAGGTAAAATTGTAATACATTTAGGAACATACATATTACGCTATAATTATAATTTACACAGTGAATACATTTTGAATTTAAAATCGTAAGCAATAAAATTTTAAATTAAAACCATAATCATAATTTTCTGTTCACAGGAATGAACACTTTATTCATATAACTGATTATTCCTGTGACCTATTCCTAAAAAACACAGAGCCATAATTATAATTTCAGCTCACAGGAATTATATTGATATATTTTTATTTTTGCTTTACTGAAAGAGCTCATATTATTTAATATTTTTCTAGAGATTAGTGAAATTATTAAATATAAATTCATCATTAATTTCCTTGAAATGTCATTTTAATTACTTTTTTACATTTTATAATTACTTGAGAACAAAAATATTAGTTTAAATAATTTTAACAAAAATATTAGTTTAATTAATTAGTTTAATTAATGAAATAATTTTCAAAATCGCAAAAAATTGGGGAATAAATTTAAAATAATGTAAGTACATTTAAACGAAATACGTCAATTGTAATAAATATTTATTAATAAACTTTTGACTTATAATATGATAACTAATATGAATGTTCAATTTTAATTTCAAATATAAATATACTAAAAAATCCTACTGAAGAAAATTATCAATTAGAGAAGTATACGTATGAGAGCAACTACATGAATAAAGTTGAAGGAAATATAGATATATTTTATAATCGATAAATAAAACTAACATTATTTTGTTATTTCTAAGTATTTAATTCATTGTTTTGTAATTGTATAAGTTATTTAAGAACATTTTTCTTATAATTCTGTAATTTCTTATAATTCTGAGAAGTGTTTTTATCAAAATTAAGTTATTATATTAGATTAATATGTTTCTTCATGATTATACGATTTTAAGTAGTTTTATCTCAACTAAACTTTATATTATTGTAGAAAAAATTAAGTTTTAAGTTTATATTATCTTAAAATGACTTCAAGGATTACAATTAACATTAAGTAATGTATAGCTAAATATATTTATTAAACATGGCCCAAATTGAAATATATCATATGTCCTAATTTTTTAAAAAGTTTGAGCCGAGTATATTAATTATTTTTCTTTTATGTGAAAATATTCTTTTTTTAAGGCTGAAAGACAAGAAAAATGAATCCTGTATTAAGAATAGATTGATATAGACCATGTATTGTATTTTTTTAAGTTGGAGTCTATTAAAATAATTCTTAAAAATCTTTCATTTTTAGGAAAATATTCATCGTTTTAAAACCAATATTTAATTATTATTTAAAATATATAATTAATAATAGATCACACACAATAAAAATGAATCAGTAATATGTTAATAAAAATTAATCAGCTCCTTTACAAAAGTTTCAATAATTCTATAAAGTTATAAATCTTATGTAGCTTGTAGTTTTTAAATATTAATCAAAAACTTAATCTCAGAAAAATCCTTTAACTAAGATATTTATATAATGCGCAAGTAATAATAGCATGTAATTATAAAATGTAAAAAAAATATTATGTTTCAAATCTTATGCAATATTTACATATAATATAACACTTTGACGAGATTGAGTTAGAAATTTTCCCTAAATATTTTATATCATTCCAACTAATCAAAGTTCTAAAAGTATTTGGTGTTTGAATTTGTCTTAGCGCTGTAAGAATTCTCTCTACATTTTGGTTCACACAAATCAATACTTGATTATTTGAACCGATGATTGTTTGCTTATAAAATAAAAATTTTATGAAATAATAAAGTGATACAAATTATAGTTTTCGCACTTTTGAAAATGCAAAGTTAATAACATAAATAACTTAGAAAGAAAGAAATTTTTGATGCACATATTTCACAACCACAGTAAAATTTATAATCATTTAAATTTTGTAGAACTGCGGTAAGTAGCTTAAAATAATATAAATTCTTTTATTCTATATAAATTATTAAGAATGAATAATAACTTCTGAATTGTTTATATGTTAATAATGTTTAACTTTTGTGTTAAATATTCTGATAGTATTTATAAACTATGTTTAAAAAGGATCACGAAATGGATTGAATTTTTATATGTTTGAAGTTTTTGAGAAAATACATGGCTTGAAAAAAATTATATAATAATAATTGTCAAAACTTTACCTTAATCATCCGCATCAGAATTTGAGTATTTTATCAAATACTATTTATTCTTTTCAGCTTCATAGAAACGAGTGTAAAATTTGTTTTTGTAAAACGTAAAAAG
Organism: Latrodectus elegans; assembly: GCA_030067965.1. NCBI lineage: Eukaryota > Metazoa > Arthropoda > Arachnida > Araneae > Theridiidae > Latrodectus > Latrodectus elegans. The sequence goes on from CM057815.1 coordinate 5,604,916, forward strand.
GAATAGTAATAAATCATAGAAGGAAATTACGTAGTTTTCGTATATCAAATAATTTGATTGGAGCATATTGTTAAAAATATAAGGTGTGTAATTTGTGTTGTAAGTTTAAATTTATTAAGGTTTCTTATTGTTATGTATTTTTGATGGACAGAAACATCAAGATAAGTTTATGAATCTATACGGTTGATAAGGAAGTGTTTGAGGTGCAATATAAGGAGTTCCCAGCCCATGATACATCAAAGACTGAAATCATACTGCAATCTAACTTTGCTTCAAGTCTTGTATTAATTCAAACATTTAGCTGTAAAAATAAGTGGGTCTTCTCAATTTAGAAACAAGAATAAAGTGGAATACACCCATATTTTGCCTACATATCCATAGGTGTAATTTAAAAAAAGGCAATGAAATTATAACATGCATTGTGCATCACCACCATCAGTGAACATGATGATTCTTCAGCTAACTAGAATCTGGGAGAGTGATAGCAATGTCTCGACATACCTAAATGGAGCAATAAGACGTCCGACAACTAAATGATGGCGAAAAGTGGTTATGGCTTTAACACTGGATGATATTTAATATACAAGTGGTTATCCTATTAGGTGAGTCTATTAATCTGTTCCTTATTACCCTGTCCCATTATTTGTTTGTAAATACAGAACTAATGTTAAATTAAATTCAAGAATGTTATTGCTTATAAAATATGTGATTCATTGCGTTAACTGGTTAGTAAAACTTTTTGTACTATATTTAACTTAGTTATTCTGAATTATTGTCTCTGATCTTCAACGTATGCTCAACAAACTTGGATTAACTAGGTTTTCAATATCGATCTAAATTAATGTACCATAAAAATTCATACCAACAAGGATGCCCTAGCCTAACTTTCTATACTTTGAAGTATAAGCCGAATGAAGAATAATTAAGGACGTGACTGGGTTTATTTTTAATACCACTGAAATCTGTCTTTCAAAGGCAAATCATTAAAAATATCAATGTAAATCTTTCGCAAATTAGATTGCATCAAACAAACTGAAATGACGAAATTTCAAGAAAATGTCTCATTGGTAGTAAAAGTAAGAAAAATATTGAATATTTGGTTAGAAACTTAGGAGTAGAATTTAAATTTATATTTGTTCAAAATTATCTCATTATTTTTTCATTTTGTGTTAAAAGTGAATGGAATATAGGAAAATAAAAATAACATAAATTATCACAGGTTTATCTTGTAACAGTTAAATGATTTTATAAATCATCTTTTTATATTTTATACTTTTACATTCTAAGCTCTGATATTGACTGTCAGAGAGTGGTACTACCAAATTATCATGCATTTCAATAGATCACATGGTTTGCATGAAGTATGAGTAAAAATTATAAAAAACATAGATCACTTTTGAATTTTCCATTGCATTCTTTTAAAATAAATAATTCGCATTTTTGAATATTAATTTTTTAGTAGAGAAATCATTCAAATGCTTTAAAATATAAACAAGCCATGATTTTGGAAAATTTATCTTGCATTTTTCCTTAGGGACACTTAGAATTTATGAAATTTTACAACTTGAATATTAGATAGATTCAAATATTGTGTTTAAATTAATGATTCATGGAAAAATACTATGGAAAACTAATAAAAAGCAAGATATTAATAGTTTTTCTCTTTTCAAATGATAAACTAAAATATAACAATTTCAAAACAAATGCTATTCAATAAATGAAATAGAGAAGTGTATTTAAAATGAAATTATTTGTGAAAATTTTAAATAACAATATGTATAAATATAATTAACATTTTTCTGAATTTTATATTTGCACGAAAACGTATGCATATACCTAAAAATGAAAAAATAATAAAATAAAACAAAATTCTTAAATATATAACTGTTTCATTTATCATTTAACAAAAATAATTTATCATCTTAGTTCTGCACTTTTTAGCAATATTTACAAAACATAAAAAGTGAACAACTTTCGTCAAACGTTCCAGCAATCTACATTCTCTGAATATAAGAAACCAATCGTAATCATATGATAATACAACAAATATTCATTCAAATCTTTTAAATGTGTGTAATATAACATAATGTAATTGTTTACGCAAACGCCATTGTCGGTATAGGCTTGAATAAAAAGACATTAGTGTGAATCAACAAATATAGGAGATTGATTCCAACATAGAAATCCCAAAAACAATAACAAGAGTCAATACTGGCTATTTTCGTGGGATAGAATATGAATGTAGACAATAGAATAAAATGCGTAAAATGTAGAAATTATCCTCATGAAGGATTCTCTCTTTAAGCCATATTTTCAATTGTCATGCCATACTAACCGATATAAGTGCATTATTAAATAATTCGTAACTAGGCAATCATTTACAAAATTATCTTTCATCTGCGTTTTAAAAGAAAACACGTTTTACAACTTTTTCAAAATCATAAAACTTAACAACTTCCAAAACTTTTTTTCAGAAATGTTCCTGCTCGTTGTATTTCAAATTTGTCATATATAGTAAATGCAAAAAATGGCAAATTTTCAAATGTTTAATTAAAAAAAAATTATACACATTTTTACTTATTATTAGAGTTTCAAATGAGACTGAAAGTATAATATCATCCTTCCCATTCTGTCTAGAACTAGTCTACAATTTAATTTAAATAAAGAACTAGACATAAATTTATGAATAAGTTAATATTTTGCTTAGCCTGTATAATATAATACTTTTAAAAAAGTTTTCTGAATTAAGGCATTACAGTTTTCTCTTTTTAATACATTAAAATATACATGTATTGATTATAAATAATTTTACATTCAACATAGTAAAGCAAAGAAATTTAACTGTTCACACTTATTTTCATAATCATTTTAAATAAGCTAATGATTTTAAGTGTTTGTATTTCAATTAAATGGTGACTCTTTAATTTACAACATATTTCTCAACATGTCTCGCAATTTCTCAAAAATTAATTAATCCAGACAATTTTTGTTAAGTAAAATAGATAAAAATGTAAACTCCCAATACCATTTTTTCATGATATATTTGTAGTTATTTTAATTATAAATGTCAACATCATGCAGGTTTATCTAAAGTATATAGTGTGTGTGTTCATTTTAGTTCATAACAACAACATAAATGTTCAAGAAAAATGCAGGTTTTGCCATATATATGAAATTAAAAGTTTCAAATTTCTGCTTTCCAATCAAATACTTCGTTGAGCAATAATAATTCATGTAATGGTCAGGATAAAGTCTCCTCCCCTTTCAGATAAATGGCAAAATTGAGGTAAGCGTCCTCTAGTGGTGCCATCTATCGGAGGAGTTTAGCGTAAAGTTGTACCTTCACCTTCATGGTGTCCTGGTTAAACGAATGGCACACCTGCTACCATAAATTCGCTGAGCCAACGGCATAATGAGGTTGGCTTGTTATAGTATCATATGTAACAATAACAAACAAAATACTTTATTGTTTATCGTTTTTATTTTAATAAAATACAGCATCATTATTTATAAAATTGGCTCTGTATTTTATTACAAAACATAATTTAAGACATTACTGTAGTTAGTATGTTTATCAATCAAACTATGAGTATCTAAACAAATAAACACAGTGTGCATTTTGTAGTAAATAATTAAAATGCATATGGTATCTTATTTATTCCGATAATATTGACAAAAATTGTAAGCACTTGATTTTATTTTAAAGGAATTGTTTAGAAAATCACACAATATCACTGTATTTAAATTTCTCTTAGAATCCTTGATTTTCTTATTAAATAAATAAGATTTAAAGCTTAATGACATTTGATGCGCTTATTTTATAATTGACAGAAGTTGGATGTAAATTTATTAAATTAGTGATAACAACATTCAGAATGTCAATTTTAAGGCGGGTGTTTCCAAAAAATGAATCCTTAATAAGAATTCATTCACTTCTGCGGACGCTGAATCAATCATACAAACAATTCTACTTTTGAGTCACTATGTATGATTCCTTTATTATTTAAAATTATGCTGTGGTGATTGTTACTTATGACACATGGACAAGCCATGTTCGCTATGCCTTGGCTATTCGAATTTAAGTCAGTGCGTTGCGTTTTTCATTAAATCTGAGCAACATGAAGGTTAAAGTATAACTTTGCTCTTCAAATCTTCTTATAGATGGTGCCACCAGAGGATCCGCTTCCTCAATTTTGACAATGATCTGAAAGGAGAGGAAATTTTCTCCACACCATTGCACCCATGGGAATTGCTCAGCAACCCGCAACAGGATTATCGATTCCACATATTTAATGAGCACGTATAACGCATATACTCGGTGATCCTTTGGCAGCATTGGGAATCGAACTCATCCCTTCTGGACGGAAAGCCACTAAGCTACCACGCCCTATTTAAAACTGTGAAATGTTGTATTTAACATAACATTTTTATACCATCTTTAATTTCTCATTAAAATACACATTTTTTATAGTAGTTCACTGAACCATTTGCCCCATTTTATTGAATGTCATTTTTACTGTAATCCGTAGAATATTTATAAAGTAAATAATTCGGATTCACTGTATAGATATTTAGTCAATAGCCTAAAATAAGAGAAATAAATCTGGTGATGGAGTATTCATCAAGTGAATACTGTAATTAAGCATATCAAAGTGCATTTCCTTTTTCTCTACTCTTGAGAATTTTTAGTATAGTATAAAGTGCATTAAAATTAATGCTTACCGTAAGTTACTCACAGATGAGTTTTTATATTTAAAGTTTGAGTGTAAAATTTTTCCGTAAATATTATAATTGCAATTAGTTAATATGATTATTGATTTGATAACTGTATATACTTACATTATGTTTCGTTTACTATTTTACTTAAAATTATTGTAATAACTATAAGCCAATGTTATAAACATGTTTATAACTGATTAAAGATGCTGAAATATAGATACTATATGAAATCCTATTTGTAGCTTAATTCCATATGCTTGTATTATATACAACGTTTGAAGCATATTGTTATGCACGAGAGTCATTTTCTCAAGATACAGTTTGTAGTATTAATGTTAAAATTGTGTAAATAAAATCTATTCATTATATTTTATAATATACATCTGTAATTATAAATTTAATTAGAGAAATATGTCGTTAAAATTACTTACTAAGATATATTATGTAAAAATTTTGTAGTCACCGCTTTTGAAATTTTATTATTTTTAAACATTTTCTCTGTGATATGAAATGAAATAAAAAGTAATTTTCCACAATAGTAATTTTTCATGTCATAGTAATTTAGTGTCACACTCTTTTAGACTGCGTTTAAGTACTAATAGAGCTTAATGCAATTTGAAAATGTTTTTACAACTAGGGAAAATTGTTTGGAATATATACTGGATAAAAATAATATCTAAAATTACATGCAAATTTTATTCTCTGTAATTGGTAATCCATCTTAACGACTTCTGAAATTCTTTATTTTTTATAGGACCAACATTTATTTCTATCTCTAATGATGCATCATTTGTTTTATATAAGCATTTGGCTACTACACTGTTATATTTTAAAATGCATCTTGTATTTTTGGTATTTTCAAAGTACACACACAGGTCTTAATTTACATCAGTGTACTTAGTTATAAATCAATCGTATATCATTCTTAATGTTAAAACACAAAACATTATTTTAATGTTTTTTCGTATATTGACAGATTATTTTTTAGGAAATCTTCATAGGTTAATACAAAACATAGTATAAGAAAATCAAATACATTAAAATCTAAAAATGTGTAAAATTTGTAAGATGTATTAACATTTTTATAAATGACTTATTTTTTAGAAAAAATTAAAAATTTTAAAAACAATTTACATAATTTGAATATAACAAAACTTTATTTTTTGATCAGTGTAGTTTCATATACTTAAAGGTGATTATTGGTTTAATTTAATACAGTAATCATAAATTGTTCATGTTCAATGGTGTTTCTCACCACAAACTGTTGGCACTTTATACTAAGTATATTGAAGTTAGATTTATTCAAAAGTAGGTTAAAAAAGAAACATACATTTGAAGGTAAATATATTTATAAATACTGAAAATGGAAATACAGAAAATTAAATTTGAAACTTCAGCATACTGCACAATTAATCATAAAATAGCAATTATATGTTTGTTATAAACACAAGATCTATATTTGTATCCCAAACTGCTTAAGTTTGATGAATGAATACTTTTTTTAAAAATAATATTATTAAACTTTAAGGTAATATATATCTTTAATGTAATTTGTAGAAATGATATTCAAAAGGATATGTAATCATCAGACGAAAAAGTATACTTAAATCTCCCGACCGTTTTGTCATAATGCCATGATATGTTCAAAGGAAAAGTTGTGCATCAATAGTCTTATAATTCTAGTTTAATACGTATGATAAAATGTAGAAATCTTTGGAAATAGAGTCATAAAAATATGCTCACGTATAGCGAATTTTGTGTCAAGAAGTTTTTATTACGGTTTTCTGAATACTTTATCGTAACTTCGATTTATCCACATCAAAAAGAAGTATTCCTAAACTCTTTGATATCGAAAAAATTGATATGTTTCAAATTTTCGTAATCATCAAAAACAAATTTTAAGATTTTAAATTTAATATTGATATAATTTGTAAATTCTTTACACAGAGGTTTTTATATTTTTTAAATAATATACGTTAATAGAAAACACTATCAATGTAAAAATATTCAGGAACCAATGGTTTTCCCATTTAATTGTTTTCTGTTAAAACTTTGTAATAGATTATCAGAAATGAATTCTGAGGAATTATCCAGAAGATACGAAAGATAAAGTAGATATATAAAGGGATCAAAGATAATATTTCAGTAAACTCTTCTAGTAAAAATAACATCAACTAATATCGATTCAGTTATGAAGCAAATATTTCGTTAATTTAATATTAATTTTATTGTTTAATGTTAAATTTAAATTATCATTAGCAAATACTTGTGTGATTTCAAAGAGAATATATATTTTTATTTACTTATGAAAGGAAAAAAAATATAAAGAAATTACCTATTAGGAAATTAAACATTGCTTTAACAAATTTTATTAAGAAATAAAAGTTTACATTTTATGTATCTTAAGCAAAACTTGTGCTGTGATTTATTTGTGCAAAATTTGAAATTATGTAAAATATTAAACTTTTATAATTTTAATATGTTTTTTAATTATTGAATAAATTTCTTAAAACAATAATGCACTTCTGAGCATTGGAATTTTCAAATTTTATAAATCATTGTTCTAAAAATATAAAATCGGTTGTTTTCAATTAATCACTGTCATTTAGGGTGCAATAACTTATGAACATTTTGTAATTTTTTCACTTTATTTCTTAATTAAATGTTTATATTTCAAAACATTTGTTAACGATTATGCATTGCAATTATTTACACTTTGTTATTATGATTCTCTGTTTAAATTTCACCACTATATTTTACAAATGTTCACAAACTATGCGTATAAATTATAATTTATTTTCCATTGGATATTGGATAGCAATATAAAAAGAATTTAAACCTAATACTTTGTTTTCAAAAGTAGTATGCATAATAAGTTAAGAACGTTATAAGGAAAATAATGATTTATATTATTTAACATATTAATTTACAGTTAACATTCAAAAATCAGTAAATATATCTTTGAAATATTGTTTGAAAATTCAGAAAATACTTGCAATGGCACATGTAGCTTAATTTATTTTAACTTATAAAATATTGAAATAAAACTCTCAAAATTAAACTGATTTATGAGACGCACTTGTTTACAATTTTGCATTTGTTTTAAGTAAAAATTCCAGCTAATAATAATATTTATTTTAATAGCTATTTTTTGCAATATTAAGAGCATTTTCATCTACTTCATATACGCTCGATATGTTTGATATGCAAATGTATAACAAATATTATTCACCAGCTTTTTATTCAAAATGTTTCTTAATGTGTTATATTAAGGAATCTATTTGTAGTATAATAATTGTAGCACCTATTAGAAAGTAGAAAATACCACATTTTTTCCTTGTACAGCATTCAATTCTGAATTTTTTAAGTGAAAACATGCTTGAAAACTAGAATACTGGTTTTCTGTTTCAAAAACACCTTAATTTTTTCTCATGACTTCATTCCTTTCTCATGGTGAGTGAAACAAACTTAAGGGAATTGTTTTGTTGCATATTGCAAACTTTTTTAATATAATTTTATTACGAAAAATAAAACAAGTTTCCTATTTGATGGTATAATTACCGATCTCTACATTTTCAAACATATAAAATCATCTAAAATCTGTGACATTGTCTTAAGTACAACGTTTATTTCGTCCAAGGTTTAATTTAAAGACTGATTGACAACATCCTTTAGGAACTAAACATTCGAAAAAATTCAAAAAATATAATTAAGTAGTAAAAAAGTGTTTTTGTATTTATTTTTAACTTTTAATTGAATTTGTACTTTTACGTACATATACTTTTAAAAAAGTAAAAATTGGAAGTATTAAAAATTTTAAAAATTGCTCATGAGTTGTGAGATTAGATGTAGCTAAACAAAACTAAATAAATGCAAATGTCATTTGAAAATTTCATCATGAAGTTTTAGTTAAAATATATTTTTCTTATTACTTTTTAATTTGATTATAAGGACAGAAAATGAAGATATAATAGATTTTATCATAAATGTAAAAATTGTCTATCACATTCTGAAGAGACTCTTCCATACATTTTTCAAACGTATTTCACTTTATCTTGAATATATTTAATGGAAATGGAACAATAAATATTACAACTTATGATTAGAATTGTTAATTTCCCTTTATAACCTGTAAAGAATCTATTAAAGTTTATAATGGTAACACGAATTAAACTATCATTAAGTAATTTAATAATTTTTCATTTATTTTTAATTAACGTAATACTTTATCATCATTAATTCAACAAGAATTACACTAATAAATTGACCGGTGAAAATGTTTTTAAACTTGTCTTTAAAATATAGAAAAAAAATTTGTAATCATTTTCTGGAAAATAACATGATTCAATACAGATATGGAATAAATCTTTGTGTTTATAAATCATTAAAATTTGGAAAAAAGTGTACAATTTAACAATTTTTTGAATATTATTATCAAATAAGACATTATTCGGGATTTTACTCGTTAATATGAACAAATTATCTAATCAATAATGTAATTCTACTTTATATAATAATGATGGAAGTTTCAGACCTTAAAATAATTTAAGATTCATCCTACGTATTTTCTTACAAATCAGTTGTATTTATCGAGAATAACAGTAAATATTTTCTTTTAAATATTTCTCATTAAAAAGAGAAAATAATTGTTAGGATTTGTGTGTGTGTGTATACATAATAGCTTATTATTTTCTCAGATAAAATCGTTTTAAAATACTGTATGATTGTTGCACATATTTTTTATCAAACTATAAATTTGGATTAAATACAAAAATATATTCGTGTGAGAAAGGAATATCATAAATCTGTTCAATCTTATTGAAAAGTGATTATTTTTAATAGATTAAATTTTGTTCTTTTAAATAATTCTAAACAATTCATTTTAACGACTACTCAAAATTCGAGGAAAATAGTTTCATTTCGATCTTCTTCCGTTTTACATTTATTAACATTTAAGATTTCCTTTAAATCTAGCGAAAATTAGAGAGAGGGAGTTAATTTGAAATTTTTACATAAGCAATGAACAGGTAAGTTCATTTGTTTGTAAAAGTGTATTTTGTGTATCACATTCATATTTGTGTATCACACTCATATGATGTATGCTTAAATTATGAAAAAGAATAATAAGTAATTATTATTATTTTATAAAATTGGAGTGTAAATTTGTTATTTTGATTCCGTTTATTTTAAGTGATATTATAAAGAAAATATTAACAACGTTTAAGACTAACTTATAACATAGTTTAAAGTTATTAAATTATAAATTATCATATTATTACATTAATTTCTAAAGATATATTATGATATTAATTAATTTAAACTGACATCAATAAGATATTTAATGATTTTAACTATGAACCATAATTCCAGTTTAAAATTTGAAATGCAGGTTATATATAAAATGTTCAGATCGTTATTAATGTGGTAGATAGAATTATCTATTCATAATCTTATATACATGTACTTATTCTACCTTTTTAAATTTTACAAAGTATTTAAAGTATTTCTCTTCAATTCAAGCATACTATTTATAATAAGATGAATTCCTACAAAAAATAACATTGTTTTTTCATGAAAAAATCCTTACAAAATATAACTTAAAATTCTGTTGAAAATATAATGCTAGTTTTGTCTTATCACAATGAATAAGTTATGATAAATATTTTAACTCATTTTTATTTCAAATCACATACCAGAAAACTTATGAATTTCAATTCTGTGCTTCGTGAAGTTACTTTATTTCGTGTATATCAGTAATCAAGGACCATAAAATTTTGCAACGAAATAATCGATTTGGAAGCCGCAAAACGTGCTAAATTTACTTAAGTTATTTTTTTGTAGAAAGAATGAAAAATTAATCATGCAAAGTCTAATGAAGGTGTAAAATCAAATGAAAGGGACTAAAAAGCTCTTTAAACTGTTTGAACACTTCGAAATTTTTTATTACATTATAATTACAAGACACTTAACACTTTATGATAGAATTTTACAATACAAGAATGAATAACAATGAAATATAAGAATGAATATTCATAATTTTTATTTCTAATATTTCTTTGTTTCATTTATTTAGAATAAAAGCAATACTTTTTATGATATTAATAATTTTAAATTGTTTTTGAAGGTGATAAATAAATGATGTTTACCTGGAAAAAGTGTTTACTTTTTTAGGTAATTTTATGAACTTTAAAGCAGTATCAATATAATTTAATAGGGAGTATTTAAAATGAAAATAATCTATCTTGAGAGAGGTTTTGATTGTTTTAAGTATGTAATTAACTCTAAATTGGAATTTGTGCAGGAGAAAAATTCCTTTTATGTCAGTGATAAAATTAATAGCATAACTCTTTTAGTATCGCATATCTTTTCTAGTATCTCTTCTGAATAATGTAAAAATGTATGCGGATATCATACTCTAAACCAATTGTTGTAAGAGTTTTCTTCTATATACTTCAATCGTTATACGAAAGACACATTAAAATAAAAAATAAATCAAATTTATATGAAATCACTCTTGTAGCTTGATTACACATTTAATAAATCAAATAAAAAATTTTGCACAATTGTTTAAGGCATGTTTTAAAGTTTAATGAGGTAGCTTTGTATATTTAGAATTCTAAAATTTTTTCACTTAAAATGAAAAAAGTAAAATTAAAGATAAATAATTATTTTTTACGCCTGATATTACAGAATAAATTCTACATAAATAAAATTTTACAACCAGAGATTTACAAAATAGTTAAGATTCAATGTTTGAAATATTTTAACATTTTTTTTGTAAGAATATTATTATATTTATAAAATTGTATGTAAAAATCAAAATACATTGATATAAAATATACCATTTTTACTATCTATTTAATAAACTGCTAACATTAATAGAAATATTTATATTTACAAACATGATATCAAAGCTTAAATTTGAAGGCTTATTCCCAGTTATCCTTGAAGAAATCTAGAATATACCAATGTAAGGAAAATAAGAAATGCAACCATTTTGCTGAGATGGTAGACATTCCCAATTCAATTTTCGGACAAATGTGAGAAGCTAAGAAAGTGTGTCCGAAAATATATTTTCCTTTTTTTCTATTTGAGTTGCAGATGAGAAAGTATAACGTTTCTTTCCAAGTTTAGTAATATTTTATCTTCTTCTTATGCTTACATTTGACAAGAATTGCACAAAATATCGTTTTCCATTTCCTTTAATATCTTCCGTTGGTTGTAAAAGCAAAATATATAAATAAAATTCTAAGAATGATTCTATACTTTATTGCCTCATATGAAAGTATAATATAAAAATGTAAAAATAAGCTAAAGTAAAATTAATTAGAATAAGCATAGAATATTTCATGTTTTCAAATTTTTAAATTCTTTACACTCATATTTCAAAAATGTGGAAAAAATAAATTTTATTAAAATGATTATTATAATTGAAAAGGATATAATAATTTTGATTTATAATTATATATTTTATACATACTTATGATTTAAATACAAAATTCTGGGAAAATTTACTGGGACAAATATAAAAATTTTCATACATGTTGTTTAATGAGTATAATTCAATTTACATACACATTATAGCTATCTAATATGAAATCAGTCCTACTTTAGCTTGAATATGATCTTGTACACTGTATGGCACAGATTCTGTTAAATTGAACATACATGATTGATCTTGTAATCACGAAACATAACATTTATGACATTCTCAATCATTGTTTATTTAATTCTAGAGTAGATTATTTTGATTTTACCCTTACGTCTTTTTACAATGCTCCATGCATTTTCAAGATGATTTACACCAGGAGAATTATCAGGCTAAACCAAAAACATTAATTTATTTCCTTGAAAATACTTCGTTTCTAATTTAGAAGTAAGTTACGAAGCCAGATTTTGTTGAAAGATACTAACACTAGCAGCTAATGTTTGCATCATGGGCACAAATTTTCTTTCTACTATAGAACTGTATTCTGTAGAGTTTATGAATCCTTTAATTGATGCTCGATTGCTAGGTTTTGCAAAAATAAAAAAAAACCTAAAACATCTGTGTTTCTGAGAATACTAAATTATTTACATAAAATATTTTTATAAGTTATGCATCACTTTGCCTAACAAATCTTGGTCGAAGCACTTGCGCAAAAATGCGTTTCACCACTGAATACAACTTTTAATTTTGTGAAGTTCAGGATCAGTATTTTCTGGCCCAATTCAAACGTTTTTTCTTCATTGCAAATGTTCTCATTTGTATAATCCAGCCAAATTGAACCCTAACCCAGTTTTACAAGAGTTTCGGAATTCTCTCGAGGATTCTAAAATTTCGAGTAGAGGCTGTCTTGAACATTAATAGATGAGACAATTGTTTTCTAAGAAAGATAATGTTCGATAACATCAGTTTCAATTCTAGCCAGTCTTATTCGAGTCGTTTCTTCTATCTCTATCGAATTTGTCGTGAATATGTAAGTTATACATATTTTTATATTCAATATAATTAACCATATTACACATTCAAGACAGCTGATTTATACAGAATTATGGATAAATAATAAAACGGGTGTAAACAGACTATAGAGGCTGATCAAGCATCAACAAGTGCACATGTTCAGAAAATAAAATTTAGAAATGTTTGTTCAGAATACTTAAAATATGCATCAGCCAGTAGAAAAGTAAATTATGAAGAACCCCTGTGTATCATTTACTCTAACATTTAGGCGCAAACAGTACGGACCTAATAATCTTAAGCGACATTTGGAAACATTCTTCGAACTAAAATCATATGAAAAGCAAACATAATTTTTAAGAAAAAAGATTTTTATCTATGAATGAATAAAAAATATTTGATTTCTCTTATAAATTATTTTATATTAAATAGCCAGATATAAAAAGTTTCACATTCTTGGTAAAGAATTTTTTCGCAGCAATAATTTAATTTCGATAGCTTTGCTTGGAGACAATTTTTCAAAATAACTGCTGTCCATATCTCTTTCAAGTGATTCTTTTACCAGTCAAATTGGTGATATAGCTGCAGATGTACAGTTTCAGTTTTCCTCGAAGTTGAGCGAGAAAGTGTTTTCAATACAGCGTTTGAGGCAAAAGGTAGCAATGAATATGAATTATTGCTTATGTTTCATTTGGTGAATATATGTCAGTAGTAGAAACACTTTTTAAAAATCAGTTGAACTCAAAAGTCACATCATTTGCATTACTTACAATCATAAATAAATTTATAAATAAGGCAAACATAGAATACTACGTCGGAATACGAACCGATAGTTCTAGTTCAATGTCCGGAATATTCTAAAGTATACAAGTGCTTGTAAAACAAAAATAAAAAGAAAGGTTCCAATACATCTATGCATATTGCATGATCATCAAAGAAGCTATGGCCTCCAAAGAAATTAGTTGTAGTCTGAATATTGTATTACAAATGGTTATAACGGTAGTAAGTTAATTAAATATGAGGTCCCTGAAGTGAAGAATATTTTCCGCCCTTTGTCAGACATTGATGTTATATAGTTAGTATTTATATTTTATAGCGTGACAAGATGGTTATAAAATAGGTAATTCTCGTAGCGTGTATATGAATTAAAAAAAGAAATTACTTTATACCAAGAAGAGGAAAAAAAATCAAAAGCCGGGAATTTTGTCAATGGTTTATTTGTGATGACATTGAGCAACTTGTGATTTATATATTCAAGTAATTAAATAATTTGAAACTTGTAATTCAAGGATAAAACACACTTATATTTATAATAATGATAAAGTCAATATTTTTTTCTAGAAAACTGAAATTGTGGGGAGCAGTAGTTTCATGCAAAAGTACCTACCAAAGCTAATGATGAAGTTAAAACATACAAGGTTGAAGAATAACATAAAAGTTGTTTTTGTTATCAATAAAAATCATATAGTTGCAATGGCTAATAATTTTGAAAAGTATTTTCTTGCCGATTACAAACTGATAGTAAGGTAAGAGTAGGTTAGACATCCATTTCATTATATACCTTCAAAATAATATAAATTGAAGAGGAAGAAACAATCATAGACTTCACGACGAGGGTGAAATAAAAATACAGTTTACTAATCAAACATTTTCTGAATTACAAGTAGATATAGGTGATGACTGCTCTGCATTGAAAAAGAACATTTTCATTGTATTATCATTTTCATCATCCTACGTTTTGAAACTGGACTTTGATACAAAGCTTCTTTGAAACAAAATATAGGTCTCAGATAATTATAGAAAAATAACTAACAAAGTTTATTTCTAATACAAGTCTTTCAACGAAAACTTTTCCTGTGGAAGAAAGGTCCTATAAAGTCACTAATAATTATTAAATTTACTTTTAATTTAGTAGGTTGTTTTAATTTAATAAGTTAATTATTAGATATCGTGTCGAAATGTACTTTGTTTTGCATATGTGTATATGATTTATTTTTAGACAATTTATCAATTCTTTAAAATATTTTTTTAAAATATTATATTTTCTCTTTTATAAGCTCATGTTTTCGTTTTTGATGTGATTCCTCCCCCTCCCCCCTTTAGAGGGGTGAACCGAGCTAATTGAGAATATTTTACTTACAGGAATCTCAGACTTAGAATGACATACCGGATGACAGACCTACATATTATTTACAAATGTTATAGTTAGGTCTGACTGTTTTAAATTAAATTTGAGCACACTTTTAAACGTATGATTAATTCCTTTATTTTAAATATTTTCTTAAAGAGTATATATTTTTAAAATCAAATCTATACATACATATATATATTACTCAGTCAGTAAACTTTTAATTATATTTTAAATTTCTGGAAAACTGCTTAGTAAGACAAATAAATTACACATTTGATGGTAGTATTGATGCAAATTCTTGCAGTAAAATATGAAAAGTCTTCAGTATTAACAAAATTTACAGAGGTGTAAGAGATTTGTTTAAACATTGTCTTCATAAATTACCTTTTAGCTCAAACTTTAAGATGTTAAGTAATTATAAATGTCACAAAATGTTTATTTTATTTACGTAATTATTTTTGGTAATCTTGGAATTTTTTACCATTTTATGTTATTTACGAATGACCATTTCATATTTGTATCCATTTAATGAAGAATTACCATAATTTTACTGTTCAAATTATCCTCTTTATAATGCTCTTTTGTTATGTTTTTATCAAAATTTACAATTTTAAGTTCAATTTATATACTCCAAACAAATTAGCAGAGTATTCATGAATTTTAAACTGTAGTTTAATAAAATATTATTAAATCCTCGCTACATATAAAACAAATGTAAACATTTATAAATTATATATATTTTTCAGTTTAATGATGCATTTAACTTCAGAATTCATGAATACTGCATGTGGATAATGAAAATCATTACCACAAAACGCGAGTAATATATTTTAGATCCTCTATTAGTTAAAGATAAACCTTCTTACAAATAATTATCATGCATGTCATTTTTTTGGTATAATCAGAGAAGATATTTTAACTGTATATTTATACAATATCAATAAAAAACATGACCAGTACTTATTAAAATAATGAGGACATAAATAGATTTTTTAACAATTTAAATGATATAAACATGTTTAATTTAACTACACTTCATTTTATTATGATTTATATCATAAGCTCAACTTAAAATATAGATTGTTTTTAAAGCTATTTTATTTTTGTGAATGCACTACTAGGAATTCCATAACACTACCAGCGTTGTCGGACTCGGTAATAAGCTTCTAAACAGAGTGATGAATACTTTATAACAGTAAATACGACGAGCTTATGAATTATGACCCATAATGCAAGGCAAATTAATACGTAATAACATTTCTAATAAACGTTAACCCGATGCTTAGCTGCAACAATAGAGGTCTGGATGAAACTAAATCCAGATCCAAAACTGTGACTGTAATTATTTAGGTTATTTGATATTCAAGTTATTCATAATTTATGAGATCGCATGGTGTTGCCTCTATTACCATGCATGGCACGTTCTCCGTAATTTGTAAGGAGAGGAGGATTTGGAAGAGATTATTTATAATTCCCCAATGAGTAATCCATACCTTACTGGATTTCACTCAACAAATTAATATACACCTGGCATGCTTGAATCTTATTATTGTTGTGAATCAGAACTTCCTAAAAATATTTCCTTTACTTAAAATAATTGTTTGTGATGCAATTGAAATTTAAAGCAGAACTCCATGTAAATAACAATGAATAATTGATAGTAAATTAAAAGTAAAATATTAATGATTTTAATAAGCAAAGGAAATATTTTACAAACACTAGTTTGATGTAATTTTTATGAACATTAGTATAATACTTTTATAAACATTATACGACTTTTAGTTGTATTATAGATTTTTTATAAGCATTATACGATGTCCTCAAAAAAATTTCCTCCAGTCATAATATTTTGTTGAATATTGATATTTCATTCCCTAAATTATTTTTTAATGTCGTTATTTGTGACTAAACTTCATAAAAAATTTTAAAACAACTTTTAATAAGTGCATAATTTCTTATGATAGCAAACTACTTGTGTCAAACAATTTTAAAATAATTTTACTTTAATTAAATTCATTGAGATTTACTCTGCAATATTTCTAAAAGAAATTACAAGATAGGAAATATTTTCATTTATGACAAACTTTAATTATTTCATTTATTTACAATTACTTATTAAAGATTTCCTCTCTAATAGTTAATAATTAGTATTAAGTGAAATAAATATATAGCTAAAATATATCTTAAAGTGAGTTAACAGAAAAATATACAGATAATAATCATAAGAATCACATAATTAAAGTGTACTAAACGTAAGATAATTATGCATATACAATGTATAATATGACATTTAATCCGATATTAAAAATCAATATAAAATATTAAACAACCACATTCTGTTCGACAAGTAGTTGTAAGACGAAATATTGGATGACAAGGTAAGTACAGAGGAATGAATGAGACTCGTGAATCAACATTATGATCACCGCCATCTGGTTTTATTCTGTAAAAGCTATTGGCACAGTATTATATAATAGGACTCAATGTTTTGCATTGATGATCATCACACGTTGGTGATCATAAAATGAAATTCAAGGAGACTGAATAAAATATTCATAGGATATCAAACATTATTTATCTTATAGAATAATATATTATTTTTGATTTCATATTTAAAGAAAAAAAACATTGATAACTTATTTAATATAGTAATATAATTATGCATTGATAAATTTAACAAATTTTCATCTTGTTCTCTTAGCCTATTTTTAAAGGTAGACAGTAATTGGAAATGCAACTTCTCATGTGACACTTACATTTTATATATCATTTGTTTTGAATGTCATCCTTAGATAAAGGTTTTGTTTTTATTTCGTATATAGTTTTGCAACGCAAAGTTGGTTTTCATTCGTGTTTTAAAATTTTGGACTGTCTGGTGTTGGTTTCAACATTACAGTGATTTTTAATCAAACTCAACTTTTTTGTGTCAACAGGTAATAAAGAATAAAATACCTAGCACTTTTACGTATGAAAGATCAGCTCTGGTTTCAGCAGAATTCTGTGAAAAGAAAAAACTTTAACTCACCTATACTTAAAGAAGACGCATTGAAAGAAGCTTCATTTTTATTTTATTAAGATCCAGGGGAAGACAATTACAGGATCACAAATTTAAAGTTCCAGAGATCATATATTTCCTTTTATGTATAATGTGTTGAAATGAAACTATTCAGGTATCTCTGAAAAGAAAAAAAAAGAAATGTTATCGATATAGGAAATGTATAGGCAATGGGAAATGTTATCGAGGTAAATACATCACTAAATTTGGTTTTTTTAAAGAAATGGCTTGGTCAAGGAAAATTTTAACACTGCAATATTGAATCTAAAGTCAGAAAGGAAAAAATGGTGAAATTTTGAGAAGGAAACCCGTTGAAAACCCATTTTGCGTTGCCACAACAATGTGAGAAACGAAACTGTTTAATAAAAAATACTCCATCCAGACGCGACATAGAAAGCAAACGATATTTAAACAGTAAGTGTTACATGACACAAATAGTGCCTTATTACATTTTAAATTATATGCAAGAAGATAAGAAAATTAATAATTCACAATAAATGTTTATCTCGTGATCTGAAGATTAAGTATCCAATAAAATACAAACTACTGGAGAAACATGTTGAGATGGCGTATTCGAATTTAGTATTAGTTGGGTCTTTTTAGATGACATCTTTGTCAGGAAAATCTTAAAGTTCAATTCTACCACATAATTGGAACTTGAAACTGCAATGTATTTACATATTTTATCGCATAACAGGAAAAAATTCATCTGTTACAGAACTCTCCAAAGTAAGAATGTATTATGCACATTAAAATTCATTTGGCAGACGAAAAATGGTTTTAAAAGCCATTGATCCTTTTATAATGATTCTACGGCAATATATTTGAAGATCATTTTTAGTTGTGCTAATACAAGGACGTTAATATTTTATTTTTTATTTTGAAATAAATAACAAAATCTTATTTCGAAAAAAATACAATATATGTTTTTATTTATAACTTTAGAATTAATAACGTTAATACTGAAATATATAAGATAATGTTAAAAGGTATACACTTTAGGCGTCATTAAAATTCAAATCGAAATTTGTTAAATAAAAGATAGAGAGGGATGAAAATATCTTGTTGCAGATTTTAATTGATTAAAAAGTTATAAACATTTACTGAATTAGATATTTAATTATTTTCTTTACAATTTTATTCACAATTACAGTAGGGTTTTATTTAAATAAAAATACCCTTCAAATTTTTAAATAAAAATAATACAGATGACAAAAGTTTTTGTACCTATTGCTGGTGTAAGGAAATTTGATGAAGTAAAATTTGATATAACAAAGTATTACAGTTGGTATATATATAAAAAATGTTTCTATGTACAACTTTTATATTAAAAATTTCTTTATTTTTTAACGATAAATTTTTTAACCATATCGTTTTGAAGGAAACAATCTGACACCTGTTCAATTTGTAGTAATTCATTAGCATTATTGAATGCAGAAATTTAAAAAGAGTAATCCCGTACTTCCGTTAAATTAGTATTTGAATTATTTAAATTACATAATATTTGCATTTTAACAGTTGGTTGTGGTGATAGGTTGAATTATCCAGAGATGAAATAATCTTGAAGTTAATATCTGCGCTGTTCAAATCATGTACTACTCTACAAGGATCAAACATATCTAAAGAGAACTTGAATGAACTATGTATTAAAAATGTTTATATAATTTAATTTCAATCATTATTCATATATTTTATTTTCCTTACTTCAGGAAAAATGCATACATTATTTTAGAGAATATTAAAATCTGAAGAAAATTATTGTCTTACACTTCAATACAAAAAATATAGCTAACAAAAAAAAATGTGAAACACAATATCACGATGACTATATTCTGTTACATACTTTCTCAGAAATATACGTGTGTATATAAATTGCACTGCAAGTCGATGTAAAAACATTTTGTTCATTGATACAAAAAAAGTCAAAATATTTTTATAATATCAAAAATATTAACGTTTTTATGAATATTAACATATTTAAAAGTATATATTTATAGATACAAGAATTTCAACATTTCTTCTCTCAGAAACAAAATACTAGCATTTACTGGTTATTACAATTTGTATAATAAATAAGAAAATGTGCATTCCTATTTGAAACTTACAAACAAAAGAATAAACAAGTAGCCGTTATGCTTTTTCCATGAATGAATAACTGTGATTATTTTGCTCACACTAAAATTCAAATAATTTTTTGAAATAATAATTTGATTAATGTCATTTCAACTGTTACAAATATCTTAATTTATTAAATTGCTATATTTTGGTCAAAAAAGTTATTTTTTTGCATATTATTGTTTATCAAAAGGGATTTAATTCGTGTGTATGACGCTAATTCATATCGTTAAGCGATTAATATTTTCAATTTCTAAAATTACAAAATTTCTAAACACGCATATTATCTTCTCTACGGATCAAACCATTTGTTTCAAACCTTTATATTTCACAATTTAATTAGACTTACATTTTATTTTTCAGAATTTATCTAAATTTAAGGATGACTGATTGCTAAAAATTTTTATTTCTTGTCATATTTAAAAAGTTAATCATAAATTAATTTGGTCATTTTTTTTCTATAGATAACATGTTCATGAATTTATTTATATTCCAACTAAATCTGTTTACGTTGCATATTTTTAAATTACACATAAAAAATTACATAAATTACATAAAAATATTCTTTGAAATAAATAAAATAGGATATAAAAACAAAACCGTTGCAAAATCACTGAGAAATATATATCTTGACAATTTAATGTACCAATACTTTTAATAAATTTGATACTATCAGTCAGTGGTTTTGTGAGAAAACATCGATTTTCTGTTATTTAAAGCATATATATTTAAAAATATATATTTAATATTATTTCATATGTATTTGAAATATATCTTGACTTTAAAAAAAAAGAACTGACCAGTTCTTACAAGTCTTGAAATCAATTTCTGACCATCGGAAGTATAGAACGGGAAACGGTATATCCACACAATCTTTTTCCATTATTTTGAACTGAATTGTAGGTGAGAAAAAGTAACATTTCAATCTAATATTTTTTTTTACTTTAAAACTTTTTTGGCAACTTCTGAAAGAAATATTTTTTAGAGTCCGCAGTTCTTAAAAATCGAAGAAATGGCAATACATAAACTGAAAATCGGTTCATTTTATACACTACTCTGTATTGAGATAAATTTAAAGATTTGCAAGACATTTAAATTTCCTAATAATAATACTGTTAACATATATAATCTGATTATATAATAAAGTATATCCCTTTGTTTATGCAATTAAATAAGCTAAATGTTAAAATATCAGCTAAAATTATTTACCAAATCTAATGAAGTTTATAAACAAAATATAGTTTTAAATAAAAAAAATCTTTAAAAATGTTTTTTTCAATAAAATAAAATTCTAATTTGACTTAAAAATTTTAAACCAATCAAAAAATTGAAAAATATTTACAATGAATGTTTGAAATGAAAAATATATATGTATATAAACTACTACGTAACTCCAACTAAATTTATTTAAAAGTAAATTTGTTTGCATTAAAGTAGAGGCAATATTTTCACTTTATGTAAAAGTAAAATTGTATATTTCCTTAAACTTGGGTATTGAATTTATTCCGAAAGACAGCTTTTATTGAAATTTTCTGCAAAAAGTATGTGATAAATAAAATAATTTTCTTTTAAAATTTGAAAATATAGGAAGGTTATACTAGAATTTGAAAATTATAAGCATGGCAAGGCACGGGAAATTAAAAATGATGAATTTAATCCAAAGATTGTGATAGAATAAATTCTGTGAGATTATATTATGAATTACTTAAACGAATTAAAATATAAAAAAAAACTTCTTTATAATACCAAAAAGCTTTGAATATCAGTCTGGCTGAAGTAAATTGGCTTATATATGTATACTTTCTGTTTCATTAGAAAGCATCTACAAATTCTTATTTATGTGAAGTTTGTTAAATAAATGAAAACAACTAGGAGGATAAGTATTTAAAAGTCCAAAACAATCGTACTAATAACATTTTAATATCTTATTGCATACCAAATAATTTTAGATTCATCAATGCATCTGATCTTTAAAATATTATATTCTCAAAAATTATTTTAATAAATACATTTTGATAAGATCATAAAATTGAAACTGAAAAAAAAACTGCTTTTTGTGAAAGAGATATAAATATTTTTTTAAAAAATGCTATCTTATAAAAAAATTTATTTTTTAAAGCATATTGCAATAAATTTACATTAAGAAATTATAAAAATTTTATGACTCGTTATAATAAATTAAAATAATCCTGTATTAATTTTTATTCAAATCTATTTAAAACATTTAGCATAACAATAAAAGTGATGTGCATATACCATAACACTGATTTCTATTTTCATTGTGCTAAAAACATTTTCACAATTTACTGCAATCTTATGAAATATTTAGTTTTTTATCTTGAAAAGAATGTTTCGTAAAAAAAATCATCTGATTCTGTTAAAAAGTAATACCAGTAAATAGGTATTTACATTTAATAAACACTGCAAAATTCATATTTGTCAATAAAAATTTAAGAGGCATGAATTTAATGGACAAATTTATTAAATATTTGAATTAAAAAGTAAATAAATTTGTTTTGCTTAAAATATTTTTAACTTCATTTAAGAATTTATCGTAAGTAAATAGTTATTTTCAGCAAATTTAAAGCAAAAAATTGGTATGTGAATTCAAATTTTTAAATTTGAATTTTGCATACTATATGCCATGTATCCATTAAATCAAATGTATTCTTATCTCAAAATTAAATTTTTCACACCTTTTAAAAAGTATATTTTATAAATTTATTTTCAGGAAGAGATCACAGAAATGTGAATTTTAAACTGAATTTTATTTTATTATTTTTTTTTTTGCTAATAATAATTTATAGAAGAGTTAATATGGTTGCATTTATTTTTTAAATTTAAACATCTTCTTATCTATAGCTATATCTATATATGATAATTCTGAATTATAATGCAGTTTTTAATAATTCATAAAAAGAACTACGGGATTCTTTAAACTTAAAACAATAAAAGCAAAAAAAAAAATGCTCATACTTTCATTTGAAAGTTGGAAAACAATTTTCTCAACGTAGACTCAACTTTATTTTTGGTCAGGAGGCAGACTTTCCGAAAACTGTGTCCAGAATACATTTTTTTTCCTTCTTCAATGCGAGTTGTAAATGGAAAAGTATAGAATTTCGTCCTGATAAGGAAATAGATTTCGCTGTTTCTTTCGTCATTTTGACAAGAGAAACGGGTGAAGATAGAGTAGGTCAAGAGAAAATATTTCGACTTCCTTTTTTTTACAAAAGTTTGGCAGCAGGTTTTAAAGTTGCATATAATTTGAATTTTTATTTATTTTTTTAGAACAAATAAATTGAAACTTTGTAATCTGCATAAAATAAAGAAAGCATGATA
Source organism: Latrodectus elegans (assembly GCA_030067965.1). Taxonomy (NCBI): domain Eukaryota; kingdom Metazoa; phylum Arthropoda; class Arachnida; order Araneae; family Theridiidae; genus Latrodectus; species Latrodectus elegans. The sequence continues at coordinate 5,628,715 of CM057815.1, forward strand.
TCATTTATGCACAAAGCTGTAAATATTATGGATAAATTAATTTAGTACAAAATATTTAGATCTCACCATTCGAAGTTAGGTTGATAATTTCATAAATCAAAAAAAAATGTATTTTGGATTTTATCAATTGCAGTTAAGTACTTATATATGACAAATTAAAATTATATACTGAAATAAATTTTAAAAATATATTTGATAACATTAATAAATTAAATTGTATATATGTTACGTTTAATCCATAAAAATGTTAGTGTTATAATTAAATGCAGATAATTTTTATTAAATATATTGTTAATATACTTATACTTACTTGTATTATTATAAGTCAAATATTATTATAATATAATAATATATGAGTCAAATATTGTTATAATATAATAATATGAGTCAAATATTATTATAATTGGCTTATATTATTATTATAATTTACTGATTATTATAATTTTATATTATTATAATTTACTGATATAAAATATTATGCATCAAAATAAATATCGTGTTTACTTAATAACTAAATAAAACATTTATTTCACGTCATTTGACGTAGTTTATGTATCATTTGCTTTCAATTTTGCCTACTAGTAGAATCGTTTTTAATTATTAAACGTTTTGCTTAATATTAAATTATAAATAATAAAACAGCTTTGCGTAGACATGAAAACCAGCTTTGCGTAGTCATATATATATTAACGTTTAAACAAAACGTTTACTATAATAAATAAAAAACGTTTTGTTTAAACGTTAATATAGTTATGGCAACGCAAAGCTGTTTTTCAATGTTTTTTTCGTATTTTTGACAGTTTGGAGTTAGATTCAATTCCGATGTATAAATTTTGCTTGTCTAGGGTCTTTTGTTAAAAACCGTATTTATGATGACGACTACGGTTAGGTATTTTTTTGTCCTGTAAAGACAATTGAGATTCAATTAAAATCTGTATAAAGACATTACAGGACCACAAGTATGAGGATTTGAAGAATATACAATAACAAAGGTTTTCATTTGTGACACATGTTTCTGAAGGAAAACAATTCAGAGATTTCTAAAGGACAAAAAAAAATATGAAGCAAGAAAAAATACGAATGAAAAATATTGAGCTGAAGACATCGCCAGAAGTTCGGTTTCCAATAAAAGCCTGGATAAGCAATATTTCAACATCGCAATCCGACACCAAATGACTAAAAATTCAAAAATACCGTTGAAAACCAACATTAAGTTATCACAACTATATGAGAAACAAAACTCTTTTGAATATAAAATTTAAGGAGTTGAAATCGGAGACAAATGACATATACACTGTAGGTGTCAGATGATATATTAAAATTAGATATTTATGTTAAATTCAATCTACGTACACCTTACACATTTATTTTTTAAGCATTTTAATATAAAACATACATTTAGTTACAACTTTAGATAGTTTAACTCTTAAAATTATTCATTTTTTACAGTATACTTCGAAGAAATTTCAGAATCATCCAAAGCTTTGCATGCAAATAAATTTTTTTTTAAATAGTTAAGTATCAAATGACATTAATATATATAAAATATGATATATTTTGGATGCGCATATCGTTTTCAGCTAATAATAAGTTTTGTCAAACACAGTTTGTATTAAAAAACGAGACATGTTTGTATTACTCTAAGTGCATAGGATGTTAACTTTCAATTTCATTATAGATTTTTTTTAAAGGAGAAATTACAAGGACTAAAGTTCTTTTTAAATTTTTATCGCAATTTTTAATAAACTAAGTTATTGATTTTGTAATTTAGAGCATCTCTTATGAATACACTTTCAAGATTTTTCTGCCTCTTATCACAAGTAGACCAGCAAAGTGTAACAGATAAGAGCTATTGAGAAATTCAAAAGAAAAAAATTTCTCGCAATATTTCATTCGACATTTTCTTGCATGAAACAAAAAAGTATTCTTTGAAGTTTCTCTTCCATTAAGTTAAAATCAGGTTTTCTTGACATTAAATTTAGCTTTATTTTAGGCTAATTATTGTACAATGTTTCAATGCTAAATATAGAATTGACTTACTTTTACATTTCCTTGATATTTATTTAGATGATTTTAAATAGAAAATTAATTAGTAAAAATTACAAACACATACTATGTTGTGCCATATTTAGAAATATTGGAAACTTATCTATATATTCCTAATTTTCCAGTACCTAAAATACTATTTAATTTAAAAAAAGATTAAAAGTAAAAAACTTAAAACCAATCAAAGGAATTCTATTTAAACAAATATATTTATATTTTCTAAAAAGGCTAACAACCCAAAAAATTATTGAAAAATGTTTAAGTATATACTTCAGTTAATATTAATTTTTTTTATTTAAGCTCCCACTTTTCATGAAAATCAAATAGTTACTATATAAATCATTATAGTATGTATTATGTTAACTTGTAGGGGTTTCTGTTAATTAATTCAAAAATTATTTTTTACAGAAACCCTTATGTTTATTTGTACATCACTATTTTCTTAAGATAAAGAAAATAGCACTGTACAAATAAAGTAAGAAGAATTTGTATTTCCCTTACTTTGTACATCGCAATAAAATGAAAGTTGAATTGTTCGTGACAAGAATTCTCAGATTTTTATTTTTATAATTGACAGGAAATATACCTAAAATTAATAGAAAATACATAATATAAAATTTGAAAACTTAGTGTAGAAGTATGGGTGTACGCACGCTGTTTTACTTATTAACATTTTATTTCCTTATTCTTTTTTTTTTGACAAAATGATGCATGTAAAAATTACAAAAATAAAAACGCTGTCGTTTTTTATGATTTTAGAAAACGTTTGTTCATTTCTCATATATTTTCATTATAAAATAACTAAGAATACTCGTACTGTACAATACAATGTAAGAATACACATATTTTAGGATAATATACTTAGTCGTAATCAAATTCATAAACTCTTCAATCAATATATTATACTAATAATTTACAATGGTTTTGTAATTTAATTTCTTATTCTTATCTTACATTCATAATTATTTATAAATTTGTTAGTATGAAACCGTAATAATTTTCTACATTTAAATGAACATTTCTTAGTCTCAATATTAACTGAAATAATAGTAATTCATTCTCTCTCTCTCACGCACACAAATTACTTGAATTACTAAAGTAATGATAAAGATTAAATCTTCTATATTACTTCACTTAATAAGTTTACTTAGAATAATATATTTAAGCAAGTAAGAACAGTGAAATGTTAAACCAAATGCATATCCTAAGCTTTTGAAATACTTCTTAATTTAATTTCATATATGTGATTTAGAAAATGTATTTCATTCATTGAAAAAAAGTTACCAATTCATTATTCTGGTTTTGCAGGTATGTATGTATATATGTACATATTTTGTATTTAATATTCTTGTGTTTTATATAATTATAGATATACTAACATGGATTTAGATGAGTGCGTGAAAATCAATTCTAGAACTAATCTGCTTACGACGATAACAGTTCAAAATAATTTTTGAATAGAGAAATCTTTAATGTAAAAAGTTCAATGTTTCTTATCTTAACATAATTGTTAATTCTAATTTCAAATAAATAGGTTGTAATTAATTAATAAGAGGAAAATAAAATTAATAAAGGAAATTTTTTTCTGTATGTGGAATTTCTATTTAGTAAAATTATAAATATTTAAGAATATACAGAGTTTGTAATAAGTCAAATATAACGTAACTTTTTTACATTGATACTGATCAAGAAGTTATCTTGAACACATTACAAAGAGTTATTAGATACTTTTTTTTAAATAAATAGCTTTTAACTCCTAAATGACTATTTATATTATTAAATAACGATGTAACAACTGAAACTTGATGTTTAAATTAATATACCTTCATTCCTTTTTTTATATCTGGATGAAATTGTTAATATTAAGCAATCAATCAATTAGTTTATGGAATAAATGATAAATGAAATAAAAACGATATTATCAGGAATTATATAGCTTAAGATATTAATAAGATGAAAAAACTGGTATAATATTAATTATTTTTAATACCACACACTCAGAATTTTAGCGAAACAAATCAGTATATTTTTACGATTATATATAAAATATACAAATATACATTATATATTTTTTCACTCCATGTACATTTTGGTCTTTAATACTGAATACGAATCTGATAGCCTACTACCTCAGCAATATTGTAATGCTTACCCAATGGAAAGCCGTTAGAAAAGAAATTTGATAGATATCTGGCAGTATTGAAATGTTGATACCGAAAAGATCAGAAAAATCTGAATTAAATGTCTTAACAAATGTGCATGTACAAAAATGAAACGCAATATATTTCTATCAGATTCATATAATGAATAATATTAAGCCTAGCTGTTTTATTTTGTAAGAGTGTTTCTATCAGTGAACGACGTTAGCTGATATTTACATACACGTAGACATAATGTAAAAATTTTAATCAGTTGTAGAAGAGACAAAGAAATATGTATAAAATATTGAAATTTTGTAAAATATCCATTTGTGCAAAGTAAAAGGTTATATCCTTATTTGAGTATGAAAAATTTTAATAATTTTTCTACCATGAAAATATTCTGTTATATCAATTTAACATTTAGAATAAATATATTTCAAATGTATTTTTATAAGGTTTCGTGATATTTTGATAAATTTAAATATATTCTCAAACTACATTGTCATTGGAATCTATAGCTATAAATGTATGAAAATTATATATTATGTTATATATTTTTGATAAAAAGAAAATAATATTTTAAAAAGTTATTATCATTAAATTTTTATCCTTAAGTAAAAGGCTTTTGAAAATTTTATTTTCACTTACTGATAAAAGTTATTCTTCATATGAATACTTATGAAATTCATTATATCAAATTACATTTAAATTCTATTCTAATTCAAATTTAAAGAATTTAATAGAAAACCAATATGTTTTATTGAAGCTGGTAATATTTAGATAGCATGTACTCATTAATACTCATTAAGTACAAAAAAGATTTATTTTCCATTTTGAATAAATAATAACAACTGATAATTATTCATTTTAGCTGCTCATGCCAATCAGTTCAATAATTTGAAATCTTAGACTAGATTTACTGTTTTTTATGTATGCTTGAATTTTGGCAGGATATTTCATAGATAACTTATCAAAATCTAGTGCATTAAGGGAAAAATCCTTGAAATTCTCCAGTACCCACTCTGATTAAGGAGTACGTTGAAAACAAAGGTGCATATTTTTATCCCTTTGTTCCGAAATAGATATGACTAACCTAGAAATCACAGATCTTTAGGGAAAGGGCAAGACCATAGTGAGAGCGTTAATAAATACTCATTAAAATTCACAAATCAGTTTTTTTTTATCTCTCCTTTCAAGCTATTACTCATTTTATCTTCTATTTTTAATTTAAACTCTCATATCGTGATTTTTGTGAAGATAAATATGTTACATGTTACGAAAAGCTAGATATTCTACACGTCTTGTGACTTATAACATATATATATATATATATATATATATATTCATGATTTTACAGCGAATTATAACATATTAATCTGTTGTGTGTTACCTCATGCTCGCATCGAATTATTGACTACGTCAATCAATTGTACAAACTTTCATTATATTTCAAAAAACTGATATTATATATTTTATAAACTTACTCACTTCGAAAAATAAAATAAGCAATGGTTTGGTTGATTAGCTTTTATGGTCCAAAATTGGACATGCTGCACCAGATGATTTTTTATTTTTTAATTTATAATTTTTTATTTGCATTCTTAAGGAATACAAACAACTTCAAATTTTTTGTAAAACAAAAGTGTATATATTAATATTAAAATCTATATAAATATATTTTGTAAAACATCAAAATGCTTATACAAAACTTGAGATTTAAGTTAAATAAAATATAAAAAACCTATTGCTCTTCAATAAGCAAATAGATTTCTGTGGAGTGGCTCCCCCAGCAAACCAAACATGGTTAAAAGGTCTGTATTGAAATATTTAAAAAGGTAAAGGTTAAAACTAGGGCATGAGATTAAAACATAAAACAAAGTATATGGTTCATCACACGTTTCTCACCAAGGATTTAGTTCATGTAGAAATAGATGTTGATGTGTGAAACATGTGTGTCTGATACAAAGGCAGATCAATCTAACATCAGCACTTTGTAACGGTAAAACTGATAATGAGATGAGAGAAATTATGTAGTTTATTGGTAAACTGCAAGTTCCACGATTCTTGCAAAATGCCTTTTAAAATTTTTTATAACTTTATTTTTAAAAAAATACTGTTCAGTAAAACTTTTTATAATCTTTCTTGCATCTGAGATTGGAACAGATGGTAAGACTGGATATGCTGCAGCCTTAGCGGCTGCATCTGCTCTCTTATTTTCACCTCAGTGAAAATGAGAGATGATAGATTACATGAGTTGGTAACCAACATAATATTTTATATCCCTTGCAAGCATCGATTTGATTCAATGAGCAATATCACATTTGAATTGCAAGAAAGGTTTTATTTGCCAGTGAAGATAATATAACTATCATCAGTAATTTTCATTTCCTTTATGTTCTATTTGAGATCCGCACTATATTAATAGAGGTAGACTGAAATATAATCCGAGAATGTGCTGAAAAATAATTACGTGAGTTATAAACTATTTTTGCTCTAGAAATATAAATTAAAAAACAATAAATATAAAGTATCATCACACTTTATCAACATAGAAGCTTTAATTGAAAAGATATACCCAAATATGTAATTAACAAATTTCAAAATAGATAAAATTAGTATTGGCAAGTGGTCGTAAGCTCACGTTGATGGAGACTTGCTCTGTGAATCACTTGTGCTGTTTCATTGCTCGCGTTGTCTTCTCTCACATGTGCTGACATTTTCCCTATATTAACAACTGGATTCAACGTGGTTCTTTCATTGCTGATGTAATTATATTTTTTATAGTATTTACTATATGTTTATTCAAAAATGTTCATAAGATTACCATTCTATGAAATGATTGATTCTTCACATTTGATGGCAATTCATGCCTCATTCATGATATTTCGATTCAGGATATTTACCGAATATTTTATATGAATTATATAATTATTATGGTATAAATATAATGTTAAAATATTTCAAAATATATTTTATTTGTGAAAAAAGATGAAAATAACTAACTATTTATTGATGTAGATATCTGTATACTGCATTTAATATTCTAATTGAGATGCTTTAAATTAGTAATGAGTGGAATGATATATTTTTAACCAATAAATGTTCACAAATTGTACATGTGTGCTAAAAAAAGTTAATTTTTTTCTTTTTATGTTACTTACAGCATAGCCTAACATGTTATTTATTCTTTACAAAAAGTAATTATATTAATGTATTAAAGACAGTTTCTACATAAGGAAACTAAGTATTCGAATTTGCTTAAAAAAAGGCACAAGGCCTAAGTAGTGATCAAACATTGGAGTACCAATTGGTTTTACAAATGAAAGATTACTCTGACTTCATCAGAATCATTAGAAAAGAAAAACATTAACTCACTCATATTCAAGGAAGACGCGTAAGAAGAAAATTCTTTTTTTTTTAATTTAATTTAGTTCATAAGTGAAAAGTCACAGGATTACAATTCTGAAGATCCAGAGATAATATATTTCATTTTATGACGCATGTTGTGGAAATAAAACTATTCAGCTATCTCTTAAAAAAATAATAAAAAAAAATAAATAAAAAAATAAAGAATAGGAAAAATTACCGAATTGAAGTCATCGCCAAAACTTCTGTTTTTTTAAAGAAAGATCGTGGGCAACATGGCAACATTTCAACATGGCAGTCTTAAATCAAAGATCTGCCAAAAATTAAAATTTGAAAAAAAAAGTTGAAAACTAGCTTTGTGTTGCCACAACTCTATGAGAAACAACACTTTTTAATAATAAAAAAACTCCACCGGAGGTGACATTGAAAGCAAACGATATATGAATTGTAGAAGTCACATGACTGCAATTTTTTATTGATAAGGTGCAATTATAATATTCAAGGTATTCATTTACATTTAGATGATTTTTTAAATAAATCTATTAAATTATTGAATATTGTACTCTATTGAACCTTTAGTTAACTTATCTCTCTACCCATGATATCAATCAGTGCTTGGAAAAACTCTATGAGTGTTAGAATCCACACAGATTCAATATTATTCACCTGATGAACTACGCTAGTAATGGTGAAGTGCAGTGCTTAAAAAAAGTCAAACACACCATGAGTCATTTTTTTCCATTAATACTAATTAGACTGGATCTAAAGTTTGAAATGGATTACAAACCACAACAAACATTAAATCCAGAGTTGGAAATCCAGCACATGAACTGTTAAATTTTAGATCAGTGTTCTAATCATTCAGCTATCATCATGGTAATCACTATGTAAGAGTTCATCAAACATATTAGTTTATACGATTATCAAATAGACTTTTATATAATACTTGTGTATCGATTTGAAACAAATAACATGAATTAAATAGATTTTATTACCGAGCTGTTAAAATCATATGTGCATTCATATTATTATTTTATCATCTTCAAAAAATTGCAGTTCCCAACATTGGATTTATTCATATCTCTTCTTCAGTTAAATCCGAAAAAATCTATTAGTATAAAATTACATGAGTAGGGGATGTAAAATATATCAGACCAATTCTCGATACCTAAGAAAATAACTAAACAGACATTAAAAAAATCTGGAACATTACAAACAAGTGTTGCTATTTCTTCAGACAGCAGCATTTGTTTGTCATTCAACTATCAATTTTCATCACTCGTGTTTGTTCACATGTTCTAAAAAATGCGTGTTCACATGTTCACTACATGTAATTAGGTATAAGCTAAATGTATAAAATATATTCTGAATCATTACAAGCCTCTATGGCCACAGTAAGGTTCGAAGCAACACACTGTTGCAACAAGGTTCAGAGAATTAGGCATTCATTTTTTTTCTTTTTCTTTCTTTTTTTTGCGAAGATTACAATTCACAAGTCCGTTCCTTCTTCATTTCCTCCTATACTCTAGAAAGTGTTAAGATGTTCTGTTATGGAATTTGGAAGTATTAATATTAGAACAATATTATGTGTGCTTTCAAGGTATAAGGAAGAAAATGCAATCGTTTCTTATTCTAATGATTAACAATCTGATTTATTCTGATTTCTGTAAAAATCTAGTAATTAATGTTATCATATAAATACCTTAACAATACAAATTGAACCTTCTATTAAACACATTTGTTCAGTTATATTTATTACTTATTGTGAGTGGCTATTGTAGCCTAGTAGTTATCGCACTTCCAATCTGAAATGGTGGGATTTGATTCCCAATGTCGCCAAAGGCCCACCGAGTACATGAGATATACATGCTCATTAAATATGGAATCAAAAGTTCTGTGGTCAATGTATGAGCAATTACCATGGGTGTTATGATCTGGAGAAAATTTGCTTCCCCTTCAGATCAATGCCAAAATTGAGAGAATGGACCCTCTGGTGGTGCCATCTATCAGAGGAGTATGATATCAGAGGTGCTTAGAGCAAATTTGTACTTCCAGTTGCATGGTGTTCTCATTAAATGAACGATGCATTCTACTGACTTTAATTTGCATTGCCAACGATAAAGCAAGCTTAGCTTCTCCAAGTGCTGATTGTGTGTGTGTGTGTGCAATCATAAAGTAATTTTTGTTGTATGTATGATTACTTATGAATTGTGCGATTGACACTGGTATGGATGTACTTATTTAACTCCATATTTACAGAAAACTAGTTGACTTTATCTTTTTAATGAAGATTTCGACATATTTGTATATTAATTGTAACAGCCAAATTGAATATGCTGTCAAATAGAAATATAATGAATTGTTCATATACAAAACAAGAAGGAAGAGTAAAATGAAATAAATATTTTAGTAAAAATATTGAATAAGGAAATATTGAAAGTATTTACAATATACAATTTTATTTATCAAGTAAAACATTTGAAACAGATTTGAAGGAATATCCTAAAAAGGAAATTAGGAAGCTGATATTTCTTTTTGGAGACTTGAAAAGGGAAGTTTTTTTTAACATAGTAATTTTACCCATAATCCAATTTCACTAAAAAAAACTTATTAATTACATTGATATTAAATTTCATTTTACATGATACAAAAATTACCAAAAATTTATTAGTTATGAAATAATTTTAAATTTTACTTTACTATTAATATTCAAATATAGAAATGAACTAAGATATAAGGTAGTAATTACAGCACATTTCACAATACAAAAAATAATTGTTTAAATAAGTCATACATTAAGATAATCTAAATTATGACATTCTTAAATACTATTATAAAGTACCTTTTTAACTTAAATATTACAAGGCAGTAAAATAGTTTAATTTAGAATGATTTTTAAATTTTAATTTCATTTCCTTATCAAAAAATTACTTTTGTTATTGAAACTTAGTGTTATGTTTTAGATTACTCAATACGAATCACATATTTTAAAAAAATTTCATTTTTCACGTTTCTCAAATTTTAATATTATTTACACTGCGCATAATATTAAATATAAGTGTTGATGTCTTACATTACATAAACTTACTTGATAATAGTTTTCAATAAAGAAGAAAATGAAATTATGATTTTAGAAACCGTAAATGCGCTGAAATGTGAGATGTTTGCATGAAAGTATGGTTGAAATTACATTTAGAATTAAATAGAGAAAATGTTTAATTTCTTTCCTTTGGAAAAGAGTCTAAATTAAAAACTCTCAAATAAATTAAAAGTTTCAACAAAAGAAAAGAAAGTTTCAACAAACTCTGATAAAAATCAAATGTGTTGGAATATAAAATGCTTTCAAATATATTTCAAAAATTACTTTTAGATAACAAAGAAATAGACGTTTTGATTTGCATATCTTTGGCAAATTATCTGAATTAAAAACACTCCAATAAATTTCCAAAAAAGTTATTTCATTTTAATTTCAACAAATATTTATAAATAATTAAATGCATTAGCATACAAAGCGTTTTCGAAAAATATTTCAATAAATACTTTTAGAAATATAAAAAACAGAATTTCTCATTTTTGTATCTTTAGCAAATTATCTGCATTGAAAATTCTCCAATAAAATTTCAGACTGAAAATGTATAATTTTTAAAAGATATTTATTTCAACAGTTTCTTGTAATGGAAGTTCTATTTGATTTACAAGAAAAATTCTTCATAACTTAACAAAAAGAAAAAAAAACAGAGGCACGTTTGTTACTTTAATTATCGAAAAATACTGTGAAAAAATATATTTATTACAAATAATATAATGGGACACAAAAATTTCTAAATAAACTTGTACTTTACAAGAACATTTTACCAGACTATCATCCCACTTGTAAGGGAAGATAACAATTTATATTTTTCTGTTTTTTCAGCAGACTCATAAGCATTACCATAACTCTGATTACTGTTATGAAAATCTTACCCAAACAGTGGAAAAACCGAGCACAAAAGAGATGTTATTGAAAATGGCTACTCAAAGGTAATTCGCTTTATTCGAGTCGCGGAAGAAAGCTAATAAACTGCGGAACCAAAAAGTAAGCAGCCAGAAGCCGTGTTTAAGTAGATACTACAATATAGTCCGTTAATCCTCCGAGGCAATCAACGTTATTGGATTTATTGCTTTCTCTCCTCCTTATTTTATGTGTGTGGTTTTCTTATGCAGACAATGCAATCAATGGTAAGTGCCTTGAATGAATAAACATCATCAAGTATAGAAAAGAAATACGTTACGCTTTTAGCTTGCGGCTGAGATTATTGGATACAGGAACAATTTATTACGGATATAAACTCGTTTTTTTACCACGCAGGATTTGTTTTTCTTTTTTTATTTAAAGTTATTAAGAACTTTTAATGGCACATTCATTTCTTACAAAATCTATAAAATGCATTTATTAGTAACGTAAAAATAGTAAAATAAAATCAAATTATTTATATAAATAAGTTTGGGGGCTCATGTTTATAGGCTTTAACTTTAAAATTTATGGCTGTCTCTCCTTCAAGTATATTTCATATATTTGATAAAATAAGTTCACATAATTTAAATCGTCTCAAAGGTATTTCAAAACTATTGTTTTCTGTGGATTTTAGTATCTTGACCCACTTGTATTATGTTTTCATTTCACGACTTGGAAAAAATATTTTTGTAAAAAAAAGTCTAAGAATATTTAAAGCAATTCATTTGCTGATTAAATTTGAAAGAAACTAGTTTTCGTATTTTCTTTCAAGTTTAATCTGGAGTTGGAGGAAAATGAACATACAATTTATTCCTAAATGAAAGAAAAAATACTAATAAATATTAAGCCGAGGTGTTAAGACACTAAAAACAACAAGCAAATTCTGTTTCAGAATTATGGTAAAAATTACAGTATAAAAAGAACCTGCAATATGAACCTTTCTATTGTGGCCTTGTAGATGAAGTGGCTTAGAAAATTTTACGTAAAATTTAGATGGCATGGTGTATAAGAATGATTCCATGACGATCATCAATGATATTCTTATTTTCGAGTTATCAAAAGATAAGAGGCGGAATAATTTACCTCGTAAATTTATTCATATCATTTTAAATACTTTGATTGTTTGATGAGATATCTAAACCAACATTTTTCATTTACGTACTTGTAATGAATATTTGGCGTACGCTTGGAGAATCATGTTATTTAATTTTTTAACATTTTCTGGTGCAATTACTTTTTTACCAAAGAACTCCGATATTCCATTATATTGGGACTGGACTCCTTTTGGATAATCAAATGTACAGATAATTAGATTTTACTACAAAAGGATCCATTTCAATTAACGTATGTGCTTAAGAAAGGGAGAAAAATTATATTATTTAAAGAAAAATATCTTTTAATCGAATAAATGAAAAAGTAACAGTTTTACATGTTACATTATTTACAAATGCTGCTCATTAAAACAGTACTATAAAGGAAAGTCACTGCTTGTTGAAAGTCTTGTTTAGAGTAAGCTGTTTCAGTGCCTTCATCGCGTTTCCAGGCAACCAAGACGCGCATCCGTTTGACAAGGAGGATTTGCATGTGGTGGGGCTGACGCTCCCATTCACTTCAAAACAGTTTCAAAACCGGCAAATGCTTCTATAGGTGATGTACCCATGCCTTCTTTAACTTGGACATTTAAGTTATTTCCTCGGCACTTTGAATTAATCTACTATAATTTGCTATTTGAAATCAAGTGTTTGACTCATAATCCATTTTCTTATATTTTCAGCTAAAATCTCTGGACGTCCAGGGATTTTCAGAAAAGAATGTTTCTGAATTCCTCAAGCAACGCATTAGTCTCCCTTTCCCCCTTCTCATACCCTTAATTTTCTTGAACATTTTCTGTGTTTTCTATTTTTTTTCCCTTCTCATCTTCACTCTAATTTATTTTCTAAAATTCTGAAAAGGAATCGGATAGTTGGAGTTCTACTATATGTAATTTATGGAATAATTTTCAAACCCTATGGAAAAGTTTCAGTGTGTCCGAAATAATTTTAGCAGAATTAATTCAAGAGAAATGACCATTTATCTCGGAAGTTATTAAATACAGTCTCAATTCTTTGAATCATTACCTTTACATCATTTATCAAAAACCATATAAAATTACACAGTTCTTCTTTTTTGCACAGCTTTTGGTCAGGCTTTCCTTATTGGCCAAAATATTATCTACAATAAATTCCTCACAAAATTGGCTACTCTGGATATTGCTGCTCATTTTAAATGATTTACAGTAATTATGCATCTTTATGTACTTAGTATTAAGCTCTTTTCATATTTTAGGAAGGCAAATTCTTATTTGAAATGTTTATACTTTTAAATAATGGAATAATACTTATCTTTTGCTGGTAAAGAATTTTACGGCGTTTTCCCGGACGATTTAACTACGATATATTTTGAAATGAATTTTAAGTACTTTGTTTTACAATACAAAAATCAGTTTGCTCTAAAATATTTGAATAAGTTATCCTCATAATCTCTAATTAAAGTTGCACACTTGGATAACGATTATTACCCCAAGAAAAATATATTGGTGAAATTATTATCAGAAAATACATAAATTTTATGCGCATATGAGAAAATTTTATTAAATTAGTGAAAATTAATTATATATTTTCTATTCTTCATAAGAAAGAACACTTCAAAATTGTTAAAGTAATATATCTTCATCAGGGTAATTTAAATTTATATGTTTTAATTATTATATGTCAGTAAAATAAAATTGTAATGGAAAGAATTCTTACAACGAATAAATGGAAGAAACATTTTTATTAAAGATTCTCAGAAGACGTATGCATCCATTACAAATGTGAAGAATTATTCTCCATACCATCAATCAGCTTTAATTCAGTTTGCAACAATGTTTTCCTTCATGCGATAAGGTCCTTAATCAACTATTACAAATGAAATTCTTCTTCTGTATCAAAGGTCCTATTTATTTTTCCAAAGAACATAAATTAACCAGGAAACATTTTGTAAGCATTGTATCTGAGTTTTATCTGCTAAACCTAACAATATTTATTGTATTCTATACCAATAGTACAAAAGAAAGTCTTTCTGTACCAAATATATGAAGGAAACAAATTTACCAGTGTTATTTAAAAGTCACATGCATCCATTACAAGGAAATCGAATCTTTCGCCATTTCATCAATCACTTTTAATACCGTTTGGAGTAATGCATTCCTTCGTTCGGTTTAGATTTCTTCCAACTATTGCAAATGATTTTCTTTTCTCCTATCATGTGTCGTGTTTACTTTCGCCGAACATAAATTAAGGACTAAAAGAATTACTCAAGCATGTCGAACATGATTTACACATGAAACACGTTGAAATATTATACAAATATTGAAGAAATGTTAATACATCCGGTGTAAAATATATTCCAAATACCATGTTCTAGTCAAAAATACATAACGATGTTCTTTCAGTTTGTTCAAAAGATATTTCAACTTTAGAAGTTTCCAGATTCTTTTCAGAGTGAAAATAATAGTTTAGGTTAAAATGTATATTTTTACTCAAACTCATTTTAAATGTAGGAGTTTGAACTTAATTGAATTAATAGAAAACAATTGAAAAATTTATTGATTTTCTTGCTAATAAGTTATTTTCTGCATTTGAATTAAATTCATAATTTATAAATGCAATCCATTGCATTTTCATTTTAAATTTAAATTATTTAAATCAGAAATACTTCCTAATTTATTAAATTAAAAACATAAATTTTAATCATTAAGCGTTTCATTTGCAAGAAACGAAGCGAAATAAAATATTTATGATTATTTTATTATTTATAAAATGTAACGAAAATAAAATGCTTGCCCTTTTGAAAGATTATTTTTTTAATAGGATATTTCAAATTATACTTAAATATGTTTGTATAAAATTCTAAAAAAAAAAAAAAAATTGTTTTCCTCCAATATCAAAACTGAAAATATCATTATGAGTTTTATGAGTTTAAAAATAACAAATTTTATATATTATGCCTAAAATTAAAATACCTTTTATTGAAAATAAGTCTTACATTGGTATTTTCTATTTAAAAATGTTTTATATTATGTAAAAATATATATTAAAAAAATATGCTTAAAACAATTTCCTATGGGTAAATGAATAATCTGTGGTACTATAAACTTCCGTATATATTAGTACTAAGAAAGCTATTTAATATTGAAAGAAAAAATTACTTAATTAACGATCAATGAATTCTCTAAAGAGAGACAAGATGGTTTTATTGCATATTTACCAAATTAAAAGATACTGATAAATTTTTGTTTTCCTTTGAAACTCGCATCTATTCAACACTAATTGACAATTATATACTATATATAAATTTTATACTTTTTGGCAATTTAAAACTCGTTTACCATTAAATTAAATGAATTTGATAGAAAATTTTAAGAGAAGAATGCAAAAAATCAGTACATTCCCCAATCACTTAAAATTCATCTTTGGTGATTATCAGTTTGATACACAATATAAAAGGAATGAATTTATCAACCATTTTTCCTGTGGTAAATATAATTTACAAAATATTTTTCAAACCTTTGCTTAAAGTTATGAACAATCAATAGCCAGCAGTTAGAGAGAAATGTCATCAACTGCAGACAGTATTTTAAGGACGCCATCTAACATAATAGAAGACACAGGAGAGCATTTATTTGTCTATAACGGATTTTCAATACATTAAAGCAAATGGCGGGTGCCATAAAGACACTTAAGTTATCGGTCGAAAACAAGAGGCCTCGTATCAAAAGCACTTGAAAGTTGCTTTAGAATATCAAGAACGGTGATATTTTAATATCGATTATTTAAGAATGGATAGGGGTACTTCATTTTATGGTTCAATCTCATTTCCTTTTGATTCTGAATAAATTATTGGGAGAAAGAAAATTTTTTAAAAAAATGTGCTTCTTAAGGCGAAAAGAAAAGTAATTGATTTGCATACACTTTAAGCAGTTTTGACTCTTTCTGATATGAATCTAAGGATATAAATTACCATATAAATAATGCCTCATGAATATTGATCAATTTGAGCTTAAAAACTGATATGAAGTTAGAAGGAGCTCAGCGGAATGTTGGATATTGTTTTTGATTGCGTTTTGTCGCCTATGCTTCGTACAAAGCGCTTATTGCGACTTCGAAATGGGAAAATTCTTTTCAATAATCGTTACTTTTTATTGAATATACAATGACTGCTTGGCTTATGAAGTAGATTTGGTAAATTGCAAATATGGATTTATTTAATCATACAGAAAAGGGAAAAGACCCTTGTAATTTTGTAAAATAAATTTTGGCAATATTTTTCTTACTTAAATATTTAATACGTAGCATCCATAAAACTTAATGAACTTTTATAACCCAAGGATGCAATGTTTATAAAATTCTTATATTTCATATAAATATATATATATAATATATATATATATATATATATATTAACAGTGACATAAAGAAGGGGTAAAACTGAAATTATTTCCGGGAATAAATCCAGGTTTTTGCCTTGAGAATTTTAAAGGACCTCTAAAGTTTTGAAATGTTTCAGATAATGTTGAATTTTTAATTTCTTATCAGACATTTCTCATATAAATAAATATCCACTTATTTTATGATTTCTACTACTAAATACGTAAATGAAAAGGTTTTGAGGAAATGAAAACAATTTTGAGTTAATGACTAATTTAGAAAATTTTCAAAATTAGTTTTGAGAAAAAATTTCTATACATGAATTTATAAGGAGAGAAACATTGCAATTTACCATTTATTTTGATTTTATTCTGAAATATAATATGATATTTTCTACTAAATATTAATTCCTTATTTTTAATAAGGTAAAAAATATTTTTGTTTTTGTGCATACGAAACCAATCAACTTCATTTGTAGAAGAAAAAACAGACATTTGTTGCATATTTACGTAGATGGATTTACTCCTCTTCATTTGTACAAAACAATCCAATGAACGAAAGTTGATTGGTTGAATTTATTCTTTAAAAATTCCCATTATTCCTTAAAGATTTTCGTTGAGTTTCCGTGGCAAAATTTCCCGGAAATGCTACAAATCTCTCTCTCTCCCTCTCTCTCTCTCTTTATATATATATATATATATATATATATATATATATATATATATATATATATATATATATATATATATATATATATATATATATATATATATATATATATATATATATATATATATATATGTACATAATCTATATATATATATATAAATATCTTTATTATACCCTCGCTTATGATTCTGAAGAAATATCACACTTCTAATGGAGAATGGAAAATAATCTAAAGTAAATTCAATGATTTTTCTGTCTCAAAAGGTTATTTTAAATGTAGTAAATACTAATAAAAAAAACTTTTCAAGCAAAAATGATCTAAAAAGTGATAACCATGGTAAAGAAGCTAAGTGTTGAACAAATCTAAAGTTCATTGGTGCAAAAGATTACTTAGTGATAATTTTGTCAATTAAAAGGAGTATTAGGGCGACAAATCACACATCAAAGACACAAAAAGCCAAATACAGCAAAAAGTAAATTTGTTTCATTTAAAAAAGTTACTTTCCCTTTATACTTACTCAGCTGATCACCGATGCAACTTCTAAACATTTTTTGCAAGTAATAAACATTGGTGTTTAATTAAGTTTTGTAAATAAGTGATAATTATTTAGTTTATATATATATATATATATATATATATATATATATATATATATATATATATATATATATATATATATATATATGTAATGTAAAATACTTTTATCATTTTTGGTAATTTCTAAATGGGTAAACCTATTTAAACAATGCATGCAAATGGAATATTTACAACAATTATAAAAGATATATTTCTTTCCCATTATGGCAATTATCATACCAGGGTGGTATAATAGAAAGGTATATATATATAATCAATTCTTGAATATTTCAAGTGTTCAAATATTTGAAATAAAATTGAATCTGAATGATTTCCAACCTCTATTCCTATTTCCTTTTCAATTAGGTCTTCCTGCTGTAATTTGTATTTAGATTTTTGTGAACTATAGTTTTCGAGATTCCCGTTATCTCAGAACAAAATACAAATTTATGTTGTTGTTACTTATGACACTTGCAAAAGCCAAGTTTACTATGCCGTTGCTTACGTGAATTAAAGTCAGTATTGTGAGAGCCTCTTTCATTTAACCAGAGCACTACGAAGGTGAAAATAGGATTTTACTGTAACTCCTTTGATAGATGGCACCACCAGAAGAACCACTCCAATTTTGCCACTGATCTGCAGGTAGGGGAAATTTTTCCAGACTATTTCACCCTTGTTAACTGCCCAACGACTAACCACAGGACTTTCGTTTCCACAGATTTAAGGATGACATATTTATATTTTACTCTGTTGGTCCTTATGGGTATTAGGGATTTAACCCATACCTTTTGAACAAAAGGCCGATGCTCTACCCTTTTGTCTACCATGGCCCAATATACAAATTTATAAATGGTGTCATTCTAAGAAAATATATTTACAATATTTAATCCTTTTGTACTTTATATACTATATTAATGTGATATTATTAATAATGCAGTTAGGATTAATTGAATACGAAAATAATTTCCAAATAATTCTATATTTTAATATAAACTTTTTTTTCTAAATAGTAATGTTCTCAGTAAATATCCTGATATTACTTTAGAATTAAACAAAAAAAAAAATCAATCCTGTATTTTCTTCCAATATTTGTACTATCATCCATGAAAAGATCAAGACGAAATGATAAGAAGCAAAGATAAAATAATATGATACAACAGATATTAAATCTAATAACTGAGATTGCTGCAGTGTATTAACCAGATATATTGATATTTCTTCTCAAATTATATTATCAAGAGAACACTTTGTTGTTCTATCTTCTTCCTACTATCTTATGAGAGAAAGAGAATTACATTATGTGAATATTGAGATATTATTCTTATAGTCATGATTGAAATATGATCCTATTATATGTAATGTGATCGTTGCGCATGAATACACTGTAAATTAAATTTTTCTTAAAAATTTGAAAGCAGATAAAAGTTAAAATATTGTTTTTTATAATTTATACACTATTTTTCAACAAACTTAATATTTTATAGCACTACTTCTTTTGTAAATAGGAAAAATATTAGGTAAGCAGTTTTATATCCTTCGGATATTTTCATACTTTATTGAATAGGAAGAATCATATTTTATTTAATAACTTTTTTATCTTATAATAAAAAAATTTACATCATGGCAAAGTTATTTTTATTTTGTAATTTTACATTTTTGTTGCAAGAAAATAATCTTTCTCCTATAAAAATGTAATGCTTCAGGAAATATATAAATCTTTCTTTTCATTATAAATTTTTAAAATGATTGTTATAAATATTTTAACAATTTTTTCTATTTATAGCTTTTTGAAGTTCTTATTTGCTTTTAATTATTATCTAGCAAAATAAGAAAATGAAAATTTTATTAACACATTTTTTAAATGTAAAATAGTTATACATTTGAAAAAAATTATGTAGCCATGTAATATTTATTTCTCTTAAAATTGCGAACAAAATAATAACACATATATAATAAAATATTAGAAAATTTAATTTAAAATACAGCATTTAATTGCGATTAATATCTTTAATGTTTTTAAAAAGATATGGTTCACAGACAAGAAACTAAGATAAGAAAACAACTACGATTATTTTATAATTGTAAAACCAATGAATGCTTTTTGTGATAAGCCAAATATCAAAAGATAAGTTTGATGGAATTTGGGGAATATAAATTGTTTTTTTATTGAGTTTAAGGTTACTTTTAATAAATTGATTGAAATTTAAATCTATAATAAAGTGGTACGATATCATTTGAATGAACAAATTCCATCATCTTAAATATGATGATAAGTGCTCAAATTTTAACAAAAAATAAACTGTGAATGATTCTTATAAAAATTAAAGGAAAAAGTTGAGCTCTATAAATAATTTAAATAAAACTAATGAGAATATAAAATATAATTTATAGAGACAAACTGAAAGCAAACTACAATTTAAAAGACATACTGCTAGCAAGTGACAAACTGGTAACAAATGTGCATCATCAATATAAATATATGGTTATTAACAGTTTTAAGCAAATGGAAAGTGGACTAAATACGTATATCAAACAAAAATAGGAAAAATGTCACCCATTTTTGGAAATTATTAAAAAATGAATATGTTTATGATTATTCAAATTTATATTTTAAAATAATTATTCGGTGGTTTCTAAATGACAAATATAATTATATCGACATGCGTTATAAATGCAAAGAAAAATTTATTTCACCACAATTTACTATTCAAGTAAAAATTATCAAAGTCTTCATTGTAAACATTAAATAAAATCAATTATATAATTTACAATTTTAATAGTATAGTACAAACTTTGACAAATCAATATTTCTTATTGTTTTGTATAAATTTTCACTACATCCACATGTGAATGAAAGTAAATGTATGTAAATTATATTAATTGAACTAAAACAATAAAGTATCAATATATGTTTTTTTAAGAATTATTATTTTAATTTACTTTTGAAATTAAAATTAAAGAAAATTTGCAAGTTTTTTTTAACATTATATTTTCAGTAGCTCAATGAAATGATAAGATCAATGCTTATATAACAATACTAATCAATTGCGCTTATGTTTCTTCTATTACAGAAAATATAGTTGACACTTGATTAAAATTGTAAATAGAAACCAAAGTAAGTAATTGGTGGGCATTGAAGTCATCAGAAAAATATTAAATGCTCTCTTACTTTGATAATAAAAATAGAAAATCATTCAGTATTCCAAATGGTCTGACTACTTAAGGAACATTTATTTTTATACATCAAATATACTAATTAAGGAATTAGAAAAAATGTATAGCTCTTTGCAGAGAATATATCTCTCAAAATATTTCTTCTAACATAAAATTTGTGAAAGTATTTATGTATTAATCTTTGTAAAAGAAGGGAAATTCATTGATTCTTAAACTTATTCGAAGCGTACCACTTTTTGAAATTTAAATTTACTTTATTAAATTTCCATTATAAATTTATCCCCTTTAAAATTCCAAATTATTTTTGATAATATTTGTGACAGTTTTTCCTAAAGAAAATGGAGAGATTTGATATTTTTAAAGCTGAGTTTCTAAGAATGATACTTTTTGGAAGTAAAATTTAATTTATTGCAAGAAGTTAAAATTAATCTCTATAACAGATGAAGTATAGAGTTTTCAGCTAAAATATGATTAATCATTACTTTGCAACATATCTGATTAGATTTTCCGTTTCATAATATATAAGGAAATATTTAATGCAAATTTTTTGGTTTCAATTGAAAACAGTATTAAATCGAGATATTTGTGGCTCAAAATGATAGAAAAAATTAACAGCAAAAGAACACTTAACAAACTATAAAAGCTTTTCATCTTAAGTACTTAATTTTGAACTCTCTTTATGAATTGAATTTTGAACTATCTTTAATTTTGAACTCTCTCTTAATAGTGAACTCTCTTTGGGATATTTTATTTTAAATACTAAAATGGAATAATGATTTTGCTATAAAATTTTTATTCAAAGTAAGGGAAGAATGTTAGTTCTCTCATGTTAAATCTAATTAATTTCATTGATTCATCAAAATATTGACAAAACAATTCTATATTAAAATGTTTCAAATAACATCAATAAGCCTCTTCTAATATATCTGAAAATAAAATAAAAACTTACGAGAGACACATTTTAGTTAATGATTAGTTTAGTAATTAATAATTGATTAATTGACAGTTATTATTATCATAATATCCAAAAACAATTAAGGCAAGAAATCTAAGAGATTGGTATACAATTTAAAGAAGTTATTTATACATTTATATTAAAATAATATAAATGAATAAATTGTGAAGTTTTAAAGAAAATTGAAAAAAATGCTTGAAAATAAAATAAATATACTGTTTTCAACCATAGAAAGAAATAAGAGTTTTAACATTCTCTCTAAAACATTCCCGAATTTTTTATCAGTTATCTCATATTGCATAACATTTCTTTAAATTATTTACATGAATATTTTATATTATATTAATTTTACTAACATGTTCAATTGTTTTCCTTATTATTCAACAAATACGAAATTTAAAAAAATACAATATTACTAATTATATTTGAATATTTTTCCATTTTTATACATACTTTAAACTTCCAAATCAAACTTTCACCTCATTTTTTAAGTGAAAAAAAGAACGTAATGTGTATTGATTTAATTTTCATGAATGAAAAAGCTCAGATTGATGCAGTTTTTCAAAATAATATGCATTCCCTTTTTTTGTCCGCCTTTATTTCAATGAAACTTTTATTTTCTTATTACGAAGACCTAAAATAATATGTTTTACTTTTCTTCTTTGCTCCCCTTTATTTTAATGAAACTTTTATTGCCATTCTGTGAAATCCTTAAATAATGTGATTGAATTTTTTATTCATCTTTATTTTAATGAAACATTCATTCCTAAACTGTGAAGATCTAAAATACCAATAAGCCTATAACTTAATGTTAAAGATAAGTTAGTAAAAATTATTTTTTCATTGACACCCTTACTGCGAAGACCAAAAATACCTGTAACTAAATAACTTAAAATTATGAATAAAATAAAAATAAATAATCATTCACGTTTCAAAAAATACTATATATGTCCAAGTTCTTACAAACACAGTTTGAGAAATACAACAAATACGTGTTTAAGTATTTTTTTATGTCAAAAGCTGCAGAAAATTCTAAGAGTTTGAATATTATTAAAAGCTTCTTTGTAAAGGATGTTCCAATGCAATAAATATAATAAAAAGCAATACCAAGATCAAATACTTAATATTTGATAACTAAAAACAATACTAATTAGAATACATTGAATTTATTCCACATTTTTCATATTTATTTAGTAATAAATGCTTACAAGTGCGAATAGTTTTAGAAATATTCTCAATTTTTTTCTGTATTATGTTCTTTTTAAGCATTATAATCTCGTATATTTAATAAAGAAATTTAAAAAACAATACTAATATTTTATTTAAATTTAAATAATTTAAAATTTATACTAATAATTAAAAACGATAATTTAATAATTAAAATTATTATTAATAAATTAAAAACAATTAAAAAATACTAACATTTAATATTTGCCGCACTCCAAAATTTTAAATGTATAAAGAAACTGATAAAAAATCATTTAAGGAGACGATAAACTGTCAATTATGTATAAAAAGGATAAGGAAACCATACAAAAAAATATACAATAAAATATAATAGTAATGTACTTTATTTCAAGTAAGAAATTTATAGCTTTTTAACCAACGCAAATCACATATACATTGGAACATTGCTATCATCAAACATAAAGTAAGAACAATTTATGCAATCGAAATAATTACACTCATACGGAATAATTACACTTATATTGAGATATGAACATTATTTTCGTTACATTCCCACCTGCTCAGCACTGCTGATTTTTTTAAATAAAACATTAAAATATTTGTTGTATTTTGTCGGTTTGTTACATGTGAAAATTAGTTTACACTGCATATATCAAGGAAAAAGATTGGTTGGTTTTATATTTTTTCAAATGCAGCGATTTTCTCTTCAGACAAGAATTATTCACCCAAAGACTATTCTAATCTGAAAAGTAAATAACTATTTATGGTGTTTGAAATATGTTTCTAGATAAAGAATAATATTACAATATTGATTATTAAAATCAAAGAACCTTGAAAAAATAATATATTTTGATATTTATTTGATCAATATATTATATTAGGAACAAGAAGTTAGTAAATTAAAAAAAATTGGAAAACATAGAATTTGAAGTCTCAAATTTATCTTCTATGGAAGCAGTGACAGTTTTTATTAGCCTAATGATTTTGTCAACAGAAATCGGATGGATGTTTACTTTCAGCATATGTTGATTTGCCATGAACCACGGGTTATCTATCGTACAGCCTGGTAAAATAATGGATACGAGACCATCCTCAACGGTATTGGATTTTGTGACATTTGGATCTTTACAGATAGTCGTAGCACGATTCGGTATCCACAGGACTGGAGTCATGTGAGCGACTTTGTGTGCATACAGATTACCACCAATCTTAAAATTTAGCCAAGGATAGGGATGTCCATTTCTGAATGAATTGCAGTGATCTACTAAATGAATAGGAATAAATAAAATAAATCCACAAATAAATATATATATATATATATTCTGAGATATTCATTGCTATGAATATGTTTTATTAGGTATATTTGTGCAGAGAATATGAGCTGAGGATTCAGTGAACTATAAAAATAGCTTAGTTCCAACGTCTTCCGGTTTTGTGATACAATATTAAGCTGGTACATTGGGTGCAGACTCAACTCATTAGTCGAGTGCATCATTTTACAGTGATTCAGTTAATGAAAGGATTGGGTGGCTTTAGAGACTTCAGTTAGAAATAAAAACAGGTAGAAACATTGTGACAAATCGGTTGACTTCACACAATACTAATGAATAAAAAATAAAAGATTTATAAAAATCGAAAATATGGTTCAGATGAAAAAAAAATCTCATTATTCAATGATGAAATTTAATAAGAAGATTTAATTGAGTTAAAGGATATCAAATATAATTTGTGAAAGTACTAGTTTATTATATGGATTTATTTATAACTTTTAAGTCTTAAAATTTCTTTCTCAAGAGCATTAGTTAAAATGAATTAAATCAATTAAGACGTGTGAAAGGAGTATAAAAGAAAAACAAGGAGTGAAATGACTTAAATACAAAACGAAGACGTCTTAAAGGGGAAAATGAGGCACACAAATAAGAAATGTGTGCTGTTGTACAATATTAAAAAATACTTTAAAGGAGATTACTGGTTGAAAATTTCACCTTTGGAGTGCATTATAACTTCTTTTTATACAGGAGAAATGCTGGTGTTAATGCTCATGAAGGTCATAGTCAAAGCAATATCAATTTTAATGTTTTTTTTAAAGAATACGAAAACTAGCTTTATAGTTTGTACTATATTAGTTATATGCGTTTATGGAAGTATTTTATAGAAAACTATCCAATAAAAATAATTCAAGTTTTTTATTTAAGAGGAATTCAAAATAGGCGTAGAAATTTTTCCATTCATCACAAAAATATTTACCATGATACAGGAAAAGTAACGCAGCTGATTTATTCACGGAACTCTTCATATTTCAAGATTAGTGGAATTTTCATTCGTGCACTTACTATGTTTTCAGACATTACAAAATAAATTACCAAAATTTTACTTTGCATGAAATATAGCTTTTAAGATTTTAAGCTCATTTTTGTTATTTTATAATATTATATGTCTAAGTATGTTGGTGTGAACTTTCATATTTTGTAGGCATTATATGTATATTTCTAATAACAAAAGAAATAGCATAAGATTTTTATTTGAAATTTTAGATAGATATAATGGGGTTTTTAATTTAATATATTTTCTGAGATAAATATAATAATATATAATAATTATTTTCATGGAAATTTATCTTTAATTTTTCATAAAACCTTAAATTATTAAGTAATTTTCACGTTATTTCAGTTACATGTACAAGTCCATTTTGAAAGAATTTTGTATAATTCTTTATTCGAATGTGAATTAAAATTTAAACAATGAAGTTATAAACTTTTTTATATACCAGCCCTTTATTTATAAGAGTTATGCACTTCATTTCTACTTCCGTTTTATTGCAATGTTGAATTCAAACTATAAATTTAGGAAAATTATGGACTTTAATAAGCTTTTCAATAAAAATATTTTTGAAGACAAAATATATAATTTGACCATTTCCATAGTGTATATAGTAGTATATATATGTATATACAATCACAAAATCAATCGGCAAACAAAAACAAAAAAAATTAATAAACAAAATGCACCACTGACTTCCACAGATAAATCCAAAAGATAAGCTACAAGAATTGATATCAATTTCATGTGGCCATAAGCCTTACTGATAAAGTGTCTCCATAATATTTATTAGGGCGTAGCTCTGAGAAGTAGAGCATGTGAAATAAATGATTACAATCAGTTACACAAATCATCAGTATCAGACAAAGCAATTTTGACATTTTCGCGAAGTAGCTTTCGTCTCCTGGGAGCAATTTCTCACCTGAAATCGGAACATATATTCTTTGGAAAGACATATTTGAAAAAAGAGATTTTACGATCTCTTTGTATTCATGGAAGAGAAGCCTGCTGATAAAATCTTCTCCAAAGCCCTAATTTCCTTACATTTCAGGGAGTACGGAATTAATCTAGGAGATTCAAAATTTCACTTATTTATGATTATATTTATCTAAATTCTAAAAGTATAAGATTAACATCTAACAGTTGCATGCTAAAAATATTTATTATTTCATATCAATTCATATGACATTTAATATTTCAATTAAAAACTCACTGAAAATTTATTCTTGAGACTTCTGTAATTGATGTTAAGGAAATACAGGCAAGAAAAACGATACTATATAATTTTATAGACTACATAATCGGAAAATATAAGAATTATTTCTATAGCGAATTCTTATAAGCAATCAAATGCTCTGATGAAAATAATTTTAGAACACTTTTTTCCATGTTATGCTTAATATAATGGACTTAGTCATTTCAAATGCTAACGCGCATAATTGAATCAAACAAAAGTAAAAAGCAACTCAATTTTTAGCTTATTCAGATATATATTTCAGACACAAGATTGAAATACGTATAATTATCAACAAACAATATGCTTTATTGTTAATTGATTGATTTTAGAAGTGAAGAGACCGTAACAAAATAATAGAATATTATTGATAAACTTTAGTCAAAAGATATATAAATATCAACAAAAATACTCTTTTTTCCCTTTTTATATATCATTTATAAATTAGTTACAAATGAAATAATTTTTTAAAAATTTGAATTAGTAATTTGCATTATGTGCATAAATATATGATAAAATTTGAATCTAGAATTAATAATTTACTATGATTGCATTAAAAAGTATAAAAAAATTCTTGATATTGGATCATTTTAGGTCTAAATTCTGGGCCATGGTAGCATAGTGGTAGCATAGAGTATCTGTTTTTCATCCAGAAGATTGATATTCGATTCTCAATGCCGTCGAATCCCTACCGAACACATGCGGTGTACGCGCTTGTTGAACATGTCAGTTACTATAGGTGTAATGGTCTGAAAAAAATTTCTTCCCCCTCCAGATCAAAGTCAAAATTGAAGTGTGGATGCCATCTGTCGAAGAAGTTTTGAAAGTTAAATCCGTAAGTTCACCTGATCGTAAGTTGTGGTGATCTGGTTAAGCGAAAGACTTAACCACTATTAACTTAAATTCGCATATCAAAGGGCATAGTGGGATTTGCTTGTAAAAGTGTCTTAAGTAACAACAACAATATAAATGAGCTAATTATATGATTTGGCTTTGATATACGAGTTGAAAGCTTTTGAAAAAAAATGTATAATTTGTTTCTCTTTTTATTTGCTAGAAGAGTATTTCTGTAAACAGAGCTTTATATTTATATGTTGCAAATGTATTCAGATATTTTTCAAGTCTCATTCGACCAGAAGAACATGAATTATGCACAAATTCTGCGCTTAACTTCTTAATAGATTTATTAAACTTTATATATTCTTTTTAAACTTAATAGACTAATATTCAACTCTACATTTAAAAACCAGTGGTGAATTTTCAGATGATACAGTTTGAAAACATACACTTCTTCTTTACATAATAAAATTTAGCTTTATATTTTAGTGCTTGTGTATTGATTTGCATAAGATAACAAAATAGAAATATGTATTTACTAGGGTAATATTTTGGAGACATTTTATTGAATTTAATTTGAGAAAAATTGTATAAAATATTCTTATATATTATCAAATAAAAAAATGTCTCTGGTCAATAAAAATGAGTTTTTAATGGATTTCCTTATCTATTTATTTATTTTGAAGAATAATTTATTATTGCTACAGTAACTATAACTTTAAAAATATTTACATTGATTAATTAAAATATGTATTAACGTTCATTGATTATTTATTATTATTTTTACATTATCAAAAATTGTCATTGAAAACAATATCATATTTATTACTATCAAATTGCTTATTGGTGATGTGAATGTGTTAAAATATATATTATAATATTTTCCCTGTAAAAGTTTTTAAAGCAGGAAAATTAATTAATTAAATGTAGTAGGTTTTATATTTTTGGTAATATAATTACAGAAAATATGTGAAAAAAAATTTTGTTTTTATATTATTTCAATTTTTTTGGTGCGTGTCGCCTTACGAGAAAAATAATATATGTAATAAATAATGTGATTTTCTTTCTTTTTTTTTAATTTTTTTTTCTTTGCAAAGACATCAGTAAACATCAAAAATATTCATTTCGTTCTTTGTTTATTTGAAAAAAAAAATCAATGGAATAACGGCGTATTTCAATGAGAAAATATTTTAATAAAAAGAGAAATATTGTAGGTCAAAAATTAAATTTTCCGTGTATTTTATTATTTTATATACAAAATGTGTAACCATGATGAAAATTCATTTTACACAATTCGTTCTACAATTTTTAGAATCACTTATTGAGTTTTAAATATTTGGAATAAAAGAATATATAAATGCAATAACCTATTTATTCCTTTTATATTAATAATAAAATGTATTAAAATTTTTAATTTTGCTTCCCTAGTTAAAATTTCATTTCGTTTTTGTTACCTACGATACTTGGACACGTTAAGCCCGATAGTCAATGACTACGAAATTATGTCAGAAGAATAAGTCATTCTTTTAATCAGTGTATCACAAAGATAAAAGTAGGTCTTTCTTCTAAGTCTTCTCCAAAAGATGGCAGCACCACAGAATGCCTTCTCTTATTCTTAACATTGATCTCTGGCGAGAGAGACGAAATTTTCCCCAGACCATTACAATCAAAGTAATTGCCTAACATCTGACCGACCAAAGAACTTTCGATGCCACAGATTTAATACGCAAGTATTTCGCATATACACTCTTGCTTTGGCTGCATTGGAAATGGTGCTCCACGGCTTACCAGACGGAAGGCAGTTGTTCTAACCACTATATATATATATATATATATATATATATATATATATATATATATATATATATATATATATATATATATATATATATATAAATGCTACCAATATCTATGTCTATATTTACATCTATCTGTACACACACTCACACATATATATATTGTTAAAAATTTATAAATAATTATTGTATTTACAGATCGAAAATACTCACATTTTGGGCCAAAAATTGCGGTATTTTGACGTGTTAAAAAAGCGGTTTTTCTAATGATTTGGCAAGAAAACTTGGTGACTTGGCGAGAAACAGATATTTCTGGAAACATCCAACACCTAAGCTCTAGGACTAATATTTAACGAGGTAACCTAGAAGCTACCAGAACCATGGCGAAACTGGTAAATTTCTCCGCCAAGTCAGGTATAAATACCGCTGCCCAACCTAGAAGCAGGAGTTTTGTGAAGACAGTGCGTGAGTAAAGACGTTTCATTGTGAAAGAGAAGCTGTTCTCTGTCTGAGGTATTAGAGACCTGTGATTGAAAACTCTTACTTATTGTAGCCGACATATTGTAGCTGTGTAATTGTGATTCTTGCAGCTGGAATTTCTTATATCAAATGGAATTTGTACGAATAAAAGTCTTGTGCTCATAAGTGGCTGTTTTATTTAACTCTCAATCGACGCGAACTCCGAAGCGTGGTACAGTTGGTGTCAGAAGCGGCGTAGAAGAGTTGATGCAGCGAGTCACATGAAAAATGGATATTGATTTAATGAAAAGTCTTCTCGAAAAATTAGCGGAGCAGATGGCTTAGATAAAAGCTGGACAGGAAGAGATG
This sequence comes from Latrodectus elegans, assembly GCA_030067965.1. NCBI lineage: Eukaryota > Metazoa > Arthropoda > Arachnida > Araneae > Theridiidae > Latrodectus > Latrodectus elegans. Next base: position 5,659,286 of record CM057815.1, read on the forward strand.
AAATCTGGACAAGAAAAAATGAAAGCTGGACATGAAGAGATGAAAGCTGGACAAGAAGAGATGAAAGGTGGACAATAGGAGAAGAAACCTGGTCAAGAAGAGATGAAAGGTGGATAAAAAGAGATGAAAGCTGGAAAAGAAGAGATGAAAGCTGGAAAAGAAGAGATGAAAGCTGGAAAAGAAGAGATTAAAACCGAGATGATGAAAGAAATACCATCTGGACAAGATGAGCTTAAAAAGGTACATAAGAAGGACATTGTAAGTGCTAATGAAGACTTCTCCAACATCATTCAGGAGAAGATGAATGCAATGGAAGATAAGGTAACTTCAATTGAAACTTAAGTTTTGGAGATGGAAGAAAAAGTTGAAGAAGCATTAGACAATATAAATAAGGGAAAGCTTGAAGAAACAAATGTCAGACAGATATGAAGAACTCAACGTATGTCTTCCCTAGCCACGATTAAAATCTCAACATTCGATGGAAAATCATCCTGTCAAGTATACAAGACCCAGCCTATGACGGTAGCGTAAGCTAATGGATGGAATCCCCGAACCCAAGCTTTTCACGTGGCGGCTTCCTTAAGAGAAGACATGGCCGACATCCTCGAGACGCTTCCGAAAGAGCAGAGGTACGATTTAAAAGCCTTATCGAGTGCGTTTGAGCTGTGGTTTGGAGAAAAGTACACTAAAGAACACAACAGACTACAGTTAAATTCTCGCTATCAAAAAGCGGGTGAATGTTTTCAAGAATTGGCTGCCGATATTCAGCGACATTCCCATCTAGTATTTTTGGACTGCCCAGATGAGACACGTCAAGATTTGGCTCTCTATCACTTCATCGATAGTATACCGGATCGGAGATACAGAAAAAGCTTCGACGCGCCGATGTCAAAGATATCGGATCTGCCCTAGTCTACGCACATAAGATAGAGGCTTCCCAGCAAGCGACGCCTAAAGACCGGCACTCAATCAGAGCCGTATCTGCTATTGATACAGACTATGATCTAACAAAACAAACTGAAGATCTGCGGCGAAAATTCCGTAGCTTAGAATTGAGTAAAGGTGGCAGAAGCACGAAAATTCAGTGTTTGACTTGCCCTGCAGTCGGACACATCCATAGAGACTGCCCGAAAACAAAAGATGTTGGAAATGATTTTCCACAACAGTAGGGAAACTAATATGTAGCCATCTTGCGGGGCGGACATGTCCAGAAAGTTAGAAGCCCCCATTTCAAATTATTTCACATTTCTTCCGTAAGCCGCGTTGACAACGGATTTTTCGTTATGGGACATGTCAATGAAGTCCCTTGGAGAATGATAATCAATACTGGGGCCAACGTAACTATCATTAAGACATATTTGGCTTGCAAACTTGGTGCAAAAATAATCTGGACGCCGCCCTGCATTACCCTCCAAACTGTGACTGGTGATAACATTAAAGTGCATGGAAAAGTCAATCTAAACATTGCATTTAGTAATTCCGTGTACCATCATTTGGCATATGTCGCTGATAGAAATTAGGAACTTATTCTCCGATTGAATTTCTTCAAAGAAATCCATTTAAAGTTAGATTTTAAAAATAATGAGCTTCACTCGTGTTCTGAAGACATAGCAATTTTCAAGACGAAATATTCAGATATTAAAATAGTCCATCATATAACTGCAAAGAGTGAAATAATATTACCATAAATAACCGAGGCAATAGTTTCCGGAAATCTTTAAGAAGATAATAATTTTCATTATGGATTGTTTGAATTTCCAGATTCTGTTAATAGTTTTAAAAGAGTACTACTGGCTTCTTCACTTGTCGCCCTTTCACGAAATGTAATCCCAGTAAGAGTTGCTAATCTAAGCGATAATGCAAAACTAAAAAAAAAGGAGAAGTGCTGACGACTTATACTCCAGTGACCTGTATTAACCAAAATTGTCAAACCACACTGTCTGAGCCTCCTGACACTCTAATTAATAAACTCCTCCAGAATGCGAAGTTAGATGATAAACAGAGGAATGATGCAGGAAATCTATTATTAGAATTCGGAGATCTATTTTCCAAGAAATCATATGCTATTTGGCGAACCAAAATGACGCAGCACCTTATCGAGACAGGAAATCATCCAACCATTAAACAACATCCGAGAAGACTACCATTCGCTATGCAGGAAGAGGTGGATAATCGTCTGATGGAAATGCAGCAGAATGACATTATTCAGTCATCAGAGAGTCCTTGGGCTTCACCTATTGTTTTGGTTCGGAAGAAAGATGGTTCTTCCCGATTCTGCGTTGACTATCGTCGATTAAACAACATCACTAAAAAAGATAGTTATCCACTTCCTAGGATTGACGATACCCTCTACGCTTTATGCGGCAATCAATGATTTTCTACTTTGGATCTCAAGAGTGGCTACTGGCATGTAGAGATACATCCTTAGGATCGGGAAAAGACTGCGTTCTCCACAGGACAAGGATTTTGGCAATTCAAGATTATGCCATCTTGGATTTGCAATGCACTTGCAACGTTTGAGCGCCTGATGGAGACAGTAATACGAGTATATTCCTACGAATCCTGTTTGGTATATTTGGACGATATCATCATTGTAGGGCGCTCATTCGAAGATCATCTAAGAAACATTAGAAAGGTGCTGGAAAAATTAAAAATGGCCAACCCGAAGCTGAATCCTTGCAAATGTAATTTATTTCGACATGCAGTAAGCTATCTGGGACACATTATCTCTGCTGAAGTTGCAAGAACAGATCCTGAAAAGATCTCTGCTGTTAAGGACTGGAGTGGTCCAGAAGATCTCCACCAATTAAGAAAATTTCTTGTACTATGCACGTATTACAGGAAATTTGTTAGGGTTTTTTCAAGTATTGCCAGACCCCTTCACAAGTTGACCTAAGTTAAACAGAGATTTCTATGGATAGATGAATGTGAGAAAGCTTTTAAACAACTGAAGAAGGCATTGAAATCTTGACCCGTTCTCGCATATCTCCAGCTCGGAAAATTATTCATTTTAGACACAAATGTCAGCAACAAAAAGGTCGGAGCTGTTTTGTCGAAGAAATTGATGGTAAAGAAAATAGGATTGTTTATTGGAGTCTGTCGACACCGGAGCGAAAATATTGTCCGGGACGTGCAGTCTTTGAGAGGGTGGCTTTGTTATAATTTTTTAAATAATTTTTGTATTTGTGTTAAAATATCTCAGACAGATCGGAAATAGTTATATTTTGGGCAAAAATTGTAGTTTTTAGATGTGATATACGTTAAAAGTGGGTTTCCTAATAACTTGTTGACTTGGTGATGTTTTGGTAAGAAAACTTGGCGACTTAGGGACAGTTAGGAAATTCTTGGCGAGAAATAGATACTTCGGGAAACATCCATCACCTAAGCTCTAGGACCAATATTTAGCGAGATATCCTAGAAGCTTCCAGAACCTTGGCGAAACTGGTAGATTTCTCCAGTCAAGTATAAATACCGCAGCCCGACATAGAAGCACGAGTTTTGTGAAGAGAGTGAGTGAGAGACGACGATTAGTTGTGACTGCTAGTCCAGAGAAGCTTTTCTCTATCTGAGGTATTTGACACCCGTGATTGGAAGTTTTTACTTATTGTAGCTGTGTAATTGTGATTGTTGCAGCAGGAATTTCTTATATCTAGTGGAATTTGCACGAATTAAATTCTAGTGCTCATTAAGTGGCTGTTTTTTCAACTCTCAATCTACATGAACCACGGTACAATATATATATATATATATGTATGTATATATATATATATATATATATATATATATATATATATATATATATATATATATATATATATATATCCATAAATATGTATGTATGCATTGTAGAAATTCCAGAAATCGCAAAAATTATATTTTTAATTTGTCTATGTACTATTTTCTTTGAATTCTCGGCAATTTGAGGATTTTTACATTTTAAGACACTGTAATGAGATTTTTAATTATTGAAGTTTATCTGAAAATAAAATAAAAAAATCATTGTCATAAAAACGCACATGTTCTCTTATGAAAATACATGTTGAAAACAGCTCAAAGATATTTAGTAGCGTATCTCTTAACTGCGACTCTTTCTCTCATTTCAGTTAGATGGCTTTTAATAATTCTATATTCTTGAAGGAAATACTATACATATATTTTTATTGCCGATTATGTCTTGACTATTGTGAACAAATGATTATCTTTATACATTTATATAATAGGAATAAGCGAATTTGAGTCAGTAGGGTACATCTCTCTCTCTCTCTCTCTTTGTTTATAACCAGATCAACACAAAAGTGGAAATATGGCTTTGCACTGAGCTACTCTTATTGATGGCACCACCAGAGGATCCATTCCCTTAATTTTGACATTGATCTGGAGGGCGATTAAGTATTCTCTATACCATTACACCCATGATAACTGCCCTACCACCAATCACACTGGACTTTTGATTTCACAGATTTAACGAACAAGTTTATCGTATGTACTCAGTTTGTCTTTAGTGGCGCAGAAACTTGAACTCTACCTTTTGGGGCGGAAGGATGATGATTTAAACACTAGACTACCACGGCCAGATCAATTGTGAATTTTCTCGATGATTCTGATGTGATCCCTTTTTTTTAGTTTAGATAAATTATGTAAAATCCAATGATAATGTATATTTAGAATTATAAATGTTCACGAAGAGTTTTATATATAAGAAATAAGAATGGCTTTTAATACCTTATTATTGTTTTATGGACGCAATAACAATGGTATTTTAATATTTTCTATATGGCAAATTCAAAACCTGGAATTTCATTCGATAATAGCTTTATTGTATGTTTTTTTATCCTTAACAGATTTGTAATATCTATAAAATCCTATGAATCATCTGAATAATAGAATCAGATGCTTAATCGCCTAATCGTAATTGCAGTGACTGAAAATTCTTCTTGATTTAATTCCAATACGATAATCCTTTCATATTAACTGCATACTTTTCCTTTTTAAAATTTACTCCATTCTAAAAATTCTATGTAAAGGGCTATTATCAGTTTTTTAGTATACTTTTTTAAAATTTTCTTCTAAAGAATAATTGTTAAAAACCGTTTTTTGAAACAGTAAAATATCGATAATTATTCATCAGGATAAAAAAATTATCTCAAATCATTATACGTAAGTTATTTCGTATGTATTCCTTACACATAATTATCATGAAAAATGTAGTTGAATTTTTGAAGGATCGATGATTATACAGCAATGATTTATTTAAATTGTTTCAAAATGGTGAAATTTTTCAATAAATTAATTTTTACGATGATAAATTTAAAAAAATGTTAAAGAGATTGAAAAAAAATGTTTCTACAAGGAATATTTACAAACACAATATTTTTTCCTAGAGCTTATTTAAAAATAATTTGCTTACATTCTCAAAAGAGAATTCATAATATTAGTACTTAAAATCTTATGACATTTTATTCTGATTTAAACTATGAATATGAAACCATATGAATAGTTATTATCTAAAAAAATGTTTTACCTGTGCATAAGTATTATTTTCTTATGGCTAACCAACATGATTCTCACTCAGTAGCATCTCTAAATTCCGAATTGTTTGTGTCTCTTAAGTCTTTTTAATCCCTTATTTTACTTTTTCAGCACTTTATTTTTCTCATTCCCATACATAATATTCCATCGATTTCTCTAAATGCATTTGATGATTGACTCTGGTGCAGATATATGGAAGAGATTTTATATGTTAATCATGCTGTATGTGATTTATGAATGGATACTCTGACATGTCATTTGTCTTTCAAAGAAAAAACTGCATGTAATCTTATGGAGTCTTATACAGGGAATATGTACTCAATGCAGTTGATTGTCAGTGTGACGTTTCTTACTCTCTCAGATGATGAATTACTTTCTTTAAGGGACATGACAGACTTATGACGTATAGATATTTCATTCATCCAAGAATACATATTTCATAAATGTCCATCACAAGAAAAAAAAACCCATTCAAAAAGACAAAAGTTCAAATTTATCAGAAAATTATTATAAGTCAATAATAATAGTCATTAGTTAAAAAAATAAAAATATTTTTTTTATTTTAATTTAAAGAATATTTTATACAATCGTAGTCATTAAAATTTCATGTTATTCATGTTTGTACGTTCCTATTAGTTAAAAATGTACTGTTAACTTTTTTGGGACAAATTAAGTATGCCTAATTTTACTTTTTAAAAATTGCTCAGTTATTTAGAGAGACTTGAAATAAAATATGCATTTGTATATTTTGTTCACGTTCTTGAACGATATCTTTGTGGAAATAAATCAATGAAAAATTCTTAAAATATTATGAGTAAAGATTCGTGGCTACTTTAATCATACATTGTAATACATTGCACAGATGTTTGTCTAAAATCCTTATATTTTTTTAAAAATGATTTATTTTTGTGATGTGATTATCATCGCAAATTTTACTTGATTTTATTAGATTTTGTCTCTCTAAATTCTTATAATTTATCACTCAAATTACTGTTATTTTATAATTATTTACGTGTTTACCATATTCATTAACTTAATGCTTTTTCACAAGATCTGTTACTAGCTTTATATCAGTCGAAAATATTTGTAACGTATAAATTTCAAAACGATAATTTTGCAAGATTGATTAAAAAAATGGAAATCACTTATAATTTTTTAATAATTGAGGGAAGAAAATATATAATATTTAATTAAGCTTAAATGTGAATTCTCATACTAAAGGAAAGTAATATAGTCTTCTTTATTAAATCCAAGTACATATTTTAGATATAAAATAAAATAGCTTATTATAAAAGCTGAAAAATTACTCCATGTTCTTTTTTTTTCTTGTGAATATCGATATAAATATATAGGAGTACTAAACTTATCAGTGAATGATTGAATATTTGGCCAAATTATAATAACATTATGCTGTTACTGGTATATTTCAGCAAACCCAGAAAAGACTTATGGGATTAATGTGCCCAGCCATAACGTTGAAACCATTAAAACTTCGGGCACAGTTGATTTCAAAAGACATTTATTTTTTACTGCTATTTGTCTATTATGTGTAAAGTTTGTTATCGTATAAAAAGTCTAAATTTTGCTCAATAATCATATTTATTTGAAACAGACAAAACTGTGATTATTTTTAAACTGTTGCAATTTCCTTTTACTTCAAACAATAGAAAAAATCCTCATTTTATTATTGTGAAGAAAGTCTTGTAAAATTTTCTGACTTGATTTCATCGTTAAAAATCTGAATGTATTGCATATTTTTTATTTCTGGTGATTTAAAGTGTAATATTGCAAACTTGCTTTTAATATTCTTTGATATAAATGAATTTATTATGCCACCGAATAGGATATTAAATACTTATTCATACTAAACAATTGAATAATATTAAAATTTAGAGTGAATCCTTTGAATAATTTTTCTTTGTGAAAGAAAATTAGTAAAAATATTTCTTCCTCATTATGTATTGAAATATTTATTATAAAATTGACAAATGATCTTTGATGATGTGCAAGTTGAAGTTAATGACTAGATAATTAAAATTTAATTTCTTTAAGTTTCTGTTATTACGTCATTTGGTTACGCAGCACTAATAATAATTCTACTTATCTTTTAAATTTGCATTAATAGCTAAATTAATCATTGGAGTTCATTATTGGAGAAATAGTGCGAAAATGTAGAGGAGTACGATAATTGTAACATCGCTTAGATCTTATGAAACAGATGTAAGAGTCATAAACTTATACAGATTTTTAACGAAATCTTTTTTTAAAGAAACTTATATATTTTATTTAATACAGGATTTTAAAGCATTTTCTTATTCTCAAACATATTTAAAGAGGAAAACTCAGAAATGAAGTTTAACTTGTATAACAAAAGTTTTAAGTTAAAGTTTACTCATGAAATATTTCTATGAATCTATTTTTCTATAAAATAAATTATTTTCAAGGAATAAAATTAATATTTATTCTCGATGTTGTTTAAAAATTACAAACCTGCTTGTGAATAGTTAAAATGTGATTTTTTTAAAAAGCAATATTAATAGAAGAAAAGTTAAATTAAATTCTTTGCAATAATTGATGATCGATTAGTTTAAATCAGATCAATTGCAGAAAATATTTTAAGTGACACGTCGAATTTTATATGTAAATGAATTAAGTAAAGCCACATTTTTATTTGCTGATACATATATCATATACTATTTTTTCCAAGTGATACTATCCTTCTTATTTGTCAGAAAAGCGATAAAATATGGAAAAATGTTTGTAGTAATCAATGTATCATATTTCAATTTCTAAAGTCAGAAACAAATAAAAAATATATCCGTGAAATAGCTAAAATTAGATTTTCTTAGAAAAATTATTTTAGCAATTCAAACGAATGAACATATACTTTAGAGCATGATAGTAAATGACCATATACTTCATAATAATATAATATCAATTATAAATAAAATATAATGAAATTTTAAAAACACATTTTGTATTCTATTCTATTTACTTATGTAGCTATAACATCCATAATTTTCAAACAAAATTCCTATGAAAAGGATTTATCTGGATAAATAATTGGAGATTTCTTGGATTTTATTTCTGATGGTAAATAAATAAATGCGAGTTGCCGCAAGAAAAGCATCTGCAATGAATAATAATAATGATGATGAAATAAGTTGGAGAAATTATTGTGAGTTTCAAGCCATTTTATTTTATATACGTGTTTTGTTTAAAATTCAAAATAGTTTGTTTTTCTAAATACAAATTTTTTTTTCTGTATAAATCTCAAAACAACTTTTAGAACTCAAATCCAGATCAAGAACATATTTAATTTTAAACTTTTCCAGAATTTGTTACTAATTTTCATACAAATATTGAATTTGACAAATATTATCATTTTGTAAATACAGATGAAAGTTATTTCATCCGGTTAGAGAAAAATTGAATACGAAACCAAATCCATTTAATTATTTTTAAATTACCATGAAATATCTTTTTTTGATAAAATCATTTATCATATATTTAAAGTTAAATTAATATTTTATATCATTTTTATCATTCTATTTCATTTGAAAATTTCATGAAAGTTCAAAAAATAATTAGTAACTTTATTTTATAAACCTTTATTTTGTTATATTAAATTTCTAAATGTTCTTTTTATCAATTTGTATGACTCTTAATTTATTATATTTTGATTGTAAACATATTTTATTATATAGTTATCATGCAACACATCATTTATGTGATCTGTCCAATATTAGAGGTCTAACTGAATAATTATTCTACATAAAACAGTCTAAAGTGTTTAATGGTGCTAGGTATTAAAATCTAAAATCTATATATCAATATTGATGCAAAATTATAAAGTATTATTATTATTAATATATGTATATATATACATATATATATATTGTGCTGCTAATTATATACATATATATATACATATATATATAATTAGCAGCACAAGTAGTCATTAGTTGCTTAATAAATTCAATAAAGTAAATCCTAAAATGATCAAGTAATAAATATATATTTCTTAGAGAAAATGTATTTTGTTCTTTATATTCTGACATTTCCGATTTTTGAATACTTTTATGTGATGAAGTAAATACTTTATTGACAAAATTTTAAATTTAATTGAATATAAGAAAGCTGGAATGCGTATTTTTCTCTAAAAAACATTGAATTTTAATAAAAAATGCAAGGCCTTTGCTTCTGTGTGTATTTTTGTGCTGTATAGAAATCTGATATTCTATTTAATTCTAAAGCTTTTTTATAATGCTATTTAACACATTATAAATTCCATCATAAGAATAAAAAACATATTTAAAAAGAAATATCTGCTGAAGAATATTGCATTTTCGGAAAATAATATGCGCCTGTGATTTGAAACAAATCTTCGATATATTAAAGCAGCTTAGAATCCCTGATAGGTACTTGAAATTTATATGAAAAGCTGAAGTCATAATATGAATATCCCATGAAAATCTTTCTGAGGTATTGAGTACGGAGATGAAGTGAGAGATTATAATATTGATTTTTCAACTAGTGATAAAACACTTCATTTTATGATGTTTCTCTACACTTGAAATTTAAAATAAAATATTGAAGATAAAATATTATTAAGTATATTATAAAATATAAAAAGATATTTAAAAGATATTTTAAAACAGTTTTTCTATTTCGAAAGGATACCTACACACAGGTCTCTCTCTCTCTCTCTCTATATATATATATATATATATATATATATATATTTATACATATATAATATATATATATATATATGTGTGTGTGTGTGTGTGTACATATATACATACTTAGGTGATACATTGGGTCTAAACTCACATTTATGTATGGCCACCGTAAATGCAACATCCTGAGGGAAGCATGCAAATAACATGAAATTTACAACATTCATTAGCGGAGTTGAGATATGGAAATGAATGAATGAAATGGCACATCATGCGTGCCTGTACCACCAGTTCAAAACGCTATTTAAGACTTTCAGATTTCGACGATTTTAAGTTCGGCAATTGTGTTTTCTTATGCTTTTCTCAAAAGAAAATGAACAATATTGCCTCGTAGAAAACAGTATCCGAGCTCGACAAAGGTAAGATTGTGCTCTACCAAGAATATGGATTATCTTCAGAGAAATTAGTAGTATTTTTGTATGAAATCAAATAAAAATAATGTGGATACATAATCGTTGGATGCAGAAGTGTACGACGGACCAACGTGTTTGATGGCATCCACCTTAGTCAACGCTTCACGTGATGACAGCAAATTGTTCGCAATGCAGTGACGGATTTTTCAGCCTCATTACGAACCATAGCATAGTACACTGAGTCTGCAACGCATCATTCTGTATCTATGTGTACCACTCGACGTCATTTACAGCACTGCTGTTAATCCACAAGAAGTCCATTGTTTAATCTACTCTTGACGTAGAACCAAAGACGTTACTGCCGCTAATGGTGCAATGAAAGAAAGATGTGGACGGCAAAATGGCATAAAATTGTCTTTATTGATAAGTCATGTATCTGCCTGCAACAGCATGATGGTCACATACAAGTCTGGAGATACCATGGAGACAAGATGCTGAACAGCTGCGTTATGTACCGCCACGCTGGTCCTGAATCGGTTATTATGGTATGGTGCGGTATTAAATATCACTACTGCACTTTTCTAGGTACTTTAAGCAACCACTATACATTTCAGTGGTGTTGGAGCCAGTTATCCTTCCTTATCTTCAGGGCTTGCCCACAGTCATATTTCAGCAGGATACTGCGTTACCATACGTAATATGCATTATCCAAGGGTTTTTCTTGAATCCCTTGAGTAAACTTCTCCAATACCCAGCTCACTCTCCGGATCTTTCACTGACAGAAACCATGTTATCCATGGTTTTTCAATGACTGATACAAATTACATTTCCAGTGGCCATACAAAATCAATTTTGTCAACGTGTAGAAGCTGCTTTACCTCAAGAGCACTACCAAAAATTATTTGAATCAATGCTTAGGCGTGTGGCAGCGATGATATCCAACAATAGTAGCTACTCTGGTTACTGGATTTAGCAGGAACCACACTTCATAGAAATCTATAAATTTAATAATTTGATACTTGGCCAACATGTTATAACATAAATTTTATAGTGACATCTCTTGTCTTTCTTGGTGTTGCAATTTTAGTAGACATTTTAGTTGTAGTTTGAATTAAGAAGGTTGAATAATTAAATAGTTAAATCCAATTATTTATTAAATCTAATGAATTAGAATATTAGAGAAGCTAAGAAAATTTCAATCTACGGCGTTTCGTTATCCAAGAATTCATCTGGAAGTGAATTCTTTTGAGATATGTGTGAAAGAAAATTCAGTCAGTTTCACTCATTTTGTACCTCAGTGGCAGATTAATGCTGAGCATCACCAATTAAACTTACATATAATTATACATAAATATATATAACACATGAAGTTACCGCACCATATGTGATATAACTATAAGTATTTATAGGAAATGTTCTCTTTTATTATAAAGTGCTTTAGTTTAGATATAAGCTAAAATATGCCTCATTTTTTAATTTACTTAAAAAACTATTCATGTTATTGTTTGGCTTATTTTGAATTATTTATAAATTAAAATCTATTGAATACAAATCTTGAAATCTGTGTCATAGATGTAACAAAAAGAAGTAATATGTTTAAACTTCATAAGGTTTTAATGACAACAGTTTACTACTTATTCAAGGAAATCGCCTTGATTCTTAGGAAATCAAATAACTGTGGAAGTTCTTTCACCTTATTACTTGTTTCGGTATTTGTCAATTTATTGAAAATAAATTGAAAAAAAAATACTTAAAATTTAAATATGATCATAACTGAAGTATGAAAAACAATTAAACTTATTAAAAATAGTACCAAACTTAAAGATGAGATTAAAAAAAATTTTGTATGTGTGTGTTCATGATTAAATTTAATAATCTTTATTAATTACCATAATTTCTGATTAGAGTAATGCTAATTTTTTTAGCGACTTCTGAATATTTTTTTGTATAAAATATTTCAAACACGAAAAACATTCTAATTTAATTTAAAATGCTAGAGATACAAATCAAGCTAAAAGTACGGATATTGCATACCTATCATTCTAATTTTTCAATGATAGTCCTTTTATCGCTCTCAAATTTGACATTTTAGCTTTATAAACAAAAAGTAGGTAACTTTACATTCGCTAATCTGAAATGCTGTTTCACTCTTATATGCAATTCTTACATTATAATGTTTAAAACACCACAACATATCTCAATATTTTCAGATTATAAATAACGAAAGAAATTCAAAACTTCGTGATGTATATATTGTTATTCATACCTTTACAAGCATTTTGGCGCAGATTCAGTGTAATACAGCATGTCAAATTCTGAATTTGATGACTTTTTTAGCGGATTTTCTTGTTTATCAGGCAATGTGGTTTCAATTACCTTATAAACATGGAGACCAGAATCCGTGTCGTTCCTCACAATACAACATCGATGGGAATATTTTTTAGTTTTCAAATAATTCTGAATTTTTAAAGCTAGGTTAGCTCGACTACAGTTGTCTCAACCACGTCATTCATTAATTTAGGTGCTTATTTTCATTTCATTCAATGGCAAAATGGAAACGAAAAGAGCTTTCTTGTTTGTTTTTAATAAAATTTGTGGTCTTCTTTGTATACATTTTAAGTTATAAATGCTTATATATAATTTACAAGTTTTTTTGCTTAAATTTATTCATCCTTCTAAAGGAACAAAACTTGCAAGCAAATTTTAGGATTTTTTTATGGAGTTCTGCCCCTCCAAAAAGTATTTCTTAAGATTTTTTTTATTTAATAAATTGGATATGATCTTAAATAAAAATCGTAATACACCATTAGAATAAAGTTAAATACTGTTTCACGTATGTTCGATATTTTTTTTCGGTTATTAATTTAACGAATCATTTCAGTTTTTTGCAAGAATATTGCATGATATAGTTCGATATTACTGCAAAATGGAGTAGAGTACGATATAGTTAAAATAAAAATTCTATTTGTAATATGATCTATATCATACGCTATTTCTAACAAATTAACCGTTTTGGTATGAAGCTCCACAGGGAGATAAAGAATTGTTTTCCACAGATTTTTATTTTATACTAATACAAAGAACGCCTTATATTAAGTGAAATATCCCCAAACAGTTGCTTAGCGATTACTCTTTCAGATATACATGATATAGATATCATGATATAGATATCTCTTTCAGATATACATGATCAGATATATCAGATATACATTGTTAATTGTGTATTTGACAAGCCACTTCAATATTTTAACTGCCTATCTAGCGAGATAAATGCTTTCATGAAATAGTTTTATTTCACTTGAAACATGTAAATAGGTTATTGAAACAGTTATTGAGGAATCGTTTTCAAAATTTTATCTAAGCATTATAAGCTTACAATAAGGATGTAGTCATTATAATGGCTATCACTATTTTAGTAAAATGCATTAATGTACACATAAAAATTTTCACTGTAATATATTAAATTTAATGTCTGCAGAGAAGTTGTTGTTATTGATTGAAATGAACATATTGTCTTAACTATTATTAACTTGTTAATGCCTATGTATTGCCTTGATTATAATTGCTTTATATGTAGTGAATATATGGTCCTAAACGGTACTATGAAACAGTATGATGATAAGTTTTAGGTGTAATTTTAATAAATAGCTCTAATTATAAAGAAAGAAGAGTTATATACCTGAATTATAAATTATTTTACGGTACATATAATTATCATTTATAATGTCTTGTATATATATATATATATATATATATATATATATATATATATATATATATATATATATATATATATATATATATATATATATATATATATATATATATATATATATATATATATATATATATATATATATATATATATATATTTATAATATACAGTGCATATAATTTTCGGAAAAATATTTGTACTTAGCCACAAAAATCTCTGCTATAGGTTGAATTGCAAACGTATATTGCGCAAAAGTATTTTTTTGAAAACAGTGATAACAGTTATTTTAACAGTAATGCATGTCCTTACGAAGAAAACAGAATGAAATATTTAATAAGTAAATAATGGTATTTTCGATACAGAATGATCTTGGTAACCTACCTTAGTCAAATAGACTTTAGAAATCACACATGTGAGCTATTTTTTGACATTAAAAATCAGACATTAAAGTGTAACACTACAATAAAATCACATTTTAACTAAATTTAAAAGCGAAAGTAGTAATAAAGTTTTACATTAAATGTTTTTGCGATATGTGTGTTGATATTTTTCTGCAGAATAAATTATTGATTTGTTACTTCAATAATTTGTGAAGTAAAACGTTTCATTTGAGTTATAAAGTCTTATCAAATAGATAATTAATCAATTAATATTTATTTTAGAATTTTTTGCTGCATTTCATATATCTTTGAGAGTGTACAAGTTCTTGTAAAACTTCTATGAATGACGTTTACTATAAAGTATTATATAAAATTTAAATGTACAAATAACTAAAATAAAAAGATACAAGTAACTATTTACTATATTAAATTCCTTTCTTAATTATTTATTCAATTTGCTTTATTTATTAAACACACATATTGTGAATATTGATTGTAACCTTGAAGTATTAAAAGAAAAATTTTCTGCATAACTTTGTTTCCATTAGATTTACATTTTGAACCTGCATTTTATGGAAAAAATAATTTCCCACCTCTCAAGTGCTTTCAAAATTTGTTGGAAAAATATGTTTCTTTACTCTGCCATGCTAGAATATATTTATCTTTGTTACGAGTCACCTGTTAAATATTCAGGACATATTTTTTTTAAATCTAAAATTAATCTATTAAGCTTTTCATAACACACTGAACAACATAGAGCAGAAATACAGTCATTTTTATTTGCATTTGAGATTTTTATGACATTTTATTTAAAAATCAAGAAAGTGCTTAATTTAAAACTAAAATTTTCTTATTCCTTATTGCACAGCCATTAAAATCAAAATCAGGTCTTCTTTTATAACTTAAATTTTCCCTTATTACATAATTAATTTTACTTGTTAATCAATTACATTACTTTAATATATCAAGGCAATTTTTCGTTAAATAAAACATTAAGAACAAAATATAAATTTAGAAAGAAAACAGATTAAGAAATAAAATACATATTCTGGAAAATGAAATGGTTGCAAAATTCTTCATAACTAGCATGGAAAATTATGAATTTTATTGCCGAAATCAGTAAAGTTTTAAAAAAACAATGCAATTATCATTAAAATTAATTACCAAGGAAATATTTTTTAGAAATATTTAAAAATTCTTATATAATTTAATATATATTAAATTTTTGTTTGAAAACATTTTTAAATCATAAACTATTAAAAATATTTATTTATAAATATAAATGAAATATATATATATATATATATATATATATATATATATATATATATATATATATATATATATATATATATATATATATATATATATATATAAATTATATATATATATATATATATATATATATATATATATATATATATATATTCAATGAATTATACATTAAAAATAATTTATTTTAATTTTTTGATTCAGTGGTTTAAATAATTATCATTTTCTTATTTTCTACCTCATAGCTAAGAAAACATTAAATGTTAAATACTTACTTTTGCAGTTAATTTTTCTGAATAAATCATGTTATTTTAGAAAATAAGTACTGCATTTAGGTTCATTAATAATAAACTATTAATGCCTTTGCTTTTGAATGATATATTAAAGTGTAAACAGATTAAGAAAATATCCTGAGTAATTTTGTATGGAAGATTTTGTACACGATGCCAGAGATAATTCTGTATAGTAGTTCTAGGGCATGTCAGAGCTAGTAAACTCCTGAATAATTTTGTATAAGAATTCATTCAAATGACTGAGAATGTTTAAGATTTATATAAACATTATTAGATTTATATAACAGGAAACAAAAAGAAACGCTTTTATGGATAAAGTACTCACCATAACACTGAAATCATTCTATGAACTAAGATTTTTAAAAATATTAAATGATATTATATTTTAAATATAACAGTATTCAGAAATTATTGTTATGAATTTATAAATAACAAACTAACTTTCCTTTATTTTTTAAACTAGATATTTTGCAAAAAATCGCTATTTGCCTTCTCGTTACGATAATCTAGACAAACTTGTATATAATTTAGGGATCCAATGTACCTAAAATGTGAAATGGAGAAATTCTTCCTCTTTTGATAAGATCAGAATTTTCAAATAGAATATGGGAATTGAGATGAAAATCTGCTGATTTGGTGGAGACATTTTAATCCTTCGGTACAAAATTTCATCTCAGTATGTTTCTTGAGAAGATTATTTGTATGAATGTAAATTAAGGTGAATAATTTTTTTGCTGTTCTTGTTATTCTTTATCTCCAATTCAGTCTGTGCATTCAGGCCATATTCATGAATCATCTGACACTTGGAAAGTCGAAGGCAAGAGGGCCAGAAAACTAAATTTCTTCCCAAACATTCCAAGAGGTGGTCAGAGGAGGCGTGATTTTGCTTGCATTTTGGTAAAAGAGGAAGAGATTTCTTATCCTTTGAATATTTAAGGCATTTCCGGTGGCTGTTGGAAATTTTTTGGTCACATGAGAATGATAAAGGTAGATTCAATTTACCATCTCTGATCCAGGATTGAGAAGAAGGTACCTGCCAATCCTTCTTAATTTGGAATTTTTCTGGAAAATGTTCTTGGAAGATTTAAAGTAAATGCGATTGAACGAGTACAATTCTTCTTAGTAAGATTGTCTGCCATTTCGTTACTGAAAAGCGTAATAGAAAGAAATGAATCAGGAGAAAATTTATTTATTTCCTATTGTAGAAAATTTAAGACTGGCGCAAATGAAAACATGGGAAATATGACTAATGAAAAGGAATTAAAATATATACGAAGGTTTTTTTTAAACAAAGTGTGCAAATGGCTTTATCACATGAGAAATAAGCATCTTTATTTTCTTTTTTAGTTCATAATTATAAAACTATATGTAAATATTTTATACCAAGAAAATTATACAGGAATTGAGGATTTAAACACTGCATATTAAGATAAATATATTTAGCCCCATGTTTTTTATGTTAATTAATATTTTTATAAACATTCATACCAAAGTATTTTGTTACGAAATATATTGCATTGCATAACTTATTTATTTTATTATTTCTCTAATAACTTTTTATCCAAAAATGTTTCTACAAATCAAATACTTATGTTACAGCAGTGACAATTATTTTAAATTGGTGATGAAATCAGCGAATAATTATCTTTCAGATATTCTTAGAGAATCCAAAATATGATTATAATTTTAAATTATTCAGCAAAATTATGATAAACATTTTAATATATTATCAAGGAGAAAGAAGAAAACCATATATACTTTGAGAAAATACAATATTTTACATCAGTGATTCTCAACATGTAAGGTGCGCCCACTAGGGAGGAGCGAGCATATCCAAGAGAAAATGTTATTTGAAAAAATATTAAGTGACTGAAAGAAAGGAACACGCACTTACATACAAAACAAAATATATTTTGACATATTTATTAATTTACTTATTAAATTAAAACAACTTACAAAATTAAAAATAAATTTAATAATTATAAGTGACTTCCTTGGGCCTGTTTTTCAGAGCAAAGTTTTTCAAAGTAGGGTTTAATATTAGAAATAGACACTCTCAGTAATTTTTCCATACTTACTAAAGATCTGTATTTTGTCTTCAAAGAAGCCACCAAAGAAAATCCAGTTTCACAAAGGTAACATGTTGAAATTGGTAGTAAAATGCGAAATGCCTTTGTTTTTAGTGCAGAAAACTCATCATCCACTCCTGCCAAAATTCAAAGAGTGATTTATTACTCAATTGTCTTTTGGTTTCTCCGCTTGCCGCGTGAAATCTATGAAGATTTCTTCCTCTTCAATTGTGAGACCTTCGGGAGTATTTTGAAATGGATCCCTCACCTTGTAACCTGATATCAGTTTGTCGTCGGCAAGAAAGTACATTTTAAAATTAATTGCGCTAGCATTGCTAAATAAATTTCAGTGGTTACAAAAAAAAAAAAAAAAAAAAAAAAAAAAAACCTTTTACATGTTATTCTTTAGCTTTGTAAGTTTTAACACAATCATTCAAATTTGCTAACATTGTTAAGTTTTCTTGTTTTAAATTTCTGCTCCACAATTCCAATTTCCTACAAAAAGCATTAACTTTATAACTCGTATCCATTATATGTGTATTTGCTCCTTGCAGTTGAAGATTAAAATTATTTAATTCCTCGAATATGTCGACACAGTAGCTCAGTTTTATCACAAATAAACTATCGCGAAAATTATCAGCTTCCGGTGTGTTTTCCTCTTCTAAGAAAACGGGGAATTTCTTCTCTTAATTCATAAACCTGTTGCAAAAATTTCTCCCATGATAACCATCTTGCCTTGCAATAAAATAGTAACACTGAATGTATTGCACCCATGTCTTTACAAACTGCGGAAAATGTTCTTGATTTCTGGTGTCTCATTTTTATAAAATTTACCACGGTTACAAGCGTAGTTAACATAATATTCAAACCAGGACATATTTCTTTGTTAGCCAAAGTTTCTCTCTGGATCATACAATGTGTCCAGACGCACTGTGGCGATTTTTGTTGCACAAGTGCTTGAATACTTTGGAATCTTCCGGACATATTACGAGCACCATCAGTGCATATTCCAACGCAATTTTTCCATTCTATGTTTTTCTGGTTCATGAAATCATTTAAGATAGCAATTAATGCGAGTGCTGTTCTTTGAGTTATATGGGTTTGCAGAAAAGTAATTCTTCTACTACTCATCGAGTTGTATTGAAAACAATTTGTCACGCAACTTCGACAAAAGCTGAGACTTTACATTTTCAGCAGTTCGACGGGCAACAGTATCATTTGAAAGAGGTATAGACTGAAATTGTTTTGCAAAATTATCTCCAAACATAATTTCTACATTCTCAATTGCGGCTGGCAAAATAAGCTCTTCACTATTGGTTTGAGGCTTTCTATATCTGGCTATTTTATATGAAACTTTGTAACAGGGGAAATTAAATCATTTTCATTCACAGACAAAGTTTTTTTTTAAACAATGATTTTTGCTTTTCGTATGATTTTAATTTTAATTCGAAGAATTCTCTGGGTTTGTTTACGTATTCACTATGAAGCGTTTCCAAATGTCGTTTAAGTTATTTAAGTTTCATGGTGTCTGCCGCTATTTTTGAGTAAATGATACACAGGGGCCTTTCTTCTTCATTTACTTCAGTACGAGTGAATCCAAAATTTAAGTATTCTAGAGAATATTTTCTTGATTTTATTTTCGGAACCACGCTTGTCTGTGTATTTGTTGATGCTTGTCTATCGTCTGAAGCTCGCTTACACCCGCTTAAAAATTTATCCATAATTCTGCATAAGTCTGCTGCCGTGAATATTTAATACGGTGAATTGTAATTACACGAAAGTATATATAACATACACATTTATAAAGGATTCAATAGCGATAGAAGAATCGACTCGAATAAGATTGTCTGGAATTGAAATTGGCGTAGCAGAACATTCTCCTTCTCCCTATGAGAAAACATTTGTTCATATCTGCGCACGCTCCTAATAAAACTTTAAAGCTGACCAAACTAATTCCAGACAAAAAATATTTATCCCAAAACCATGAGAATGCCTGACATGGCGGGATGCAAGAGCAATAAAAAGGCATAGGATTTATGCTTTTTACAATGCTGTGGATCGTTGTTGCAAAACGTTAATAAACTTCAGTATTCTAGGTAGTTTGTAAATTTAAAAATAAGGTTGTAATATAGGTTTAGCGCTAAAATACTCAAACTACATTATTATTGTATATATTTTATTGTATACGGTGAGGAGGGGGGCGCGATGAAAATTATGATTGAAAATTGGGCCGTGAATACTAAAATGTTGAGAGACACTGTTTTACGTAATATATGTATAAGTATTATATTGGTAAAACGCAATTATATGAATATTTAAATTATTAATTTAGAAATCACCATTAAATGCTTTGGAATAATAGTGAAAACAGCTGCAAAATATTTTAAATTAGATAAAGATCCTTTATTGTGAAAGATGCTAATAAAATTATTAAGCTTATAAAATATTATTTGTATTCCTAATTTCGTATATATATATATATATATATATATATATATATATATATATATATACTAAATTATATATATATATATATATATATATATATATATATATATATATATATAAATATATATATATATATAAATATATATATATATACGAAATTAGGACATTATATATATATACAATTGGAATTTGACATTATATATATATATATATATATATATAAACTATAATATATATATAATCGATAAAAAATGTATTTTTTGAATGGCATGCAGATCAGTATATTAGATTATAGAAGGTTTTACCTCAGACAGCATTTATCGATAATAAACGCCAGTATTTAAAAGCTTATTTAGGAGCAAGTATGCAAACATTACTTACTAATTTTTATCAAATATTAAAATGTGCGTAAGTATTTTGAAAAACATCCTAGTATCTGAAATTCAGAATGAAAATAAACATAATCAAAAAAGTTTCCTTAGTGCTTTATCATCGGTTTATCGGGAGGAAATATAAATATTTTGTTATCGTTCATGATTTTGAAAACTTGTTAAAATAAGTTTTGACTCCTCATAGTGTTCTTTAAATTTACCTAAATTTTTTTGATAAAAACACAAAAATGCCCTTGAATAAAAAACACAAATCACTGTATAATAGATGCTATTAATTGTAATCTTACATTCCTCCAGTGTAAGCAAAATTTGTAAAGGACAACAAAAATATTCTACGAAAGGTTTTTGCATAAAAAATCTAAAGGTATATCTGAAAACTTCATAAGAATTCTACAAAAAAAAAAGAGAAATGAGGAAACATATACATGGAAACATTCACCACTGTGTTGAACTGAATATAAACATAGATGAGAATTTAGTTTAATGTATTTGATTAACGGCTTTGTTTGAAAAATAAAACTCTTTATAGGATTCATCAAAATCAAGTATAATAGAAAATTGTTGATAAGAAATTTCAGTGAATTGAATTATTTTTAAATAAATGTCATTATGGTTGCTTAAGACACTTGAACAAGCCAATACGGCTATCCCATTATATATGCGAATTAACGTCAGTAAGTTGTGTCTTATATTTGACCAAAGCACCACGAAGATGAAAGTAATAAATGGTTCTAAACACCCCCGATAGATGGCACTGCCAGAGTATCCACTCCCTTAAATTTGACATTAATCTAAAAGGGAAGGAACATTTCGTCAGATCAAATCCCACCTTTCCGGTTCGAAGGCCGATGCCCTAATCACTAGGCTAGTGCGACTTAAATAAATATATTTAATCGTAACGAATCAAATAAATAAATAAGGGCCCACAGTAGCTTGATGGTAGAACAAATCTCTTCTGAAAGGAGTTTTTTCGATTTGATCACAATTTCAAATCGACATCTTGGGTTAGATGTTTAGCATCAGCTTGAGTGAGTGCTTTTGAAATTTTCAGGTTTTCTTTCTAGTGAGATGTGAAAATGTTCCACTACTTTTGAAAGCAATTTCTTTGGAAATTTAGGTAGGGGATTTAAAAAACTTGTATAGTTTTCTTCGGTTTTTATATTTCTAGTATGCCATGTTAAGTAAATAAACTAACTCCAAACAACAGGATACTGGTAGTATATTTCTCTTCAAAATTAAAGTTCCGAATTTCAATCAAATTAATTTTCAACAATGAAACATAGTTGTTAAATTTTCTGCTTGCAAATATGTAGAATATGCATTTGAAGATTTGTTTTTTCATGCTTGTGATTATTAAATATGTGTCCTTGTCCATTAAATGGCTTTTAGATAAACTAGCATCGGTTGTTCAAATACATTGCAACAACTTCAAATTCTTTCTGTTTTCTTATCGGTGTCAAAGCAAAAAAATAAGGAATGAAAAACTTTTAGTGAATGTAGAGGCAAGTATTCACCTGTCTCCACATTCACTTGAGTTATTGTTACTAACTTCAGTTTGATTAAAATTTGTTGGGGAAAAAATCTTTCATGCAAAAGTTACATTTCTCGAAACAACTAATTATCTAGAGTATTGCTAAATTTTGCGAAATTATTAGTTTTGAATTAATATGGATAATTTTTAATTATTATATTAATATGGATAACATAATAATAATAAAAGTGAAAGTTGTATTATAAAATAAAAATGATACCCTTTAATTACACAAAATTGACAGAGATCACATAACAGTAGGGTTACATGTGTTAGGTTATGTAATACAGTAATAAATAAGTACGATATTTGTGTATAATGCAGTGATACTAAATGAATTAACTAATTATTGCTAGAAAATAATTATAGTTAGTTAAAGTGATGCATTTATACACAAAAGTTAGATAATTAAGAAATTTCCTTGGAATATTTTAGAATTGCAACAGAAAATACATTTTTGATTAATGAAGAGATTAAAATTCTCTTCAAAACTAAATGTGCATTACAGAATAAAATTTCAGTGGATTAGATCAAAATTAAAAGTTAATAAGTGAAAATTTTGATTATTTACCAACTAAATAATTAAATTCATAATGCTCTAAACATTTAGTTTTTGATAACCTCTTGTTGCCATAGAGTTTTACAATTATCAACTGGGGCGATAAAATGCAGAGACGTTTTTAATAAGTAACTTGTGAAATAATGTAGGAGGTTTTCTTCTGAGTTGCATTTGAAATTTTGTTTGAATAAAATATTGAATCAATGAAAATGGAAAAAAAGTTCGTAATCCACAAAATATTATAAATTTATTTTTGATTCAGTTGAAGGAATTCCAGTTCCTGAATAATTAAGATTTTCAGCTTTTTGCTGTTAGGGACCGTAGTATTACTTGATTATTTTCTTCGGTAGAAACATTTACGCCATTTGAATGTTTGGAAGTTACTTTTAATTCTAACTTTTGGAGAGAAATTTGCTTTTCTTTTTAAATCTGTTTCTTATATTTTTCACCAACCACTTGCGAAGTTTCTGCTTTCAGTTTA
The DNA here is from genome assembly GCA_030067965.1 of Latrodectus elegans. Classification (NCBI taxonomy): domain Eukaryota; kingdom Metazoa; phylum Arthropoda; class Arachnida; order Araneae; family Theridiidae; genus Latrodectus; species Latrodectus elegans. Next base: position 5,683,050 of record CM057815.1, read on the forward strand.
TCCAAGTTTTTTCGTACATCATTATGCAGTTTTTAAATTTTAGGACTCAATTATTTGTTGAATCGGTATGCACTGAAACCATGCATAGATGGTAACGATTTTGCGCTGAACATTTTAAAATTGCTTTTGATTTTAATTTAACATCTTAGTTTTTGTGTGTTTTACTATATAACAAAGGTCCAAGTTCATGCAATTGCTTTGAGTTTTGTTCATTACTCGAGATTGATATCTTATTTTTTCTCGTCCCTTCCTTAACATTGTTAGAAAGGTGTGACCTCATCTCGTTCCCTTCCAAATGATTTTTCTGAATTTTTCTCTAATGATTTCATTAGATAAGATAAACAATCTAAACTCACCTGAGAGACTTAATTTTATTATTGTTTGGTTGCACTACATTAATTTTCATAAATTTTAATCAAACACTGATGCAAAAGACGGGGTGTGATTTCTGTTTGTTGCGGTGACGAGAGAGGGAGAGAAGCTCTAAGAAACCTAGAAAGTCGCGATAAAACCTCTGGGATTGTGTTATGCTTATAGGAACGCCTTAGTTAAAAATTCTAGTTTTGAATTTTTCCCTATTTTTGCAATATTATTGCAAAAATATATTGCTAAAGAAAAATAAGGCTGTATTTTTAAGGAAATAAATTGAGCTTCTCCTTGACAATTGTCTATTTTCATAATCAAGGATGTCGAGTGGTATAGTAGATAATTTATTAATGACTTTTCTCCATCTTCAAGTTTGATCGCACCTTTTAGAAACCTGCATACACATCTGTCAAAATAGATCCTTGGGAGTTGTTTGACTTTCCTCAATTGAAAACAGAAGATCTGATCTTCTGTCTCATAAAAATATTCCTTCAAATAAAATACAGTGCATATTAAGAGAAACCACATAAAAGTTTCCATTGGCACTTCCGAAAGCAAACAAATAAGTATAATCAGGCATTTCATTTCATATATAAAATTTTTATCGGGTATATTTTACTTAGAAATATATACATCAATACAACATTTTATTCGGGTCGTGGTGGCCTAGTGGTTAGGGCATTAGACTTCCATCGGGAAAGACGGGATTCAACTTCAAATTCCTCCACTGATACACCGAGTACTTCCGATACGCTTGCTTGTTAAATGTGTGGAATTGGATATACTGTGTTCGGTGTTTGAGCAGTTACCATGGGTATGATGGTCCGGAGAAAATTTCCTCTCCCTCCTGATCAATGTCAAAATTGAGGGAGTGAGTCCTCTGGTGGTGCCATCTATAGAAGGAGATTAGAACAAAGTCGAATCTTTGTGGTGCTCTACTTAAACGAAAAACGCACCCTAATTACTTAATTTCTAGCTAACGGCATAATGAGCTTGGCTTGTCCTAGTGTCATAAATAATAACAGAACAACATTTTATTCAGAACTCATTACTATTTTTATTAAATTATTTTTCGTTTTAGCTGGCACTACGGAGAAACATTGGGATACACAAAAATGATATATTAAACAATATTAAAATGAATGAATTTATTATTTTTATTGAAATTATTTTATATAAAAATTTTAAATAATTTATTAACATTAATTACAAACATCAATGTAAGCTATACCCAGGAAAAGTATTCTGAGTAAAATGATTAAAAAATAACTTTAAAAACGCATGTCAGTGAAAAACATTTTGGAAAGTAAATTATTCTAACAAATACAAATTATGTGCAGTTTCAATATCTGAATCTCATAAAAATGAGTATCAAATATATTTTCGCTTAATACTGGAAGCTGAGTTAGATATAAATATCCCGACAGTTATATATAAATATTTATATTATTCCGACAAGGACAGCATCACTTTATATAATAACCGGGATATCTATCGAGGACAACTTTAGCCTCATGTGGAAGCAACATAGACGACTATACTGAAAGCGCATCCATTAGGTTTGATTCAATGCTGAGACATGGATCTGGGGTTATAGTCAACAATTACAGCTGCATTAAATGCTGATTACTGATACTTGCTGCGATAACACTCTGAAATTGAGGCAATTGAAATAAAAAGGAACGAATAGTTCTTTTATTAGCTATTCACGAGCAGGAATATTTGGTTTTGATTAATACTTTCAATTTTATTGTAAAACATTTCTTACATCTTTCTTTTGCAAAATATCACTCAATAAATCAGAATTTTAAATATTTCTAAATTTATTTTATTTTCTGATGCAATGAATTTTATAAAAATGCTTAAGGGCAATTTTGGGCCATGCTGGTTTTCTTTAAGAAAATAATAAGAATCATTAAAATTATGATGTAAAATGTTTTAAATATAAAAGCTAATAAGAATTATTTTAGGACTACAGAGTAGATAATTTAATAACTAAAAACTGTTGCAATGATATTTTTAACATCTTCAGTGTTTATTCTTTCAATGATTTTTCACACAGAGTGCCGCGCATTCTCAAATTAGAAAATTTTATACACTCAAGATCAATCTGATTGTTGACATTTAGGAATTATAAATGTAATATTTATTTCCTGAGATTCATCTGTAAATTTCATTTAAACAAAGGTCGTTTTCTTTTCCTTCTTAAAAAAAATCTTCCAATTGAGATTTGTAAGCCCTTACTGAAAAGATTGCAGATTTAAGTTTTAATATATATATATATTTATATATCTATATATTTTTATATATATATATATATATATATATATATATATATATATATATATATATATATGTATATGTATGTATGTATGTATATATATATATATATATATATATATATATAATAATTAATTTTTCAGCTTTATGTGTTTATATACATTCTCTCTTATAAATTAAAATAAGTACAGAACTAACTTTGTTACATAAAGAAAATGCCCAAATTGCTCAAGTTTCTGGCAAGATTAAGCGGAAAACTAGTTTATTATCAATAACAAATTATTCATGATTTCATCAATCATTCCGTTATCTTTAGGGAGTAATATATTAGCACATCTTATTTTTGGCTTTTCAGACAAATATTAAGAATAAATTTTATTTTAAGTAATGCATTTTCCATTTGCTGTCTTTGTAACAAAATTTAATTCAATGGGATGATCTCTTAATAATTATGAAAATATGGAAATGACTTATGTGATTGTTGAGCAGGGAACAAAACCATTCATCATAAGTGGCACACATAATAATCAAGCAATGACAAAGTATCTTAATAAAAAGAAAATTTATCGAGTCTCTGAAAGGAATTTCTTGATTAATATAGAGGGCGTTACGTACATTCTTGAACACAATATATGAAACTATCAGATTTATATTTCAAATGACATCAAGTATAGCGTCTAATGATTAACAATTTAAATATTATGAATAAAAATTGCTTATTTAACAGGTAATTAGGAATCATTTGAATATCTTTTTGAGGAATAATATATTTATTCCACACACATATTTCTTAATAGTAGTCATTTGTAGATAAATTTAATGCTAAATTCAATGATTCTGGATTACTAGTTTTTCAATCTTAAGAGTAGATGATGACAATGACATTTTATATTAAAAAAATACACGTAAATTAATGATCGCGCTTATGTGTTATATATTTTATTTTTAATGCATGTACGTTTGAAATTTATAATTACAAAACTGGAATAGGAATTAAAGTTAAAGCCTACATCAGTTTGATTCGACGAATACATAATTTAGCTTTTCTATATTTTTGTACCTCATAGTCTCAAAAAATGATTAAAAATTGTAATAATTAATGATATTCGTTTCAACTAAAATAGTAAATTTGATAATACTTAAGTACTAAACTATTTAATTTAGATTTGATCCTGTGACATGTAATACATTCTTACATAAAACAAGTAAATTAAAATTGATTAATCGTTGCTCTTATAACTGTACTCAACAACTAAATATTATTTAATGATTTTTGCGTTCATATAAATCAAAAATTGTATGTTCTGATAACTCTGAAGAAACTGGTGATGAATGGAATTGGGATGTTTTTACTGGCTGGTCTGCAGTCAGAAAGGCGTTATTGTAATAATAATCAGATTATTTGTATATAAAAAGTGTATAAATATTGCGGAAATGAGATTAAAAAGCTATAATCACATACAAATGCATGCGAATATTTTTTAGATTACTGTCTGTGAAAGCTTAATTATTAACTGCTCATATCTGACGTTGCATAATTTTCACTTTGAATTTTCAATTAATTAAAACCAAAAGAAAAAAAAATAATGCACTCTCATTGCGAAATCAGTATTTTAGATATGTATATAAGAGCGCTTAGAAATTTAACTAAAATTAATTGAAGGTGTGGATTGTGACACAGGTTTTAATAACTATGAGTTCTTATTTCAAAATTCAAAAACATATATATACTGTTATGAAATTTTAATTATGTTAGTCCAATTTTTTATAAGTACCTATCAGATATACATATTTTTTAAGAATATCATTTATAATATATTTTTATGAATATTTCTTGAAAAGTGCTAAACTTTAACAACATACTAAAATATTATCTGGAATTTCTTTTATAACATGTATATTAAAATAAATACATCTCAATTATCTCAATTATATTTTTTATCTACATGTTCATCACCTTACCGATGTGAAATTGAAGTTTCAAGAACTACTTTTTTCTTAATATTCAATACTATAATTTTGATCGACTTTTGTCTGAATGAGAAAGAGAGAGAATGGATTCAAATTGGAAAGTGAAATAAGAATCAGAAATTATTACTCGAATTTTTGAATTTTACTCCAAGTTGTATGAATGTGTTTCTTTATCGTGTCCATGAGAGTCGATATATGTCCGTGAATTTGCAAATTTCCTCTGCGACTTGCTTAATGTTTTCTCCATACAAATCTATAATAGTCGCGGCAGCGCCCCAATCTTTCTTAAGCTGGCGCTCATAGCCGGACTCTCATAGATGTGAGTTAGCGTAAGCATTGTATCAAGACAATGATGACAACTTCTATAGATATTTCTGGTCTCTCCATAGATCTTCATATCCCTGTGGTGCCCGGTTCTCAGCCTAGTTAGGGTTTTAATAGTAGATCTGATAGCAGTTATTTCGCAGCGAACATGTTTGGTCTGAATCGATTTTTCTCTAAGTTTGTATCTGGCCACTACATCCTTGAAGAATTGAGATGATTTCTTGGGTGGTAGAAGAATATTCTTTTAGAATTGCTTGGAGGGCAGCCTTTGAGTCGCAAAAGATGACTAGGCCTTTTGCCTGCTTGGAAGTGGGAATGGCCTTATAGGTATTGAGTGCCTCCAGAATTGCCCTCAGCTCATATGTGAAATTAGAGGCCATGTTTCCCGCACCGTATTTGGGCTGGTAAGACGCACCATCCGAAGTAATTAACAAATCACATCGGCACCCCCGTTGGTGATGGTTTTGTCAGAGGAGTCATCTGTCTATGCATGAACAAAGTCCTCTTTTGGAAATTGTTCTATTGCATTGAGTCCCTTTTCCTAATAATGTTCTTTTGTTCATTTTTGTTGCATGGCTCCAAAAGGTCAATGTGAACGCTGGTGTTCATTTGAAGTTTTTTGAAAGAGATGGGTTCTTGGACCATAGACCAACTGTTGTGTTCAAGGCCAACACTTGCCTTGATTTCTCTATCATATTGCATGGGTGAAGATAGTTTCAATCTTAACTTTTCATTCCATTCTCTAAAGGCAATGCGAGAAATATGTTCAGGAGGGAGACTACATGTTTTCTTCGTAAACTTAATGATATTTACTTTTCTTGTATTTTGTAGACTTTCTAGTCAACACTCTACTTATTTTCCCATTACTGGTGGATGAAACTGCTCCTGTGATTATCTTTGCAGCTCTCGTTTGAATGCTTCCTAACTTAATTAAAGCCGTATCAGAAGCATGAGCCCAAATTGGGGAAGCATATTCCATAATGGGTCTTATAAGTATACTATTCCATAGTGGGTCTTATACTCGTAAGTATACTATTCCATAATGGGTCTTATAAGTATACTATTCCATAATGGGTCTTATAAATATACTATATGGTCTTTAGAGTTTTGACAGAAGCACTCAGTCATTGCCGCACAGACTCCTGATTATTTTCAATTTTTTGAGGGCTCTTTCAGAGACTGTGTTCACATGCTCAGTTCATCTCAATTCGGCATCCAGAATTATTCCTATATATTTGGGATTGGATGCTTTTACAATACGTTTTTCTTCGATATTTAATTTAGGATCAAAAAGTTTTCTATGCTTTCTGTCTGTTGAGTAGACGCTAAGATTTGTTTTCTCAACATTAATTTTTAGCTTTAGATCCTACGTCCATTTGACAATTCCATTGATAGATTTCTGTAGTACTTTTTATGACCTCTCGATGTTTCTGTCCGTGTGCCATATCACAATATCATCGGCGTAACAGGCTACTTTTGTTCAATTTTCAAGGTTAGAGTAAATGGCGCTTACATGAAGTAGAAAAAAGTAGAGGACTCAAAACAGAGCCTTGTGCCACTTCAGCAAAGATGTTCGTACATTTGGACATACAACCGTTGTATCGCACCTTTATTTTTCTTTTCCTCAGGAAATCATTGATCCACGTCAGAGCACGTCCTCCAGTACCTTAGTCGTGTAGTAGTGATGAGTTTCTAGCGCCATACTCTATCGAATTCAGCAGACATGTCCAAAAAAATAACTGTAATCATTTTTGGCAATCGTTCCTGAAAATCATTAGTAATAGACTTGCAGAAATAGAGTAGGCATGTATTAAAGAATTAATATGATGAATTTAATTTTTATTATCAAGAATTTTCTGAATTGAAGAATAAATTATTGGTAAGTTGTTAGCAGTTGATATATTATACTTTTTGTTAGATTTATTAATATACTTTTTAAACTATCAAATTTATTAAAGAAAGAGCACCTCAAAATAACTGCTTGGTCCTTGAATGTCAGAAAATTGAAAACAACATAAACCTTAAATCAAAGTTAATTACTTGTTTCCTTTTGTATGAATTATTTTGCGTTTTCTACTAAACAAAAGCACTTAAGTCTATTTTGGAGGGATAATATGATAATAAATCAAGATAAATCTTGATACCTCTTGATAGATTCCTTACAGGTTAGATATTATTTTAAGATGTCTGTAAATTTGCTGAGGAAAAAATCTGGGAAAAGATAACATGGACAGTGGAAAGGGACAGCATTAAAGTTTCGTAAGTAAAAAAAATACTGATAATCTGCAAAGTATCCACCCCGACAAATTTTCAAGAGCAAAGAAGAATCATTTTTTCTTTTTTTTTTTAACAAAACTGTAATCGAAAATGAGACTTTCTACATCCTGGAGTCATGTTCTGGAACAAGAACACAGTTAAAAATATTTAGAACACAGCTAAAATGATTTGCAAATCAATTCAAAATTTTGCCAAATGACTACAAGAAAGTATTCTTTCATTAATAATTATTTCTTACCATTCTTTCTATATGCCCTTAACAACATATTATGTAAAACATAAATTAAAGAAATTTAATTTCATTTTATTGAAGGTAAAACAAACTGTTTGCGTGATTATAACAAAGTGAGAGATAATGACAGATAAACCTAGCCATTATTTTGCACATTTACATATATATATATATTATTAATGAAAATATATATATATATATATATATATAATATTATTAATATATAACGTATGTAGAATACATTAGGTTATGTAACCGAGAAAAAAGTTTGTGTTAGAGAATAGTTACAGTAAATTCATGTCATCATTGTAATGAGCTAGTGTAAAATAAATTTTAAAACATTATGTGTTATGTTGGTAAAAAGAGTCTGAAATTTCTTTTTATTTATAGTTTTGTATTAAGATAATTGTTCTTATTAAAATAAAAACTAAGGTGAAACACATTCAGTTAAACTTATTCAGTTTAATATCCAGTTATATTCAGTTTATTCCATATGTTCCATATATATTGAGTTCATTTCCCAGTAATGATATAAAATTCCTAAATTTTTGTTTAAAGTTTCTATAAGCACTTTGTCTACATATATTTTATTTTTTTAGAGAATTAAGAAATTCAAGCTGATTAGTAAAGAGTCTAAGTCAAATGTTAAAAATATTAAATGTAATACATTTAAACTATTCATGTCGTATATCTTTCTGTCTAGGCAATATATATATATATATATATATATATATATATATATATATATATATATATATATATATATATATATATATATATATATATATATATATATATATATATATAATATATATATGTGTGTGTGTCTATATAAGAAAGAAAGATAGATATATAATTGATAACATTTTTACCAAGACATAAAGTGATAGCAAATAATATTAGGAGCAAAATATATGATTTAAAAAAATGCAGTCTGTCTGTAGCTACAAATATTACTGGAGTTTGATGAGAGTTTCAGTTAATCGATGATAAATCATGTTCTACATGTTCATGTTCTCGTATGTAGATTGAACATGATAAATCATGTTCAATCTACATGCGAGAGCTAATGAAATGTATATCAGGGGTTAAAATGTGTCCCCAATAACTATGAACATTCGAACTCGAGATAAAACTCGAACATATGAACTGTTGAAGCGAAAAACAAACCAATAACCATTCATCAATTATATCACTGAGGTATATTGTGAAACATATCTTGGGCATGAGCTCATATAATAAGCTATTTTATTCAAATAAAGTAATCATAATTTATTGCACATTAGTATCACAATTTATAAAATATTAAAAATAGCAGAGTTATGAAGTTTCTATGATTTCATTTTAAAATTTGTGCATTTACGGAACATAATTTCATTCATTTGCAGAATGTTAGTATTTTAATAATTTATGTATTTAAAAAAAGTTCCCTGCGTCCATATTGAAACAAAAAAATGTACACAAAATTAATATTCACTTCCATCTGTTCATAAAATTACAATGTAAAGCAATAATGATTTATTTTTACACTGCATTTATAAATAGAATGTATTTGAGTCTCTGTTTTGGATACAAAAGCAAAAATTCTCTCACAATTCTGTTTTTCTTTACATGCTTAAAATTGTTTAATCTCTGTAGAAAATGAGTAAACAATAAATAATTACACATTTTTTAACTTTATGAATCTAATTTAAATTAATGCTTGTATTATTCTTATTTTTAAATAATGGTATTGATTCTTGAGTAACAAATAAGTCTATAATGTGATAATTCTATTCTTTCTATAAAAGTAGTCTTCCGAAGAAGGTAAAGGAGGAAATAAATGTTCAATTGAGTTGATTTCTTAAATTTGCTATATATATTTCGACAGATTATTCTTGTGATGCTGTAGTGAGAGCGTATATTCAATGAGATTCAAGGAAATAATGTGTTCCTTCCATTATTGCATTGTGCATGTACATTTGTTAAACTAAAATATTCTTGATTCACAATATTTTTAAAGTATTACTCAACAAATGTAGAGTATAATAGAAAAGAGCGTAGGTGGTACAAGTAATTATACGCGTGTAAAATGTATTAAAAATATTTTTATTTAAATAATACAATTTAAGTAAAATGTATTAGTTTAATCTTTGAAGAATTTTAATAAAATTATAAGGTTTTTTGGAGTTTTAAATATTTTTAATAGATATTAGAGATTTTATGGAGCTCCAGAACAAAAGTTCAATATCCTGTAGGATAGGTATACCTGAAAAACTAATAAAATTGATTAATAAATTTGAAATAACAACAATTTTATAGTAAGGAATAATTTATTTCTGAAATGAGAGAAGAAGAGAGAAAAGAAAGAAAAAAAATTAGTTTTATAAAATAAAATAAAATTAAAATTACATAAAAAGACTATACGACCCGGTGTTCGTGTTATTGTCCCATTCCTTTTGGCAGTTTGACACGTGCTGTATCATCTTGGTGTGGGGCTTCAGTCTTAATCTGTTTGTGGTCTATATTTGTTTGCGGTATTAAAAATAATGTCATTCAGTATCTTCGCTATTTCATCGTTCTCTATTTCTGAAAGATTGCTGTAGAATGTTTAGCTTATCTGTGAGAAAATTAACTGGAATTATTGGTCACACGAAGGTGACGCATGATATCTTCATTTGTGACATAACATGGTGCCTTAGAAATTATCCTTAGAGTTTCATTTTGATTTGTTTCTAGCTTCTTAAGATGACTGTCAGCTGCTCCTTCAGAATTTTGGTAGGCCTATCTGACCACTGGATGCTACACGGGCTTATACAAAAATATCTTATTCCTTAAATTTACTTCTGATTTGTATCGTATCAACAGGTAAAATGAGCATCTTTAATCGAATTTTCCCCTCTATAAAGCTCTAAAAGATAATTTTATTTAAAAATAATATGTCAGTATATAGGTATATAAATCAAAATATGGAATATCAGCAATACATGTATGAAAATATATATAATTGGACACATTTACCTAATATAAAATTATTATATTATTACTATTAATACATATTAAGTTAGGGGTACAAGCATTTAATTTTTATGTAAACGATTTAAAAAAGAAAGAAAGAATTACAAAATTGAATTTGTTTGGTGATTTAATCTATATAAATCATATGCTGGAAGCAAGTAAAAATAATAAGAGTTATTTAGAATTGATTTTCTATTTAGTGTGCATTTATGAAGATGAATTAAGAAAAAAAAAAGAATTCACAATCTTTTTTAAATAAATGTGTCAAACACTATTTTTTTTAAAAAAAATTCTCATGATTACAGTGTCGCTTAGTTTTAAATTAATGCATGAGAGAGAATAAAACTCCGAAGCAAATGTTCAATTATAAATTAAATGTAATTTCACAAAATTCAGAATGTTTTAATTTTTTCAGGAAATTTAAAAAATGGCATTACAATTTAAATAATTACAATCCTTAATGGGAATATCTTTATTTACTGCTATTGTTTCGATAGTGGAATGAAAAAATAATTTTTTATACTTAATTTTATAAAAAAATGTTAAATTTATCCTATTCATTTTCATTTTTGCTTCAAGTATATTCAACATGTTGGCTGTTCTAAAATAGAATATCATAGAGGAATATTTTTTTTACAAAATATTTATCTGAATAAATTCATTTTAAAATGACAATTTCATCAAAAATGTCTAATAAAACCAAAAGTTTTAAAATAATAAACATTTAACAGTATTTTTTAAAAACAATTTTGTAGAATATTTTTTTTGAATAAAAAATATTTAAAATAATTTATATGTGAGAAAAACAATTGATTTTAAAATGGTGTCATTTATGAAAAATGCTTTTTCCTTCGTATTACAAAAAAAAAAAAAAAAAAAAAAAACCTTTTGACTTCAAGTAATGTAGTATTTAGTTATGGAGCAATATTTTTAAAGAATAATCTTTATAAAATAAAATTCCGTATTAGGAATTTTGAACAATAATATTTCTATGTATATAATTTAGTTACCAGAATTTTAAATTATACTTGCTGATTAAAATATTCATCGCAAATATAAACGCATTTTGTTTTCTTGAAATACTAAATAAGTAAATTCTTCTTTCTGAGTAAAATGTATTTGTTTCAAAAAATATAAAGAATTTTTCTTTACTTTATATTAAAAATATTTAATAGACAATATAAAGCATAGTTTTATTATTATTATAAGTCTATATATCTATCTATCTATCTATCTATCTATCTATATATATATATATATATATATATACATAATGTTTTAGTGAATAATATCAATATGATTCATATTAAAGCATAAATTCTGCACAAAATTCTTTAAGCTTAAAGATTAGAGGGTGTTATTTGTATATAAATCACTATTGCTATTGCTGGGTTATTAAATGAGTCACATAAGTGTAATTTTTTTAAAGTAAATATATTTTAAAATTTTATTTTAATGGAAAGTAAAGTTTTTTAAGTAAGATTATTTACTGACCAGATTTTGTACTTTTTATTATTAAATTTTGTGTGCGTCTTCCATTCTATACAGAATTTCAGCTTAGAATTTCAAATATTCTTCTGGCATAAAATTGAATGAATTTGAAATTGATAGTCTTAGGTTAAGTTTATTTTAATCCATGAATATTTGAAATATTCTGACTGACTAATTGTTTGAGAATAAGAAATACATAAAAACAATCTAAGTGCATTATTACATGTTATATTTAGCTTGCTGTACACGTCAAGTATAAAAATATTTTTCTGGAAAAATGGGGGATTCAGTTGCTTATGAAAGTAAGGATTTGTGCACACATGATATTTTCAAGTGATAAAATTTTCCATGATATAAATTTAGTTAAATTGTTTTGCGACGAGTGTTGCACGATTTTTTCTTTAATAATTACACTGGTCAACAGTGGTTTTGGTGCCAAAGATTTTGGAGGTGATTTTATATGAATTTGATACGCTGAATCCAAATATGCCATTAAGTTTTGCCTATCAGCTTGAATTTTTAAGATATCAACATTTTAATGAATCATGCATTACACTATTTTAAAAGAAAAACCATGGTTTAAACAAACAAATTAAACAGGGAATTTTTACTATATTACATAGATATTGCTTATTAAATACAAAGGAAAACAGAAAAAGTCATGATTTAAACAAATTACTCACTGAACATTTCGGAAACTTTTTTGCGTGACATTCTGAATGTATTTTGGAACAATTCCGTTTTAAAGTCCAGCAGTAATCTGCCATCATGTGAGTATCCCATCTTCCTTGATAGCGATCCTCCTTACATTTTATATCTTGGTGAAATCTTTCACCTTGCTCCTCACTAATGTCTCCTAAATTATCAGGAAAACGCTCTAAGTGGCTTTGTAAATAGTGCACCTTAATGCTCATGTTACACCCAAGGGATCTGAAATTATTCAGCATTTCATTGACTAATTCAACATAGTTTTCAGCTTTGTGTTCACCCAGAAAATTTTGGACAACTGAAACAAATGAATTCCAGGCTTTTTGTTCAATCTCATTCATTGAATTTATGAAGTCAGGGTATTTGATCAGCTGTCTTATTTGTGGGCCATCAAATATTCCCGCTTTAATTTTTTCCATACTCAGCTGAGTCATTTTTTCCCTATATATGCAAAGCATGATCCACTCTTATCAAGAGCCCTTACAAACTGCTTCATTAGACCCAGCTTGATATGCAGTGGTGGAAAGATGATTTTCTCTCGTGGAACTAAAGGATCGTTGATGATATTCTTTTCCCCAACATCCACGTTTTCTCTCCTAGGCCACTCTTTTCTAACCCAGTGTTGCGTTTTGTCTCTGCTATCCCAGAGGCACAAGAAACAAGGATATTTTGTGTGGCCACTTTGCTGTCCAAGGAGAAAGTTTACCATTTTTAAGTCTACACAAATCACCCATTGGTGTTCATGATACTTTATTTTTTCCAAGACCAAAGCTATGGTGTCATATTGCTCTTTCATTTTCGTTGAGTGAGCAATTGTTATTGAGCCATATTTGTTCCCATTATGTAGAAGAACACATTCCAAACTTCGCTTTGAACTGTCAATAAATAGGCGCCAATCATCTAGAAAATATTCAGGAAGACCCATTTTTACCAGGAGTTCTCTAACAGCATGACAAAATACAATATTTTGTTCTTCAGAGAAAAAAGGTAGCAGATCTTTCTCCCTTGTAAAATAGAATGCAATTTTCGTTCCTGGTTCAAGTAAATTTTTTTCCTTCAACCTGGAAGCCAGTAATTCAGAAGCTTCTTTCGACAAATTGAGATCTCTAATGAGGTCATTTAACTCATCTTGGTTGAAACATTGAGAAATTGATGATATCGTTTCAAAATCGCTGTCACCTTCAGTTGTATCAGAATTGTGATCAGAGAGACAATAAGCGTCCTCACAGAGTTCTGGTAGCTGGTGAAAAGTTGGAATTGGCACTTTTTCTGAATGAGGGATAGGACGTCTTGCAGAGACTAAATCTGGATAAGTCCACTTATTACGATTCTTTCGATTGATTCCAGTAATATTTACTAGGCAGAAATAACAGTCATCAAAGTGATTTTTTAGTTCTTTCGAAACCATTGGTACAACGAATTTCAGGCTTTTACTTTTCCCGGTAGTCCACTGTCGTAAATGCTCTGTACAAGTTTTACAGACAATATGTGGTGCCCAGGTTTTATCCAGATCACAAAGTTTAACTCCAAAATATCCAAGATAAGCCCTCTTTACAAAGTCACTAATAGATTTTCTGTTTTCCAGTAGCGTGTATTCTCCGCATATGTAGCAAAAAATATCAGGATGATGTACACAGCTTCTTCTACTTGAACTCATTTTATTTCTATTCAACAACACAAATACTTAGATTTACGTTTTAACAACTCGTTACTAAAGAGAAATTTCATATGACGCTAACCTCTATCTATCTGCACCGCCGGAATTCAAGAACTATTCTCAACTCTCAACTGCGGTTGAAGCTTTGAAGGTCACTTCAGATAGTGGACAGACATCTCCATCTATCGGATTTCTATGGAACTAACTGGATAGCACTAATAAGTAGGATTCAATCCCATTTATTAAGAATTTGTCAACTAATCAGTTATATATCTCATATTGTTTGTCTTCTTTTTATAATAAATGAATTAAAATAATAATTTTTAAAAGTAATAATTAGTTATTTCCTAAATATTATTATTTTAAATTCAATTAGTTACAAAAGAAGACTGACAATAGGGCAAATATACAAGAATTTTTCCCTGTATAAATTTTACAACACTTGTACTTAAAGTACTAAATAGAAAAAAAGCATTGATAGATAAGTGAATTTATCTAAAAATCTAGAGCTGATACAGAAAAACTGCATTTATATTTAGATTCAGCAATAAAAATATAGTTAAAATCTGCTCTAAAATCCTAAGCACCAAAAAAAATTTTTTTTTGTAGGCCTGTGTTATTTTTTATTTACAAATTAGAAAAAATTTTCTCTCCTAAAGAAATTTAGGAGAATACTAAGAGAAATTTAAATATATATAATAAATTTAGCAATATAAGCCCAAATTCCCTAAAATTTTAGAATGTTTGGAACAGACAATAAATAGTTAGCTTTTATCTTAAAAATTAAAATCATTAATAGCAAAAGTGTATTCAAATGCTTATACCAGGTGTGTGCATATCAAATGAGACGATTACTAACAGATGTCGCCACGCATGCACACAAACATTACAAAGCCGTTATAGGTGATCTTTTTTATAGTTTGAGCTTTGAGAGATACTCACGTTTAGTATACATTTGAACGAGTTTCAGCGTGCATTGTTTTTCAATTGTGTTGAAAATGTTGAATTTTTAAGCCTTCCAACCACGATTTGCGTACAGCATTAATTGTTTTACTTTTTGAAGAAAAACGCTGCGGAATCGCATCAAATGTTTGTAGAAGCATTGGATGACAATGCTCTAAGCCTAAGCAGCGCTATAGGTAGTTAGAAAATTTTCAAAATGGTAATTTAGATGTGAGAATTGAGGAGCATGGCAGACCAGCAAAAAGTATGAAATGCTAAATTACAAGCATTACTTTGTGAGGATGATGGCCAAACGCAAGAACATCTTGTAGAACAATTTAATGTTGACCAGAGCACTTTTTCCCGTAGTCTCAAAGCTATCGGCCAGATAATAAAGGTCAGTAGACAGGAACCGCATGAACTTACGGAGTGTCAGCAGGAAAACCAAAAAATCGTGAGCGAAATGTTGCTTGCCCGCTACAAACGCAAGTCATATCTCCATCGTATTGTGACTGGCGATAAAAAATGGATTTACATAGAGAATCCCAAGCGTAATCAATATTGTTGACCCCGGACATCCAACCAAATCGATCGCAAGGCCGAATCACTTAGGCCTCAAGACAATGCTGTGTATTTTCTGTGACAAGGAGAGGCCAATATATTATGAGCATCTCAAACCCGGCGAAACAGTTAATACTGATCGCTACAATCAACAATTACTTCGTTTGAACGATGCTATATTCGTAAAATGTGAGAAATGCTAGAAACGACAGCACTAAGTGATTTTCCTTGATGATAACATATTTAGCCACCATGCTAAGCCAACCAAGGACATTATTAAGGCACTCGACCTGGAGCCTTAAGCACATGCGGTTTATTCGCCATACTTGGCTAATTCCGATTACCACCTATTTCCTTAACTGGGACACGAAATGACTGAGCAGCGTTTCACTTCTTACGAAAACGTCAATTCTTGGCTTGATGACTCTGGCTGGCCTTAAAAGACCAATCATTTCTTTTGTGTGGTATTCACAAATTACCCGAAAGATAGGAGAAATGTGTAGCTAGTGATGGATATTATTTAGGATAAATAAGTATCAACAATTTTCCCAAATGTATTCTGCCTTTTTTAAAAACAATCGTGTCATTTCACTTACATGAAACTGGCAAAGTTGATATAAATTTTGCTGAAAAAAATTACTTTATATATATCATAATTCTAAGAATATTTTAAATAAGAGAATAATATTTTAAAAGTTTAAGAATAATTTTAAGTACAAACTCCAACGTAGGTATATTGCTAAATATATAAGACTAATTTAAAATTAAGTTTTCGCAATATATTTTACATGCGATGTTCTGAGCAGTAAAATTTATAAAAATAATTGAAATTTATATATTATGTTTAATATTAAAAAACATTTTCTTCCCAGAGAGAGATTAATTCACTTTTCTACGCAAAAATTATCAGAGATGATGGTAAGCAAAAAATGGATGAGCAGAAATGTGAATTTGCATGATGATATTTCCCTGTACCTAGTTTTGAGCTGGGATTTACTGTTATGCAGAAGCAACAGAATGGGCTTCGTAACTTAATAGCAGTAACCCAACAGAAGACCCTAATACTTGACTTAGCACCTCAAGAGGTGTCACTTAAGGTGGAGAATTACAACCGCGACCAATTTGACATGCAGTAGCTGCCTTTAGTGAACACGACGGATCTTCGGTTAAGTCGGGATTCAAACTGAATACCTTCTGATAAGGAGAACGTCGCATTAACCAGCTACCGTGTCCCTTGTGCAGAGGTGTTTTGTCTTGCAACATGCTTCCCTGTACCTAGTCCTGAGTTGGGCTCTACCTGTTAAACTGAAGTAGTCGTATCGAGTCTTAGTAATTTTGAGGCAAAGACCACACAGAAAGCCTCCAATACTTGGCTTTCTACCACCAGGGGTATCAATTCATTTGTAAGAAATTGAGATTACACTAATGTTAAACCTGCTACATTCGCTTTTAGGGAACAAGACGAATCTTCGGTTAAGCCGTGATTCCATCTGTCTACGTTCCGATAACAAAAACGATTCCTTAACCAACCATGCAACCGTGATCATTGTAATCTCCAAAACTACAATTGTAAGTATTCAAATTCTTCTACATTTTATTGCTGATTTATCTATATCCCTCAGAAAACTTATATAAATGCATTATTTACTTATGCATCCATATTAAAAAAATTTTATGCGTCAAACTCACATCTATAAAAAAGATTTATTTGAAAATTGGATAAGTGTGGGCGCAACTATTCTCATGAATGAATTTAAGAAATATGAGATATTATATCTTACTATGCTTTATCAATGAGCATGATATACTATATTATAATTTATTATTGTGGTGTGGTTGTTGCATATATCCTTTGATGAGCAACTGTAAATCAAGTCTGTCAGTATTAATACTAAAAACATTTAACACTAAAATTAAGATTGCAGAAAAAATCAATTTTTGAAAGTCCCAGACAATCTAGAATATCGTCATTAGTAGCCTGATGGTCAGTACACTTTAAACAGGCTGGCGAAACTTTTTTGAATAAGAATGGGACATTAATTTCGAGAATCCATTGAAAAACTTCAGACATATTCAAAGACAGAGAACATGGAGAAGCTTCTGTTTTCAAAAAATAATGTGATTAAGTCACAAAAAGAAGGAACAATAAAGCCCAGGTAGTGTCTTTAATGAATAATACATTAAAGACACTAGCTGGGCAAAATAGAGTGACCTTCGCCCGTCTTATGATTCTACCAGGACTATACACTTACGACGTTTACTTCATCCACTGAGCACAGGGACATCCTCTCTCAACTAGGTGAGACTGCATGTAGTAGTTGAGGGGGAAGGGCAGATTCTTAAAGTATTTTTCCAAAGAAGGAGCATATTGTGGACTATATGCAGGCAGTGTTCTCTTCAAGTTCATTGGTATCTAGTGTTGAATAATAGTTATTAAATATCGTTCTTGATATTCTATATACATAATTGTCAAATTTTAAGGTTTTCTCTCTAGCAATACTAGGATATAGAATTTTGTCAGAAGTTAATACCATAGTTGGTATTAAAATAATATGCAGATGATCTTACTCATTAGAGTGAAATGAACTTCTGATTATTTCGATACCAGCAAATTGTAAGCCATTTTATGTCACATTAATTACATTAGGGAAAAAATGCATTGCATCAGAATTTTTACTCTTTTTTCAAAGTAAGTAAATCAAAGATATTTTTACTGTTGTAACAATTTAAAATTTTTTTAGCAGGATTCCCTCTGAATTTATGAAATCATGCAATTCCTGACAAAATTAATCCCGTTATATTAAAGCAGGAATTCAAGATTTAAAGTGTTTTTGATACCTTACAATTTTTTCTCGAAAAATATCATAGATTTTATCTCCTGAAGTATTTCCAAACCCAATAATTGTTGTCCTTAAGGCGATTAAGACATAAGACTGTTAAGATGCTAAAGTTAAGACTGTTAAGGAGATAAGAAAAGTCAGCACATTCTTTTTGCAACTGCAACTGATTAGAACGTCACTTGAGGAACCAATTTCCGGAAAAGCGTTGATAAGAGTTTACTTTGCTTACCCTTAAGTTTCTTACTGTAAAATTAAAAGAGAAAATTAATTCACAACTAAGCTGATTATATATCTGCGTAATCTCTATTTTAATTCATTGTTTCTGTAATGCATAATGTTATTATTTATGATTAGAAACTAATACGAATCAAAATTATAATCTTTTTCAGACAATTTTTAATACATAACATTATCGTATTGCATCTAATTGGTTTTTAAATGTAAACTGTAATTATAATTTTATAAATGGAAACAATCATTTTCCTTATTGAGTGAAAAATTTGATTCGTTTGATGTTTTAAATCAAAGAAAAATTTATTTGAATAAACATAATGGAATTATGAAAAGATATAAAATTTAAGCATCTAGTTTTTAAAACTACATACTACATAGGATTAAGGTAATAATTAAAAATGTTTATAATAGAAATTTTGTATTATTAAAAATGCTATGCTAATCTTATTATAAAATTTGTATGAAGAAAATAAGCAAGAGAGATTTTTCTAAGATTAAAATGCTATCACTATTAATAAATTGATTTAATGAATTTCACATGGTTAATTATTAAAATAACTGTAGAAGTTATTTTAATAAGTAATAATTACATAAATTGTAAATGTAAAATTAAAATATTTATCTTTTTCATAAGACATGAAGTTATAACATGGAGAAAGGTAAAAAAAAGCGAACATCAATGATAAAAAATATTTAGTTAAACGAAGTTTATTTCTTTACGTTGCAAATCTAATCATAAAAGATAATTTTTGTACACGACTTCTAATATCAGCAATCTTGTTGAGTGTTTCATTTATTTTCAAGCAAAAACATGAAAAACGAAATTAAAATTAATATTAATTTGCTATTTTCATTTTTATTAATTTAAAACTGTTTGGTAATTTCTAATTATAAAATAAATTTATTTTTCTGGAATGATTTAAAATTTTAAACAGTTTTAGATCACTATACATTTAAGAAAAAACCATTTGTCTTCCATTTTATGATAATCTCTGAATCATTATTCAACATTAAAAGATCCTTACTGCAACATAGTGTGTAATTAACTTTAAATAAAATGAATAGTTTTGTGTGTGTGCACTTTTATTTTTTAACGAACTTAAAAAATAAAAGTGCACACATACAAAACTCTTAAGCATTTTTACACTCACGGTTCTTCACAACAGCCCTTTACAGGCCATGGCTATTTCAAACCACCCTTTCCATAAAGCGTCTTCAACCACTGACAACTCTTATTGATTTTTAAATTGTTTACGTCTTCTTCAGTATCACACATCCATCCACATGTAGTTGGTAGTGTTCTTTAGATAGAGGTATCTATCGGGTTATTTAAGATGTGAAAGTTTTGGTGGGTTTGTCATTTGAGCTTCTCCAAAACATGGCCAATCCATCTTAATCGGTAACTACGAATGATGTGCGTAATCTGTGTTTATCTATAGACTAAAATAGTACCTGAGCTTTCCAATGTTATTCTTTGATAGCAACTTATTATTAAACTGTTCAATTTTAACATTTTCTATTATACGATACCAAGTAATTGTTCTCTTTTTAAAATGTATGCTGCAGATTAAACAATAAACATGAAGTTCTTTGTTTTTATATCTGAAATATATTCGATATTGCTTTGTAATGTCGAGAGTGACTGAAATTTGGTGTACGAAGTTTTAAAATTTTGTTCGTATTATTGTCTTTTATGAGGATTTCCTATAGATAGTGGGCAATATTGAGGTATTGGAATAGGAACAACTAAAAAAAGGGAAAAAACTCATAATCATGATTTTCAACAAGTGTACATGAAGACAGAAGAAATCAAGTTTTAAAATGGTAGTTGCAATCACTCTTCTAGTGATGATTTACTTTAAAAGTAGTAGCATAAACTTTGTTCTATTATTCAATAGTAGGCAGTATTTATTAGTTTTTTAGGGAAGAGAAGTAAAATATTTTACTTAACAGTTTGTGTTTCAAAATCATTCCTCCAACATCCATCAATTTCCATGGAAATATAATGAAGGCATGAATATAGTAATTTGTATAGTGTAACAGTACTTTTGATGATTTTAAAAATAATCTATATAGAAAATGTTTCATTGGAATACATTCATTAAAAATTTTAAAATAGTATGCAACTGCTTAAAACATGTTCCAAAAGACAGTAAAATTTTAACGTTTTGTTCCCTTTTTGTTACCATTTAGTTAAGAATTAATATATTTTCTATTGAAATCTTCTTATTGTTATTTATTTTAGAATAACATAATTATTTAATGTTTGAATTGAAATTGAAAATAGACATTCAACTAAGACTCCCGAGACGATTTCATAATCAGTTCTGAGGAAATTATACAGTTGCAGTTTCTAAATGCTAACTAAAAACTTCAAGCAAATTCACTATAAAATATCATTAAATGTGTTGTTGTATAAATGTAATTTAAATATTAGCTTAAAATGAACTAAAAAGTAGATTTTAGGGAAAAAGAAAAACAAATCTCTTGATAATCGAAAGTTTAAAAAAAAAGAACATCTAAATTTACTTTGAGTCTGAAAAAAAATCAAAACATTCAAAAGAAATTTATTCTATAATTAACAAAACAAATATAGTGAAATTGTATTTATAATTAACATATTCTCCAAACTTTTCACCTATTAGATAGAAAAAACATACTATTTTTTATTATATTTGTATCTTATTAAATTTTTTTGTCCATAAAAATATCGTTTTAGTTTTATTTTAAGTACACTTGGTCAAAAGATAATATAATGAGAGTAGGCGATTAAAAATAGTAACTCCCCTGGAATTTCTAAATATTAACTAAGAATTCCAGAAAAATTCATTATTAAATATCATGCAATGTATTGTTGTGAAATTGTAATTTAAATATTAGCTTAAATTTAACTGAAAAATAGATTTTAAGGAAAAAAAAATTAAACTTCCTGATTGTGAAAAGAAATCCAAAGTTTTAAAAGAATAATGTCGGAATTTACTTTAAATTTGAAAAAATTCTAAATACTCAAAATAAATTTCTTTTATAGTTTACTGAGCTAATATAATAAAAGTATTTTATAACTATCCTATTCTACAAAACTCATATTTATTCTATAGATAGAAACATATTATTTTTATGGCACTTACATCTCATGTAAACTTTTTACTCATAAAATATTTTTTTAAAATTTTATTCTAAATAAGCATGAGCAAAAGAGTTTATTATTAAAGTACCCAATTAAAATAAATAATTCCCCAGTTTGTCCAGTTTCTAAATTGAATATTAATAATCTTGTTTTAAAATTAAATTGTCTTATAATTAAAAAAAAAATTCGAATAAGTAATAATGAATAGATAAAAAGAAAGGACTAATTTCGTGATTATAAATATTTTTCAAATTATATAAATTTAAATTACCAGATAAATAAACGTTATAGGAGTGTCCAGGTAAAGTAAACTTCCTAAAGTTTCATTAAGAGTACATTAATTAATGAAGTCCGATACAAGAAGTTAGCAATTATGGATATCCTCCCAGTCTAGTCCACGGTAGTCCAAGGTGTGCTGAGGTGATGCCTGTTTCTGCCGGCATTTGGGAGAACAATGGAAACCTCTTGCTACCCCCAGAATATATGAGACCTTTCAAATGTCCACTGGCTGCCCGTGACAGTCATGTGTTGGTGTGCTGTAACGAGGGAAATATAGGAAAAATCCTGGTTTTTAAGATTGCTTTAATATAGGCATATTGCAACGTGACCTGTTTTTTATAATAGATTTATGTTCCCTAAACAACAATAATATATTGCCAAACATTTGAAAATCAAAATGTTTTCCTAAAAAACTGCAGTTTTCTTTGAAATAAATGTATTTTTTCCAAAAACATAGTTTTTGCTCATGACACCAAAATAATTATCATTTATATACTTGAATAAAGGGAAATTTTATTTAATAAATTTGATAAAGAAGGGGATTACATTACAAGCATTGTGTGAGAGATAAGCATATGAATAGTATCAAAATATAAATTAAGATTTTGGTGATAACAAATAATTATTTCCAAAATTGAAGCTAGACTCAAATATTATTTATAAAAAATAGGCGTAATACGTATTTTTGATTTGATTTGTTGCTGTTGTTGCCATGTGACAAGTGCAAAGGGGAAAAAAAGAAAAGGTAAAAAATCCATGATTGTTCACTGCTTTAAGCTATGTCACAGTTTCGATACCTGACGGGTCACGACTGTCTGGCTGGACACCTGCACTGCATTGGCATCTTAAATTCACCCGACTGTCCGCTCTGCAGCTTGGCAGAGCCAATGAATAGGAGCCACCCCCACCTCTGTGCTGCACTGCATTGCATGGAATCTCTGAATCATCGCTTTGTTAGCAATCTAGAGAAAATTGGGGCAATGACTCCGTCATCTCGTTTACTTTCATATACTGTATTCACCTGTCCTGTTTTCGTCTCATGTCTATGTTGAGATTTTTCATGTGTTTATTTGTGTTATTCCTTGTATTTACCCAGTCTCATTGGAAGTAAAAATAATTGATTGCATTATATATTTACCTGGTTAGAAATTTCTTTTGATTATTTCAAGCAAAGATATTCTCAAAATATAAATGAGATGGTTTTATATTTTATGGAAATCTTACTTATGTAAAGTAAAATATTTGGGGAAAAATATGTTTTTTATTTCTATATTTTATGAAATCCATTGATTATGCACTTACATGTAATAAATAATTATTATAAATTTATTTATAAATGGAAAATGTTATGAAAATATTTCTATGTTTATTTTTAGATAACTATAATTAGTCAAAGATCTGAAATTTATTCAAATCTATAAAAATAGGTGTTATGAAAAATGTTTAATTTGTAAATATAATTGGCTTAAAAAGGAATTTTTCGGAAATCGCTTTTTACAATTTCAAATTATAAAATATTTGGCAACAAACATTTATTACATGTATCTAAAATTCTATTATCAAACACAATAAGGATTATTATTGAGACACTTATTTTTAAAATTTTATCATAATATTAAATGTGATATATTTTTTAGAAATTGGAGAGAATGCAAATTTTAAACATAGCAATTCGAGATTTCCCAAACATTTATTTCAACATACCTAAAATATATTGTAAATCAAGTGTTAATCTTCATTTTTTTATTCAAATTTATATTTTATTTTTGTTCGGAATAATTTTGCAAATTTGATAAGAACATTTTTTAATTCTACTCATTAATTCAAGAAATACTGTAAGTATATTTTAAAAATCCTTACCTATTTTTTTCCACTCAAAACCATAATCTGTTTCTTTCACATTTAATATGTATTTTGATATATAAATGTATATTTTGAAAAAATGTACCTTATAATATATATATTTATCTATGTATGTATGTATGTATATATATATATATATATATATATATGACATTTGAAATTAATTTTGGAAATTTTTATTAAGATTTGTTTCGTTAATATTAATTTACTATTAATTATATAAAAGTTATTCTCTTTGCCTTAAAACCCTTGATAAATCTTCCGTTTTTTTCGATTCTGTAATTACAATATCATTTATTTTATAAATATGGCCTAAGTTATTTATTAAATTACATGCTAACTTGTTGTCTTGTAAAATTAACGCAGATAATCATAATTAATCTTTAACCACTGTATCTAGACTGTTAATATGAATTATTTCTCACTTATGATAAAAAAAATAGTTGTTAAAATATCTGATGTCCGTTATTTTAAATAATTAATTTTGTCTAAAATATATTTATTATAAGTTTTCCATAATGTTTCTTATAAATGTGACGAAAAATAATTCTTTTTGTTTTATTTGATTTTTCGAAATTATTTTGAAACTGATGAGCACATAACAGAAATGTCATACGTGATTTTCACTAGATAATTAATGCACGCATTTTTATTTTTCTATTTTTTTTAAATAAAAGTTAAGTTTTTCAGAGTAATTTTTGTAAATGATATGTTAATCTATACTAAACATTGAATCTTATTATTTTACTCTGAAATTTGACTAAATTCTTTACAATTTAACATGATGGAAATATAAGAATTATATTTTTAAATGCTTTTATTGAGAATATTTTTTTATATTTTTAAATATATATTAAGCAGATTATAAAAATAGCCTACTGTTGATTAGGTATTTGGTGCCGTGTCCATCTGAAGTCAAGTCAAATCATTCCATGTGCCAAAACCGCGGCATTACTTTAAAAGGACATTAAAAGCTAAACTTTTGCTAAATATTTGGGATGTCTTTGTTGCTTATTGTTTGACAAGATTTTACGGCCCAAATAAAGAACAATATAAGGATATAGGTCTGAAAATATAAATTACGGATGTTAAAATTTGCCTTTATTTGGATTTCAAATTTTGACTTTTAGTAAAATTTTACAAATGGTACGTGTAAACAATTCAATTCTGCATATTAACATTTTTTGATTTAGATATTTTAATGAAGTCTTTATAGCTTAATGTTCCATGTGCGGTTGCTAGTCCAGCATCAGGCGCCTCCCCAGGTGGTAGATAGGGGTATACTTCCCAGATATGGGTGGTACCGGGGAAATGAAATACCCGGGGCGGACCAAAATTAGCATGCAGCGTCTGTCTCAAAGTGTTAGAGGTTTTACACCTCTAGTGAGAGGGTTTTACAGTGTCTATTCTTTATGTTAGGAGCGGCTGGCTTTTGAGGGCTAAGTCATACTTCAACGTCCTGTGCCCCAGACGTTCGGGTCCTTGAAGATGCTCACTTTCTCTTTACTATGAAACCTTCCTGTCTTTTCCCGCTATCTGAGTGGGCACACAAGAGGAATCATCTTTCAGTGGAGGCAAAGGCCATTTCCAGATTGTCCTTGGTGTTCTGTGTATACGGCCTCCCCTGGATGCATCTTTGCATGTCTAAATTTTAAAACAAACAATATACTTTGGAACCCATAACATTTTTTTAGACATTTTAGATATTTTTGGTTTTATGAGGGTTGCTTAACCTAGCTAGACAAACTGAGATAAGTAAAAGGAAAAAAAAAGAAGAAAAAGTTTAATGTATTGGAAATATAAAATTTCACAATGCTTCCTTTATAATATTAAGTGACAAACTGTAAAATAATATATTTCCTTTTCTAGGTCAATTTATGTACATTGAATTACCTAAAAATGAAATAATATGCCTAAGATGCACACAATTTTAAACTAAGGGGATAACAACGATTTATACAATTAGAGTAGTCTATTTATTGACATCAAATATCATTTCTTTTTTAATTATTTTTCATAATATTTAAAATGTAAATTAAAATACTAATCATTTAAAGCTATGAATAGAAATTGAAAGCTGGAAAGAAACAAAGTAAAGAGTTTGAATTTTTTTATTAGAAACCAATAAGTTTTCATTACATATTACAAATTGCTTTGTAAAGAAAATTTGGTAAAAATATTATATGATTCATATAATAGCTTCTTTACTTGTTGCGTATCTCCGTATCATTGTATGCGTTTCTCCGTATGATTGTAGAAAAACCCTTCCAGAATAAGATTGATTTCTATCAATAGCTATATTCACAAGAAAGATATGAATTATTTGTATATTATTAATAACTTAAATAAACTTAACATGTTAAAATCAGTAATAACAAATAACCGTGTTATCTATGGAGATTACTGACAATATAATTCGTTCCAGATAAGTTCATATGATTATATATATGGTCTTTAGAAGAAAATAGTTAACTTTTAATTATTATAATTTTTATGTTAACAGCTTGAATTTTAATAGCCTGGTATAAATTGCATAGTGGCCACAAATAATATCATTCTGCCAATAATAACTAATTTTGATTAAAATATATATTAAAATTTATCTTTAATAATTTGAAAATAAATACTGATTATCATCTTCACACAGATTTAATGGAAATATGAACTAAAAGAATAAAATGATGTTTTCTTGCAAAACGAAAAAATTGCAGGAGTTTACCAGCTCCATCAAATATTTAACTTTATATTATGCATTCATAGCAGTTCCGTTGAAAATTTAACAAAAAAGAAAGTTTTTATTTCCTATCAATTACTTCAATTGACAAATAAATTTCTATTCACTGGATTTTCTAGACATAAATTAATTTTTCAAGTGTATATACATTTATATATTTTATTTCAATAAAACATTTTATTGCCTATCAATTTAAAAAGTAAGTATTAATATTTAAAAATAGAAACCTAACAAAATAAAATATTATTATTTAAAATAAAAAAGACTAATTTTTATGGAGCTTATTTATTTGCCTATACCATGAACAGAGATAAATGAATATTTTAAAATAAATGAACAATTTTAATCTTTATATAAATAGTTATATATATATATCAGTTTTGTAAATTGAAATTTGAAATTTAGATAACATAATTATTATAAAACAATTAATAAATTGAATTCAATAGACATCTACTTGAATAATATATGGAAGCATTTTAATTTAATTCAAACATGTGTAGTTAAGACTAGCTTATGACCTATAATTTATTGAGAAAATAAAAGCAAATAAGCATAACCATAGTAACTATTCCTTCATATAAGTTTGATGTGAATGCGGAAATTTAATACAAGAGCTAACAGCTCATACGAATCTACAAAATAATCTATTTTATTAAAAATTCCTGGAATATTATGCAAATTAAGCATAGAGTTTGGAAATGAAAACATTTAATGAAATAAAAAAGTATTTGCCCTAATTTACTTTCTTACATTTGGAAAGAGAGTACATAGAGTAGGTATTATGAATAAAAAATATTATATGTTATAATAATTATAATAGTTGAAATTTTATGAACTATGTTAACATTTTATGAGAATTTCCTTCTCTATAAAATTAAATTAAAATACAGACTGATTTGATACATTAGGTCTTCTTTTTGATTTGCATTACTTACTGTATCATATATAGTTAACATTAACGTAATGGAATCTGATTACAAAGGAAAAACATTTTATCCCATTAAACAGGTATGTTAAGGATGCTTTTTTAAATTAATGTATAAAACATGATAAATAGTAGAATAGTTGTAGAATAATAAGGTGAAGTGTTTTCGAAACAAAATTATTTTTTTAAAAATCAAATTGTGTACTCTGTAGTTTATTATACTTTCGGTTGCTACTCAGAATAAATTTATAATTCCAGTCTTTATGATTGTAAGTGTTTTTAATTTTGTTTTCGGATATGTTTAATTTTGTTTTCGGATATGTTTAATTTTGTTTTGAAGAAGTAAGTTTTCGTAAATACTTAAGTAGACCAGATTCTCAGAAAATATCTAAGCTCGCACATTTGTAAATTTTCATATAGAATTACAAATGCAACAATCGACCGTATTTTTTCAATACAAACATTAGCTAAATATTGGAATTTTACTCATTATAAAATGATAATACTAAGTTTTAAATGTCGGAAACATTACCATGTGAAAAATATTCATTATAAATTTTATTTTTAATTAATGTTTTAATTAATTAATCATTGGACAAGTAACTTTTATGTATTAAATTAATTTAAATTTTTAAAGAGAAGCACTTTTAATTTTACTGCAAACTGGAAATTGTTGAACATCATAATGTTGTAACTTTCATTAATAATCATTCTGGTTGTTGATTTTTTCCGTTCTCATTATAATAATAAATAATATTAAGATGGAAATACCAATTTTTGTTTAAAAAATAGAGAATGAAATATTTTTTCTACTTTTTATGAATGAATTCTAATATTTTTGATAAAAACAGTGTTTTGTTCATGCAGCATTCTAATACCAGATTAATAATAGTTCATTTTTATGCTAAATTTTTTCTGATTTATTACAAGTTTAAAATAAATAATTGCAATTGAATCAAAAAAGAATCCTAAACACTTCAAGAAAATATCTATTGCCTTATGGTAAATTTTCCTGTCAAATTTTGAAATATATATATAGTTATCTTTATTATTGACTCTAGATGATTTTAATTTATTGATTATGACAATGCAACAGACACTAAGTAAACAATTTTAAAAGAATATGCTGCGTTTTTAAAAATATTTTTAAGGGTTTTGTGTTCTGTTACATATTATATAATATGCAGAATTTAAACAAACACAATTATGTGGAAGTATTTTTTAAATTTTGAATACAGGATTTTATTCTGCTTGAAAATTGTTTCTGACATATAAAAACATTGTTTAAATGAATTATTTCGTATTTCAAGATTTTTTTTGCTACGATAAAAAATATGATATTGTATTGTAGTTTTTTATTGCTACTGAACAATTTCATATTTTTAATTACATTATGCTAACATTTGAATTTTTTTTAAACCTTCATCGAATTTTTGTATTTTACATAATATTTCATTATGAAAATATATTTTATAAAAATTCAATTATAAATATTAGATTCCATTTTCATCGTTAGAAAATTATTTGTGGAATTTATATTAGTTTACTATTAATAGATTTTTAAAATTAATTTTAAAATGCTATTTATATTAATGGGGTAAACATCAGAATAGAAAAATAACTTATTTATATGTATCAGGACTTCAATAAAAGTTGAAATTATTAGTCGAAACTTAAACAAAAATTGAAAATACCGTGGAACAGAAGATTTATAATAGTAAAAACTTTAGGAAATTTTAAACAATAATTATTTAACTTAAATTTAATTAAATAAAAATAACTAATTATATAATAATATGCTCCTGTTATAAAAATATTTTAATATGATAGTAATAAAGTAACATAATAATATAATTAATTTAAAAAATAAAATTGTAGGTAGATTGTTCCATTTCTAAAAATAGTATTTAAGAAGAGAGTTTTCTTAAATAATACTACAATTTCAAAATTAATATTTTAATTTATTTAAAATAAAAAGAAATTAGAAATATTGTGAATAGTGCCAGATGTGTAAAATTTTACAGGAAATATTAGCTTATTATAAGTAAAAATGGTTTAATGATGTCTTATTGCATTTGTAGTGTGATTATATGATCACAGAGTAAGCGTGGTTTTACTAATAGATTTTACGAATAATAGCATAATTTGAACTCTGGTGATTTGAGAATCAAAACATGAAAAAAGTGATAGTGTAATTCTTATTTACATGAATTAGAAAAACTCACTAAGTTAGAAGTTTAACAAATGTGATTGTTGTAAAGATTTATGATACAGAGTGTACAAGTATCGAAACTTTTAGGAGGTGAGAGAGATGGAGGTATGTACAAAATTTATACAGATAACAATATATTTTTTCTCTTTTTTAATTATTTAAAATATGATTATTGGCTATATTTTTCGAAAAATTATTTATATCCTTAATTAACTCACATGCATAATATTTGCATTGTTTTAATTTTATTCTACCGTGATATATTTTACAGAAATACATAATTTATTAAATAGAGAAAGTGAGTACATTTATGAAAGTAATAAATTTATAAAAATAACTATCATTCTTAGATTTAATTAAAAATCAAGATAAATTAAAATAAATTTTTACGAATATTAAAATAAATATTAAATTCACTTATGTTTTTGGTAAATACAATATATTTTTCATCATATATATAAAACTTTAAGCATGCAGATAGATTACTTTTGAATAGTTTTAAGACATACGTTTTTATGGTTTACGAGAATCACACTCATATTAACTGAAATTTATAAATTTTGTACTTAATTATTCTTTTTGTTTACTCAATTAGATGAGAAATTAAAATATAATGATTGATGAGGAATTAAACATGTAAAAGATATTTACATAAGTAGCAACTGAAATTTCAGAAAAATGTATTAGAATGTTTGAAAACTTTATAGATACATTTAATAATTCAAACGCAAATCATTTAAATATTTAAGATTTTTTTTCATGGTTATTCTTTATGCACATGTTAAAATTAATTATAAATATGTCAAGATGTTGTGAAAAACTGCAATGGTTAAGAATTTTATGGAGTACATATACATAAATATCGTAACAGATTGACATACTTTCTGTAAATGTATTTTTATTCAGAATAAAGATTACAAATTTATAAATAAATATGAATGTAAGAGAGTATTCTCGACAATTTCAATTATTCTCTAAAATGTAAAATACAAATAAGCACATGAGAGATAAAATTATTTATTCCGAAATAAAGAAAAACATTATTATTGTCGTGAATGTTCGTTTTAAAGACACATTTTTTAATTTAAAACAATTAACAAATATCATAAGGAATGAGTATATGCATATATCATATATAATTTTACTTTAATTTTCATTATATAAGAATTAAAGCTAGTTCTTAGTTATAAAAACATTGATTGAAAAATTAATAAAAAAATTGAAAAATGATAGCATCACATTTGTGTTGTATCAAAATTATTTCCATTGCATTAAAAGATTTTTATTATATTTCTTTTGTTTATACTACTATTATAATTCTTATTGTAACATTGATTTTAATTTTAAAAACATCCGATATTCAAATGCACCACATTCAAGTATGTTTAATTATCACCATTTTATCTCCAGTTGAGAACTTTTCTTACGAAAGAAACGTCTAACAAAAAAAAAAAAAAAAAAAGAAAAATCAATGCACATAACATTACCTTTTATATTTGTGGGAATATTTAAGTTTTATTGGTACACGTTAATTATTTAAGTGTTTACAATAGCAGATAAAAAAATCTTGTAAGAAATATTTTTTATTTTACAAGTTTTTCGAATTTATTTCTTTTATACTTTAAACAGTAAATCTCATTTAAGATATTATGAATGAGAATAATGGCATATTATGTAAGTGTAAACAATGTATTTGCTTTGGAATGTTCAAAAATAGAAAAGCAAATCTGTACAAATGCATAGCTGGTATTTTACATCAGCATAATATAAATTAGTATTACATACACATTTACGTCGTAAAATTTAATGATTTATCTAGGCAAAGGATACAAAAATGCACAAATATACAGAAGTTCCAGTAATCAGATCTATCTGTCAGTCTGTCTGTTATGTTATGTTATGTTATTTTATTTTATTTTTACTGCATACTAAATTACAGAACCTAATAACATATATATATATATATATGTATGTAACTATATATATATACATATATGTATATATATATATATATATACATATATGTATATATATATATATATATATATATATATATATGTATGTATGTATATATATATACATATATGTATATATATATATATATTGTATATTGTATATTTTACTGCATACTAAATTACAGAACCTAATAACATGTCAAAATTTCGTTTCACAAAATATATTTAATCGTATTTAAATTTCAAAGCATGCAAGATTGTAAATATCAGAGTAATTTTATCTTATTTTCAAACAAAGCATTCTTTTTAAATATAATTTAATTTTCATTTATATCGTTATATTCCGTTTTTAATTAAAAAACGAATAAACATGAGAGATAATTTTTAATCAATAAAAATGTTATTATTAAATAGGCTATGATATACAGTCTATCTAAGTAAATATTTCTAATAACTTATAAATGATGTCATATAACATATTTAATATTAGTATCTCATTTATAAGTATATATTTTGAAATGTTTTATTCAATAAGAAACGTTTTCTATAAGAATTAAAATATCAAATTTCTGGTAATATATTTATACAAATAGGAGTGTTTGTAGCTATCATCAATAGTAGTATATGTCCGATCTTCAGAACAAACAATTTTCTGCTCTAATGAAGCAATTTTTAAGCATATTTGCATGTATACACCTCAAAAATTAAACTTTTTAATCAAAAATTAGCATCATTTTTAACATATCTACTGGGAGTAAAAATTAATCTACTCGTTGTATATAATTTTCTACTCCGAGTAGATTATTTTTTACAACGAGTAGATTATTTTTTTCTTCGAGTAGAATAATTTTTACTCCGAGTAGATATGTTAAAATGATGCTAATTTTTGATTAAAAAGTTTAATTTTTGAGGTATATACATGCAAAAATGCTTAAAAATTGCTTCATTAGAGCAGAAAATTATTTGTCCTGAAGACCGGACATATACTACTATCAATATTTAACACTTTGTTATTACATAAAAAAAAGTTAAAATTATAATGCTACAATAATCTAAATAAGCAATAAAGTTTACATTTATTATGACATTATGAAATAATTAATATGGAATTATTGGGCTTAGATATTCATTTAGAAGAAGATTGAAGTTTTAAAATTGCGAAAAAGTATTTTCTTCTATAAATCCACTCAAATGTGTATAAGGTATCATTAGCCAAGTACAGCAGTCTACCACCAAGCCATCATTTTGAATCCACATTTTTCAAAAAACACACAGAAAGTTTTCTAGAAACATGAAGAGTAAATGCTCGTTTGTTGTTTGTCAAGATAAAGCGCAAAATAAAAATAAAGCAAGAAAACATCTGACATTGATTCTCATGGTCAAAAGACAAATGAAAGCGCACTTCACAGCAGATAATGATCAATTGGTACCGGCAGCACTTCGAGGAAGATTTAGTCTCGAAGCTTGAAGTCGAAATGCCTTCTTATTGGAGGAAAGGCTGGGGTATCGAAAGAGTTGCTCTACCCTGGAGGTTATACGTTATCTTCCTCCTCTTCGTGATCAAATTCTTTTTTGGCTAAAAAGAGTAATTTATCGTCCTCGAATACTAGCAAAAGGAAAACCAGCGTGCCATACAATTAATTGGGCTTTCCTTTCGTGATATTCTTTGTTTTCTTCTTGACTATAATTAGGCTGGTGAAATATTGTCACACATTAATTCTGTTACTGATATTAAACTGTCCAAGAAAGTGATACAATGTAATATTCTAAAGTCTCCTTCTTGAAATTATGTCATGAGAACTAAAACATTTTTACAATAATTCCATATTATTGATAAATAGAAGTACGTGGATAAGATTAAATTAAAAAAGAAAATGACTTGGAGTGTATAAATATTTGTACAACTTTCTAGAATATATTAGGTTGCCATGTTATAGGAATGAGAATTATAGGAAGTTATATATTATAAGAGTTACTTCAAAATACACACACCATTTACATTCAAAGACGTTTCTTTTTATCTTTTATGTATTTATGATATTTTAATATAATATCAAATCAGTAGAAATAAATTTTTATCAAAGCATTAAAATTTGAATTTATTTACAAATTTCCTGAAGTATATTATTATTTTTGGGATATACAGTGGTGTTCAAAATTGTGGACACTTTTGGAAATTTTCATGTTTTTGAAATTTATATGCTTATAGAAAATGTTACGTTTCGCAAAATGCAAACTTGTATATATCAATTTAAAGAGAATTTATTTCTGAATGTAAAACAAACCACAAAATTCAATTATTTGCAATACAAAAAGTTAAATGTATTTTAATATAAATAAAAACACAGTTATGAAGTGGTTTGTAATGTGTAGCTTTCCTGGCCAATCACTGTTCTTGTTCTGAATCAAATGTTAGGAATTGCCAGTAGAAGTTGACATCATGTTTACACTTGAAACAATTCGTTATTTTGCTTTGTTCTGTAGAAGGAGGACCTGTTTCTTATACAAATGCAATTACAAGTAGGAATTTTTATAAAAATTTTTAATATTTAGTCAAGAAGCGATGACATCAAATAAAAGAGTGGATTGGACACTTAGAAAGAGGTGTAATATTATTATGTTATGAGAAAATGGTTTTTCCTATGATGAAATTGCAAAACAGGTGGGTGGTTCAGTGACTACATCGGGAGTCCAAAAGTTTTGTTTACGATATCAGGAGACAAAATCAATAAAAAAATAAAGGAAAAGGCCGGAAAAAATTACCCACATCTATTGACGACAGAAGAATAAAAAGACTATATCTCCAAGAGAGAAAAATGTCATCAACGGCCTTCAGAAGTGATCTGAATGATACTTGTGTTTCTATCAGTTCAAGAACAAGCAGGAGGATATTAAAAGATGTTGGACTGAAAGTTAAAATTCAAAGAAGAAAGCCTGATTTCAATTTTCAGCAAGGAAAAGAAAAAAAAAAAGACTACAGTAGGCAAAGGAACACATTAGTTGGACAGATGATCAGTGGTTATAAGTTATATGAAGTGATGAAACTATGCTCTCGTTATTCGGTAGAGATGGGCGAAAATATGTAGGACGTAGAATAGAAAAGCTACATCCTGATTGCATTCCAGTAACTGTGAAGAAACCAGTTAGTGTTATGATTTGGTCTTGCATATGAACAGATGGTATTGGTTGCCTTCATGTCATCGATGGGAACTGAATACTAGAAAATACATTGACACTCTTCTAGAAACAAAACTTCTGCCTTCCATCAGAGATCACTTTCACAACTATTTTAGTAGTTTATTTTTAAACAGGATTCTGTTCCTTTCCACACGGCCGAAATATCGAAAAAGTGGTCTCGTACAAAGAGCATTAAATTATTGTCATGGCCAGGAAACAGTCCTGACCTTAATCCTATCGAAAATTTGTGGCATCGTTTGAATAATCTTGTCTAAATGAGCTGCCCATCAAATAAAAGGGAACTAATTGAGGCCATAATTAATTCCTGGCATCATATAATAACGAAAGAAGAGCTTAAAACTCATTTCAGATCAATGAAACGTCGATTTGAAGCTGTAATCAAAAATAAAGGATAATCTACCAAGTACTGATAAATCATTGCAATCATCACTATCTAATAATATATCTATAACAATGATGGTTTAACTTATTTGTATTGTAACTAATTGAATTTTGTATTTTGTATTGAATTTAATAGAAAATTGTCTTTAAAATGATGCATACAAGTTTGCATTTCGTGAAACGTAACACTTTCTATAAGCATACAAAGTTCAAAAGCAGAAAAATTTCCAAAAATGTCCACAATTTTGGCCACTACTGTATATATATATATATATATATATATATATATATATATATATATATATATATATATATATATATATATATATATATATATATATATATATATATATATATATATATATATATATATATATATATATATATATATATATATATATATATATATATATATATATATATATATATATATATATATATATATATATATATATATATATATATATATATATATATATATATATATATATTAAAAAAGGAGAAAAATATATTTAGAATTTCTATAAGTATTTTAAAATAATGAATGACAATTCTGCCGTAGAATCACTAAAAATTTCCATCTGTAGTATATATATTAATTAATCATATTCTCTCTAAATTGGAGAAAATTCTCGTGTTTCAAAGTTTTTCAGAATAACAATTAAAATTAATCTAAAACATTTTATTAATTCAATAATAATTGTTTTATATCACTTCAAATAATTTATGAAACAAAAGAAGTAAGTATCATATTTACGTTGATACTATATTTTTTAGATCAGAAAAGAAATAACATACTTGCATCATAATTTGAAAAGGACAATTCGTGTTCATAAATGAATTACTATTTTTCTAAATTATGTCTCCATAAAAGGGATTCCTTTATGTGTTAATAGTAAATATTCTATGGCGAATCATTTAGTTTATAGTTTAAGAATATATTATTTTTGAAATAAAGTTATAGTTCTAAAAACCAAACTGCTAATATTTAAAAAATTTTAATCCTTAATACAATTAATTTTTTTCAAAAATATTTAATTATAAGTGCGAATAATTAATTAATTTAAATTTTATCAGCAAAATATAATTGTAATAAGAATATATAATGTAACTGTAACTTATTTTTTTGCAAAACATAATAGAGTTAAAAACAGATAAATTATGTTTAAAAGAGTGATGTATTTATATATATATACATACACACATATTATATATATATATATATATATATATATATATATATATTATATATATATATATATATATATATATATATATATATAATACAGTTAGCGGTTTCAAGACATTTTGATTGCCGAATAAATTAACCAATTAACTAATTTGGAATTAACAACAATTAATACCTATGATTTAGGTTCATTAACTGAAAGCTTCAACTGACATTTCAGAACTTATAGTGGGCTATGTAAATTTGCAATTAAATTCTCTGTTAATCTCTTATAGAATGTTGCTTTATTCTGATAATGCTCAATAAAAAATATTTTTTGATATTTGTCAAATTTGTTTTCTTTCTTTAAAAAAGAAAAAATGTTATGAAAAAAATTCTTGGAATTATTAATTTTAATTTATTGATAGAGAGAGATATTACGTATTTTTAAATTAATACTAAAGTTTAGTGCAAATATTTTCAAAACATATTGGAAATAGATTTTTTTAAAATTTTAAAAATAAAAGACTATCTTTAGGTTATATAAAAGAATATTATTAAATATTTGTAACATATTGGAACAAGTAATAAAAAAGTATTGTTTAAAAAACATTATAGAAAATAAGAAAAAATTCATCAAAATATCGCACATAAATCTAGTATATTTCATTACTTAAACATATTTCACTAATTTAAAAATAAAATTATCTGAATTTTATGTATTTTTATGATTGTAAAATCTGAAACAAGAAATATGTATTTGCATAATGTTATCTTAGAAATAAAATTTTAATTTTAGCTTTTGAAAATTTAGAAGTAAAAAACTTTTTTGTTGAATTTATATATAAAATATATTTAATATTAACTATATTACTCTGCTTAAAATGTAGGTTTTGAAGGAAATTGCTCATTTGAAGGAATTATTTATCAAACTAACATTATTTAAAATCATAATTTTTATTTTCTCAAACAATCTTTTCAATTTTATTTGATTTTAGTAAAAGATTACGCTAAAATAATACTGTTTAAAGATAAGATTTTTAATATGCATAAATTTGAAATTAATTTTGAATTTGAAACATTTTTTAGTTTTTAAAAACCAAAATGAATTTTTTTTCTGTACTTAAAACCTATAGTTAATTTTTCTATTATCTACATAATGCTATTCTTTTGAAGTATTAGGCAACCGTAACAAGCAAATTTAATTTTCAATAATCCGTCTTCAATTACTGTCAAAAGGACTAAAATTAAGCAGTCAGATTATATCTGAATGATGGCTGATATGATTTATGATTACAGCTCAGGAATTGTCCTTCCTCTCATCTGTGCCCTCATGAATAATTACTCATGATTGAATGATCCCTTAATAAAAAAGAAAATCATCCTTTACGTTTTCGTTTCCAAAGACATTCATAGTCTTGATGTATTACATTGCTTTTTTAAGGTATCGATTGCAAGGTGAAAGATTGAGATTTGGGATCAAAAGAGAGGTGATATATGGTATTTGCATATTTAGCGTGTTAATAAAGAATAAAATGACAATTCATTTTTGAGTGTCCAAATGATATGTAAAACAAAGAAATGGTTTTACTTTAAGGCACATTTGTTAATCGATATTCATTTTAAAGTATATTTGTCAGGAAATATTGATTTTAAGGAAAATATTACATATATAGGAGTATAACTATTTGGAGCTATTTCTTTTGTGTGTGTGCGCGGATATTTTAAATATATTTGAAGATTTCGTATTTATTTAAATTATGTCAATTTTCATAGTAAACTTTCCATGATCGATTTGAAAATATTGGGATAAAGTTTTTTTCTTAAAGTAACAAAATTTATTAAACCGAAACAAACATGCATGGATTTGGACAAATTAATGCAAAATAATATTGCCGTGAATATTTGAATAAAATATGGAACAGTATATGTCAAATTTAAAATATAAAAATTAAAGATAATGATTTAAAAGAAATTGAAATTTATTACTTAAAATATGATAGCTGTAATATTAATATGAATTAATTTCTAATGTTAAGGTGTAGTGTAATTTTAATTTCCATAAAAATACAAAGTTAAAGTAAATGTTTTTAATAAATAATGCTATTAGTGATTGTTTGTTGTTTTCTTTCTGGTTCTCTTTTTAAATTAAAATTTATAGAATATTTTTGATCAATTCATGTTAAAATATTTCATATGTATTCAAAGTCTTATTGTGTTTCCAATGGAATTACATCTAATAAGTAACATATTTTTTTACTTAATTCAATGAGAAAATATATATATATATATATATATATATATATATATATATATATATATATATATATATATATATATATATATATATATATATATATATATATATATATATATATATATATATATATATATATATAGTAGTAACTTCTAATAATATAAAATATAGGATATATATATATATATATTAACTAAATTGTTATAGACTAAAGAAATAAAGGGTATTAATATTTTTCTGGCATTTTTAAACGTAATGTTATAACTGTAGAGGATATCCACATGAAAAAAGATCTTAATAATAAAAGAATAGAAATATTTCGCTTTTTTCCTTGAATTTAAATAATTTAAAAATTTCAATAAATGCATATTGTTTAAGAAATGTCAAATAATAATATTTTTTTTTAATTCTTCAATTAAAAGTCCTTAACTTATTTAGATGATATTTACATTTTTTCAAATTTGAAATAATTGCTTATAATACGTTTTATTTCAAGGTAGGGAGCTATAAATTGTAAATATCACTTTCTGTTTGTAAAATCTATTCTAAATCTGGGAAAGCTTTGAAAGAATATTTTTACCAACTTAAAATAATATATTTCATTTGATTTTTATATACTCATTTTCTATTTTTACGTATTACGCATTTTCTATTTTTTAAATATAATTACAACTTAATATGTAAAAAAAATGAATAATAAACTTTAATGAATGAATGAAAAGAAAATCTAGTATTTCATAAAAAAAACTGAATTGTTTCTTTAATAGCATCATAAATACATGGAAGGCGAAGCTTTACACATTGTTAAATTTTTTTATTGTAGAGGACATTTCATGAAAACACTTTGTAAATATCCTTAAAATGGTTTGATCTTTTAAACTTTAGCCAATTTATCACAATCAATCAAATGTATTGAGCTGTAATTTGGGCTCATTTTTCATCTGACTTTGCGCTATATATTTTAAAAGATTAAATAAAAGCCCTCAGAAAAGAAAATTAAGCCTGTAATGTCCTACAGAGGCTAAATTTCTTTTCTCATGAGTTTTCTTGGAAAGTATATTCTCGTTTATCATTTTAACTCTCGTACAATTTAAAATGAGTGACTATTTATATTTTAAAGCTAAAATTTATTTTAGCTAAATAAACAACTTTGGCATTAAATAAAATTTTAAATGTTTTTAATATTTTGCAGCATTTTTCTAAAAATTTATTAGGTTTTCTTTTATATATTGTAATAAATTTCATCATTATTTATTACTTTTACTAATAAAATGATGGGTGACAGTTTTGTGAGTATACTATTACGCAATAACTTTTATTTTATGTAGGTATAAAATTTCTATTTTTTAAAAAGTACGAATTAAATTTACTTTTCCAATGGAGACATTTAATCCATTATCGTGTGTTGTAGTTTTAGATTATTAGACATCATAAATATTTTTATACATTATTTTACTACAGGATTTTCTTTTTATTAAGTGGATGCAAATACAGAAGTAAGAAAAAATAATTATATTTGTATTAAAAAGTATCGGTTCAGTTAGAAGATAATACTTGCCTTTATATTTTATTTTACTTCTCATGTAATTAAAACATTAAAAAGTACTGTTATTATTATTTTCATAATATT
Source organism: Latrodectus elegans (assembly GCA_030067965.1). Lineage (NCBI taxonomy): Eukaryota > Metazoa > Arthropoda > Arachnida > Araneae > Theridiidae > Latrodectus > Latrodectus elegans. The sequence goes on from CM057815.1 coordinate 5,723,662, forward strand.
ATAGTTGATTACTTATTAATTGCTGTCAATTTATTTTCGATTTATTAACTATTTAAGTATAATTAGTTATTTAAACACAATTGGCATGTTTGTTACATTTATTATTTAATTAATTTACGGTAGAAGTCTGCTTCAAGTTCACGTTATTTTATATAAATATTCATTACAATTTTATTTCTAGAAATATCTAATACGAAATATAATTCGATCATTTGTCATCAAGTAAAATTTATTCAGATATGTATGCGTTTTTTCTTATTCTGAATGACACCTAAAATTAAATATGTAACATATTCCTGAGATAAAATATTCTGGAATATAACAAATCATATTTATAAAAATATACATTTCTAGCAGTAATTTTTGTATAAATTTATTTTATGATTTACTTAACCTAGACACAGTTACTAATTTCTGAAAAGGTATGACATCTTGAAAGTATCCAGAAGATTACATGAATGTTTTTAAAAATATTCTTCTTACTAACTTAACTTTATACTTTATAAATTCATATTTAGTCATTTTTTGGTGAGAAAGAATCTTTTACTTTTAACTGCTTCTTTATATGCCTAAAATTTAGTTATTTAATAAATTAAAAATAACAATATATTAGGATATGTCTTTATAATTATGAGCAATTTAAGTGAGAATCCAATCAATGTATATATATATATATATATATATATATATATATATATATATATATATATATATATATATATAATATATATATATAGTCAAATCACAAAGTTATTTATTCAGATGATTAAATGTGAGTTAAATGAACAATTTTATCTTTAACAAATCTTATAAAAACACAAATATAAATTCAAAGAATACAAATGGAGCTTGGTTCCTTTGATACATTCATATTTATTTTTATAAAAAAAAAACATAATTTTGTAAATATTCTAATCTGACACACAAATTGTTGGCATTCTATATTCATGTGACCATTCCTATGATTAAAATTAAAAGTAAAAAATGAATAGGGAAAGGAAAATTTCAAATTAATACTTAGGTATATACAATTTCCAAAATAATTAATATAAAATGTAATAATGAAAAAAATAAATCAATTTTGCATTGCTAATAATGTCTTTTTTCCATTACTATAGATATACTTCTTAGTATTATGCTCTCTAAGAAAATTTTAATCTCTCTAAAATTTCTCATATTGCTTATAAATAGAAAATGTTCAAATATAAGAAAACAAAATAGGTTCCTGCTATTTATTTTCAATGACAAAAGATTAATGAAACCCCATTTTTATTTGGTTGTGATTAATGAACCGTTTCAGTAGTTGGTGTCATTCTTAACTTTCTTACATGTGCTCAGAAAATGCTTTCCAGTCTGATAGAATGATGAGGCGCAAGATTTCTGTCTATGATAATATCGTAATTCCCTTTCTTTCTAAGATCACTATTTATGATAATGAATAATCTATTACATTTGGATTCAAAGTACTCCCAGTATTATGTGTATTGTTTTGCTTCATGAGGATTTTCTTTTATTTTCGGTTTATACTTTTCGACTAACTCAATAATTTCTTGTAACAGATAATGTGAATTTAACGAAGACGATGAATGATAAGATAGGTAAGTAGTTAAAGAAAATAGTTTCTGCGATTTCCAAATGTTGATTTTTTTAAAAAATTACCTGTTAAACATATAATAATTAAAAGTAATTATATCTTTATAAAACATTTTTAATACCCATCTATACATATTTGAATGATCCGTATTTCCTCTCAATATATGTTACGTTATTGTCTTTTGAAAGTTTTTCTTTTGCTTTGTTTTAAATATTATAGTTCAAAATATACATTTTTATACAAATTAATTGGTGAGCAAATCTTCAAGTGAAATAATCCCTAGTGATGGATATATATATATATATATATATATATACACAACACACACACACACACACACACACACACACACACATATATATATATATATATATATATATATATATATATATATATATATATATATATATATATATATAAAGTAAAATAGAAAAATTTAAGACACAAAAGATAGACGAGAAATGGAAAAAACTACATTCGTAGAAAACATTGTCCATTCCTGTACTATACATTCTTAAATCTATTTTATTTCAGCCAGACAAGTGAAACTGGCTTATCTTGATTGGTTCATTAATATTAACTAATTTGACTCCATATCAATGCCAAAATTGTGGGGGTGGATCCTCTAGTGGGCAATCTATTTGAGGAGTCTTAAAGCAAATTCGTACTTCAACTTTAGTATCACTGTAGTTAAGCAGAAGGCGCACCGTACTGATTTAAATTCCCATAGGCAACGGCATAGTTGCTTCATTTGTCCCAGTGTCATAAGTAACACTAATTTGAAGAAGGGATTCGATTGGTTAAGTTAGGGCATAACGTATGTTTCATTATAGTTAAATACTAAAACATACTTTTTAAAATGTAATCGATTAATGTTTCTTTGGACAAATTGGGTTTTAAATTTAATTTGAGTTAATAATATTTTGTTTTTAAAATAATAAAATAAAAAATATAATGGTAGGAAATACTTAATATTTGAAAGAAATATATATCCTTAGAAAACATTATCATATTTTTGACGTAATATTGTTGCTTCTTAGTAAAAAATATTTCTTATCAGACAGATTTCTAATTAAAATAATATCACAAAACTATTTAAAATGTTAATTTCACAATTAATATTACTGCAGGAGATACATTTCATCTTTATAAGCGTGCGCCGATGTTTTTTTCTAATATAAACATAATATATAAATCGCTCAACTGCATATACCTCATTGCCAAGAATTCAAATATAAAAACAGAAATAAATACATAAAACAAAAATCGAACATGACAAATAAGTTTATTAAATAGTATTATTTTCTTACGATATGTGAACATTTTAGTTATTTATTCGTTTCCTATGATCCATTAAACCACAAAATATTATGACAGCATAAACAATTTTCTTTTAACAATATCTCCTTCTTATAAAGGGATAAAATAAATGGAAGCATTTTGTGATGTAAAATAAAATATGAAGCGTCAAGTTCTTCAGTGCTTATGCATTATAAAAATAGTAAACACGTTTCAAAAATTAAAAAATTATACCCTTACGCTTTTTAAGCAAAATTTAAATTAATGAAGAAGAAAGATACATAATATTTCATTAAATTATACTCTGATATTAAAGAAAATTTCGCATTGATTGAAGAATAACTATTAATTAAATTTCAATATCACTCAATATTTATGGAAGTCTTGTAATTTCATAAATATTGGAACATTATGGTGAAAAAATTTAATAGAATAAAAACATTTTACATTTGATATTTTGCTGATAATAATTCTTTACAATGAATGATAACAGTTTTATTAATATACTAATTTTTATGGTAAATATTATAAACTGAATTCCATATTGAATCAAATTATTTCTAAAGAATAATCTTGCCAAAGAGGTACACCGAATAATACTAAACATTTTATTATCATATATATATTCCTTTGTATAGTTTTCTTTTATATTTCTTCAGAAAATAACTACAATGGAGACCTTAAATGGAGTTAATGTATTGAGTTTCAGATATGTTTCAAAACTTATCTGGAGTTTAAATGTTACTGTCAAAGTTTAACAACGTAAAACAACCTGCCATGAAAAATGAATGACGTTTTTCGAAAACAGCTAAGGCTTGTCAGAAAAATATGAAGACCTCTGAATATTAACCTTATCTTGGTTTGTTTCCTCTTTCTTTTTATACTCTATTTGTAACTTTTATAACAGATGATTATTTTTTTAAAGTGTCTTGAAAATTTTCCATTTGAAGGAATGCACTTGAACAAAGTTTATAAGAAAATGGAAGAATTACGTAATAGAATATTTTGTTTCTTATATTTTTTTATCTTTAAAAAAACATTAAAAATTAATTTTTTTAAGCATTTCAAACTGTTTTTTGAAGTACTTTTTGTTACTGGAATTTTGATCATCGTGTATTAGTAAAACAAACACAATCTGGATGTATATATACCTCATACTATACTTCATATAATTTTCAATTTTCATTTTTCCAATATTTAAGAAATATTTAAATTTTTATTTGAAAACAATCATTATACAATAGCCAAAATGTAAATCATTACATAACTATTAATACAATATTGAAGGTTTCGAATTTTTAATAGATATTACTAAATGTTTATGGGTGCCAAAAAAAGGGAATTACTTGTAATTTGATAGTTTCTTTAGGGAAATATTTTTTCATTTATCGGAAGAACTTAATTTTCATTAGGAGGGCAAATAAAAACTTTAAAATGCCCACTAAGCCCACATATATCCTGAGCTATATAAAAACTACATCATAGCCTACTGTTTATCCGATCTGAAATAGATTTAAGAAATTTTATTATATTTTCAATAATTTAAGTAGTTAAAGAAAATAAATCAAATAATAAAATATTACTTTCTGAAATATAATGCATTATTGAATAAAGCCAATTAAAGCAGTGTTTATAATAGTAAAGTAAGACGCTGTTATTAAATAACAGAAAGCTCTAACAGGGCTTGAAGGTCTTATAATAGGTTTAAAAATGCTATTTAATGCTTAAATCTGGACAATTTTCTTGTTTTTCTTAATTTATTTACATTAATGAATAGGTATATCCTAAGGGCAGCTGGTCATTATTAAAAAACTTTAAAAAAAAAAACAATAATAAATTTAATTCTATGACGATTACAATTTATAAAGCAGATAATCTTTCATAATGGTATGGAAATTGTGTGATTAACCCTTCCCCACAACGAGGCCGGAAACTGCTACTCATATGTAGTTACCTGGTGGGCACCTGTGATCCAAGTCCGGCAGGCGAGTAGTATTTTCCACGCTATACTACCACAAACCTGTTAAAGGGTGGGTCACATTCATATGTCATCAAAGAAAGGGCATAACAGAAACACAGAGTAAAAGAAGAATCCATGCACGCAAAGGGATATGAATCAGGGACTCACAAGCTTCGAAGTCAGGAACGCTAATACTCAGCCATCAATCAGCATAAAGCGCTGTATAAGTATTGACTTTGAAGATTGGAATAAAATATTTGATATATAAATATTAATCAACTAATTTATTAAGAATAATATTTTCATATATATTATTTCTGAGTAATAAATATATTATTTCTATTTCCCATTCCTTAATCTATAGCACATCGTATTAAGCGTATATGTATATTATACTCAACAAAGAAACAATATTAAATCCCAATAAGTTAGAATTAATCCAATTACTTGATATTTCAAATGTAAAACTTACATTTAAAATTTAATAGTTTTCAAAAATGTGACCTTCCGATATTTGAGTAATAATACTAAGAAATGTTTGAAAATATGTGCCCAATTTTGACATATTAGGAATTAAAGGGCAAAATATGGTATATATTGAAGATAATCCCAAGTTTCAACACACAATTCAACAATTCTATGTGGGATGCATTTGTAAACTTGTCTTTAGACATAGATATTTGTATTCAACACACTCACATATCATTAATCTTACAGTATCTCGTCAAAATTGCCGGAGACTTCGGGTGACAAGAATCGTTGAGAACCTTTCTTATTGAGAACCTATCGTAAGCATCCTTTCTCTTGAGACTGGAAAATTTGAACGCATTATCCATAAGCTAGAATGTCTCAAACGAGAGGAAACAACATATCAATCATTCTGAAATAACATTTATTCAGATCACAAATAAGGACATCTTATTGGTTGTATTTTTCTTTTAATAAGGATAAAAATGCTGTATATTTTATTTTTAAAACTCATTCTTCAATATAATTAAAATTAATTAACTTATTTTTCACTGAATTATAGGTGGGTATTTTCCGAGCTATATTTATTAACAAATTGCTTGTAATAATTTTATAGATTTAAAATAAAAAATGAATAAAATATTATTTATTTAAGATTAAAAATGAGTTTTCCTTATCAAAGTTTTGAAATGAGCAAATTCCTTTATATGAATATGCTGCTTACAAAAAACTACTGGATTTAAATATGTTTATTTTAGATTTATAATTATTTCTTTAGCAATCCACTTAAAGATTAATGCCGTATGCATTAGATAACTTAAAGGTTTACTTTTTATTTTATATGGGAAGAACAATTACCCTAAATTTATCTTTCGATTACTGTATTTCTGGAAAAATATTTTTTGAATTTTGACATAATTTAATTTGCATTTGAATTCCGGAAGATATAATTTAATTACCTTATGAAATTAAAAGATAATGTTGTTCATTTTTATTTGTGCTGATATGAATTAAAGTTGATTTAATAAATAATTTTAAAAATATGTTTTTAAATGTAAAACGTGAAATATTGTACATAACTTAACAGAATCTAATAGAAATCTCTCCTAAATATAGTACATTTAAAAGAAGTTACTTTTAAAAAGTTGTAAATAATATAATTTTTATGTGTTTTAAGATTTAACATATTTTTACATCTTTTAAGATACATTGCGCTATAGTTTATAATGAATTAGGAAATAATTAAATGAAAAAGATATAAAGTTATAAGTAGTTTTACGATGTAAATAATATTGTTGAATTAAGTTAAAATTAAATTTATTGTTCAATTTTCTATTTATAATTAAATTCTGATTCCGATTATAAACATATTACCTCTGTTCTTCCATTGATAATTTACATAATAACTATGCATCCAATAATGCCCAACAATGTAGAATACATTCAATAATGTCTCCTTACACCAGCAATTATTTTACAAAATGATTTCATAATAATTTGGAAACATAGTTTTATTAAAATACTTCGTCATAAATTAAATGGAGGTTGACAATAATATTATTTCAAAACTTTCTAAGAATAATTTAAGCAATAATTTTATTTTCCTTTAGCCACATAATATGAGTCAAATAATTCCCCTTACTCAATGAAATAAAAATGCAGAAAGTGTTTTTATCATCACAGCAGGACAACTGCAATTTGAAATTTTCGACGAAATTTTATTTAATGGAGGAATATCTCCCCTAATTGCAAATGAATAAAAATGATAACAAGATTGAACATTCTAATTAAGAAACATAAAATATTAATAAATGAATTCCGAGAACAAAATATTTATTTTAGGTTTATTTTGTTTACTCTAACATATAAAAAATGAGAAATAACTTATTGGATTAAATTGTTTTGCAAAATTAATATAAGTTTATTTAACAAATTTTATAGAGGAAAATAATCTTTAAAATGATTTTGAATTATTAAATATTTCTTATCAATAAAAGTAATGAAAATTTTAAAAATAATATTTGGCAATACACTTTTGACGAAAAGATTATTTCCAGAAATTTCAGTATTATTTAAAATATTAATGCAGCTAATTTTATGTTATGCATTGCTTGAGAAGTTTCTGTTAAGATATTCAAAATTGTAAAATTTATATTTGTGTAAATAAGTATTAAAATTTACAGAATTTAACCTTTAATGCTTTGAATTTAATTCATAAATTTAATTTTAATTTATTTATTTTGTTCTAATGTTATTGATTGTCAATAATAAATAAATATTTTTATTCTTATTTGTAATTTGAATGATAAATATTAAATGGTTTTATATTAGTGAAGAATATTTAAATATTAAATATCATTAAAATTTATATATAATGCATGCAGTAATACCGTTAACGTAGTCTGTTTTAAAAGCTGATTAATGAAAACATAGCTAAAAAAATTATTCAAAATATTATATCCATTTATATCTTTTAAGGAAACTTTGAAGCTGCAAATATATAATTATAAGTATACATAACTTAAGGCAAAGTAAAATTATAAAAATTCTCGCATTTCATGTATATTTACAAAACATTCAGGAAATTTTTTGTAACATCATTTATTTTAGAAAATCTGTACTGATGTAATTATCTTTCCTTTCTCTTTTATAATCTCTATATTTGTAGCTAAATTTACCAGAGTGGTAATAATTCCTCTAACTCTTTCAAATGTGTAAATTAATTAAACCTATAAATTTTTACATTTACAAATTAAAAAAAATTAATTAAATGTTTGCACAAAATCCAGTAATAGGAGAATTCTAAACAATTTAATCGGTGTTAATAATACTTTATGGCCAAAAGAGTAATCTACTATTTAAATATGTTTTTCATTTACGTTTTTTGCTCAGTTTGGTCAAATCTGGTATTTGAAGAGGAAATCATGGTGCTCATTAAGTCATGGTGTACAGTTCTTGATTTCTGGATGATCATCATTCAGTGAAGGTTTACTCCTTGTTACACATAAGAACGACCTACTAGCATGGAATATATTCTTGGATACCTTTCAAGGGCAAATTCAGATATGTTTAAGTCTTCATCTTTTAAATGGTTAACTTTAAGGTATCACAGTTTACTGCAACAGAATTGACTTAGAAAATTATGAATAAATGTGTCGTCTATAAAAATGTATTGCAATTGATGTTTTCATTAACATGCTGTTGAAAAATGATTATATGAAATAACTTTATTTAACAATACTGTAATGAGAAATATGCATCGTGATAAGCTCAACAATAATAGAAAGACTAAAGTGTGATGAGCATTTTAAACTCTAGATCTCTCATTGATATCGATACATCCCATTAAATTTTAAAACAGGCATGTCTAAACGATATATTTTAGGTCATGTTTTCCATAATTTCAAGCAAATTGGAAACTGCTTTCTTAGAAATAAGGCTTCAAACTTATAGGGTAATCATACAAAAGCTTTAATTTCAATGTTACAAGATATATTTTCTAGTTCATAAATTTGTGCTGCCATCTTAACAAAGAACACGTAATGCAAGAAACAGTTGCCGAGTTGGCAACCGAATAGTTAGTGCTCTTACCTTCAGCTCAACGGTTCATGTGTTCAAATCTCACCTTGGGTATGGTTGTTTGTAGTGGTTCGGAATCCACTTTAAATCGTAGGTTTCGGTCTAATTAGCCCTTCAGTGCAAATAATGACCGTTGAGTGACAAACACAACAAAACAAACAAGCAAGAATTAGTTACATTGTAATGTATGTATACAAATGTAAATACAAAAAAAAAATTAGCTTAGAATCTCAATGGAAATTTTCAAAATGTGCACTTATTGTGTATTTTTATACATTTGAAAAAAGTATAAACTTTTTAATTGATTTCCATAAAGTCACAGTAGTTTCCTATACATATAATTATTTATGCAAACTGAATTTATAAGATATCTACTTTCAAGGGTGAAGGGTGTATAAGATATTTATTTCTATATATATATATATATATATATATATATATATATATATATATATATATATATATATATATATATATATATATATATATATATATATATATATATATATATATATATATATATATATATATATATATATATATATATATATATATATATATATATATATATATATATATATATATATATATATATATATATATATATATATATATATATATATATAATAAATACATGCATACGTAAGTTACTGGGAATGGAACCATCAATATTCTACAAACTATTCCAGACATTGAATAATCTCACTTACATGAGAAAGGACCACAATATTTGGATGCTGCGTGATATTTTCATTCATGTCAAGTATCGTTGATTGCACTGAGAATATTGTTAGAGGGGATTAGTAACAGGTAGTTAGTGAATCCAATAATGCTAATTGAAGAAATGAAGTATCGGATTCTAAAGACTAATTAACAATACCGGTTACTCCCCTTTTTTTGGAAATTCTCAGTTTCTGCTATCATCATAATATGGCTATTGTTGTTTGTGTATTAATCTATGGTTTTATTCTATTTTCAGTTATCTGCGCCTTGGTGCAAAATATTTCCAAATGTAGAGGAAAAATATTGTATCATTTGAAATAAATGTAAATTTAATCTACAGAAATTTTTGCCAGCTACAGTTAAAAATATTAAATATATATTTCACACAACATGTGCCAAAATTTAATTAATTCAATTATTAATATAACATTGGAATCTAATAACAAGTGAATCTATAATGAGAAAGAGAAATATTTTTAAAGTAAGATTATTCGTATTAAAAAAAACACCGTACATCCATCAACACTATATAGGTGGTGATTTCTGCATTAGAAAACACTTTTAATTCTAACCGATATTAGTTCTTACAATTTGATTAATACTTTTATCAAAATAGCTTTTGATATCACACTCGCGTGCTCACACACACAAACAAAATTCACATGCACACGCATGCTCATATGTGAGTATATATATATATTATATATATATATATATATATATATATATATATATATATATATATATATATATATATATATATATATATATATATACTCACATGTGAGCATGCGTGTGTCTAATCAAAATAATCACATGTGAGGATGCGTATATATATATATACTCACATGTGACACACACACACACACACACACACACACACACACACACACACACACACACACATATATATATATATATATATATATATATGTGTGTGTGTGTGTGTGTGTGTGTGTGTATATGTGTGTATGTGCATGTTATGGAGAAATATGCGTTAGAGGGATGTACTATATTGACCATATTTGTACCTGATTATTTTAAAAAAATCTCTTAATCATTAAATACACTGATCAAAACAATTACAGGATAGTGAATTTGTAGGTATATCTTGTACTTTAAGAATTCTTTGGTTGATACATTATTGACAAGAAAGGAAGTTTATACGTGATAAAAAATTACATTTGTTTGGCAGGAAATAATGTGTTTAGTAGAGCTTTTGGATACAAAAGAAAAAAACACAAAAGTTATATATAAGTACGAGAAAAAAATAAAAAAGTGATTTCTTAAAAGAAAAGTTTTTTAGTTGGAGGAACGGTTAAATGGGAATATTATTTTTTTTAAAAAAATTAATAATAATAGTAAAATCTTCAAAAATGCATTCCGCAGCAATCTCATGTTTGCGATACCTTATTTTACTGTTGCGTCTCATTCAGTAACTTATAAATGTTTAAATCTCTCTAATGGTATGACCATGTATCATTGATACTAATTCTCTATTTATTATACCGGACATATTTTTAAGACAATGCAGATTTGGACTATGAATCAGCAATTAAATATTGTGTGTTACAATTTTCCTATGTTTAATGGAACATATGATAATTTGCATGAAATGTCATAAACAATATTCATCAATATATTTATGATTAAATTGTAAGCATTTATATAGTGAGTTTAAATTTAAAATCAGAAATTACATCTTTATTTTTTCTTTCTAAAACGTGACTGCGAATTTTATTTCTCATTGAAAAATATTGTGAATGTAGTTTAAATGATTATATTTTTGATTAGAATTGAAAAATGGATTTAAATTTACGTTGCACATCTATAATATAAAAAACAATGTCACTGTTGCTTATGAAACTTGGATAAGTCAAGATCACTTTGCCGATGGCTATGCAAATTTAAGTAACAAGGCTGCGTCTTTCATTTAAACGGATCATTACGATGGTGAAAGTACGACTTTGATCCACGACTCCTTATACAAATGGCATCTATCTATAGTCTGGAAATTTTCTCAAGATCATTACACTCATGGTAATTTCTTAACTACCCTCCTCATGTATTTCGATTCCACAGATTTAATCAGCGTATATTACATATATTCGGATGGTCCCTAATGTCATTGGAAATTGAACGCAGCTCTACCGGATGGTAGACCAATGTCGTGACCACTAAGACTAACGCGGCTCTTAAAACAATGTCATGGCCAGCATTGCCTTAACTTAAAATGATGCTAATATGCGAATTGTTTCTGAATTCAGTAGTGTGATTACATTTGGCAAAAAGTCTGACTGAAGACCATCAATTGCACTGTATTCCAAAGATTGGAAATATAGCGAGATTTATCTAAACTATTAAAGAAACACTCTTTTGCTTACAAACACAAAGATATTTCGTCAATCTTTGTCAAGTGGAACTATTGCTATTATTCAATACAATAAAGATTAGTCTTGTTCGTATGGAGCAATCGAATTGAACAATTTTAAGTCTTTTTTGTGAAATTTCGTATGAGTGTCTTTTTCAATATAAGATTAACTGTGCAAGTCCCGTAAGGAACATCCTTCCTGTACCTATAATCGATGTCTTAAAATAAGATGCAGAAAAATATTTGAAATTTCCAATGCTATGGTATTTTATCGTTCTGTTTTCTACGATCTTAAAAAAATCCTAGAAAACAGTCAGAGGCGATTAATTTCCTCGCGTCTTTTATACATTTTGGAATTACATTTGATCAAGCACGTTCACTGCAACTGTGGGCCTCTAGAGAATTCCTTATACCATATTTCCTGATATAAAGAATAAATAATCGGATATATTCATTTCTTAAGAGATATACACTATTTATTATCAACATAGAAAAACCTAATCAAATTATTATTTATATATATCTGCAGGTCTTTATTTACGGTTAAGTAATTTAGAAAATGTTAACAATCCAGAAATGAGAAACATTTGAAATTCGTGAATGCTTGGGCGTAGTTTGTTGATTTATTAAATAAAACTAAAACTAAATGTAAATGAAACAAGATCAAAATTTTAAAATAAAACTCAAAATTAAAATCTAACAGTCAAAACTCAAAAATATAGTTCCAATATTCTTTATTTTGCCGACTTTTTGATATTCTATTTTATTATAACTTAGATCAACAATGAGAATAGAAAATGATTTTTTTTTAAATTTAAATGAGTAAACACAACATTAAAATAATATTTTTTGATATCGATAATGTTTTATTAATTGAATAAAACAAAATATAAATTCACTACAAGCAATTTAGTTTAATTAGAATAATTAATAAGAAAATAAATACCAGTATTCTACAAAATATGTTAGACTTCAAAGCCTGCAAGTATTTTTTTTAAAGGAAGTTTGGAAAAAATATCTTTCCACAGAGAGAGGAGAGAGAGAAGAGTTTCATAAAAATATGATTTTAAGAAATGAGTGAAAATGCGAACGAAGATGTGGTATAGTAAAATTGTCTCGACTTCATGTTATAGTGACAGAAATTTATTTATATTATAAAAATTGTTGGAGATATCTTTAATTTAAAAATAGATGTGTTTCATTTCAAGATATTTAAGTAAAAATATTTGTTATCGAGTGAAATACATTTCGTAAAACATAAAATTTCGTAAACTTTTAAAAATATGAGTTGATAGCATCGGAAACACATTTTTCTTATTTAAAATTAGTTTGTCTCATCATTTATTTTTATGAAATATACAAACTTACGTTGAGAAAATCGCATTTTTCTTTCAATTTCTCCTCACAAATGATAGTTTTTACTACACTATGTTTTAAGTAATGGATTAAAGAAGTATAATAAAAGCATAAATAGCAATGATTCCTGAAATTTCTTCATTATATTATATGGATTTTCTGTAACAAAAGCGTACTGGTGCACATGCTATTTTAATCCTACATGAGACTCACATTATTGTGTTATCACTAAATAATATCCTTATTTTAATATAAAACATATGCAAATGCTTAAATATATATGCAGTGATCAAATATTGTTATGTATTAATTAATGTTATGTAATAGCTAACCTTGGGACTGGTATTGATATATATATATATATATATATATATATATATATATATATATATATATATATATATATATATATATATATATATATATATATATATATATATATATATATATATATATATATATATATATATATATATATATATATATATATATATATATATGCAGAGAGAGAGAAAAATTAGAAAGAGAGAATATAAAAATTAATGCATTTTAAAATTTACAAATCTTTCAAAAAAATTTAATTTAAGAAAGCTTTCCGAAAATTGATAATTTTATATATTTTTATAATTTTACTTATATTTTTATAATATTGTTGCACTGACAAAATTATGAAACAAATGTATTCTGGGGTGAATAAATCTGTGTGTAAATCACTAAGAGAAACAGTGAGTTTTTGATGAAGGAAACATGTTTTACTATTTTATTAAAATCTTCATGTTCTTTAAAATCATTCAGTAATTTGACCCATGAAATTCAAGAAATTTGTCGAATCAATTTCTTAATTTTACCACAGCCAAATTCCTTATTATATCAAATAAATTGTAGATTTTTTAATACAATATGATGTCTTACAATATTAGTTAGAATTTTATGATATATTATATAATTAAAATTAACAATATATATATAAGTTATGAGGGTTTTTACTTGTTTATTTAAATGTTTATTGTGGCATTCAAGAAATATTTCTGAAGAATTTGTTTGCACACCAACTACACAATTTTCGTTTAGAGATACTTAAAGTATAGAATGTGTGTACTTAATATTATAATAGATTACCACTGCCGTTTTAATGAAATTTGAGTAATTACGAAAATGAAATGATAACTCTTCGAAGACTGTAAAAGTTGTACGTTTACGCTATAAATTAGACTTGATTTATAAAGGTGAATTATAATTTTAGTAGAACTTGCATCATTAGCATTATTTTGCAGAAGTATTTCGTAGAGTAACTGGCAAGTCTGATTGTAAGGTCAAGAATTCAATATCCGAACTTCTACAGCTATTATCATTAATAATATCCATTATTTACATAATTAGAACTTAATTTAAATCCATTTAAAAACACTTTGCACATTATATTATATATGAATAAAAAATTTCTTTTTTATATATTTAGAAAATGATACTTTTACAAATTCTAGCTTAAAATTCGATTATTTATGTTTCTAACATTTTTAATTTGATTCATATTTATTCTAAATTACGAAATAACTTTTTGTGAAATTATTAATTCTTAATGATATATTTTATTTTAATTTTCTTAATATTTTATGATGCTTGATTGTTTTATTTGAACCAAAATATTTTGTTAACATTTTGTGAAATTTGATTGTTGTATATAAACAAAAATATTTATTTGATAGATTAACTTATATATAATAATTTTTCTCTAAGAAAAGAGTATACTTAATCTAGCTATTTTCAATATATTATACTACTGTGTCATAGTTTCCATTGCTTAAATAACTTGCTATTACATTTGACATTTATATATTTTGGATAATGTATGACAAAGCATAACTTAGTTTTAAGTTAATTTCAATTGTAGCAGTTTTTATATTTATTTGAAATTAGAAAAAATTTCAATGCATTTCGTTGTATGAAATATTTTCCTGATATTCAAGAATTTTTAAGGTTAGATACTTGCTTTTAAATTTTTCCGAATTAATTATAAATTTACTAAGCATCTTAAATATGAATATACACTACTGGCCATTAAAATTGCTACACCAGGAAGAAATGCGGATAACAAAATGATATTTATTGGACAAATATATTATACTAGAAATATATCAAGTGATTAAATTTTCAAAAAAATTGGCTGGATAGATCCTGAGAAATCAGTACCCAGAACAACCACCTCTGGCAGTAATAACAGCAGTTATACGCCTGGGCATTGAGTCAAACAGAGATTCGATTGAATGTACAGGTATAGATGCCCATGCAGCTTCAACACGATGCCACAGTTCATCAACCGTAGTGACTGGCGTTTGGTGACGAGCCAGTCGCTCGGCAACCATTGACCTGACGTTTTCTATTGGTCAAAGATCTGGAGAACGTGCTGCCCAGGGAAACAGCCGAACATGTTCTGTATCAAGGAAGGTCCGTACAATACCGGCAACATGCGGTCGGGCATTATCCTGCTGAAACGTAGGGTTTCACAGGGCTCGAATAAAGGGTAGAGCCACGGGTCGTAAAACACTAGAAATGTAACGTGCACTGTTCAAAGCACCGTCAATGCGAACAAGAGGTGACCGAGACGTGTATCCAATGGCACCCCATACCATTACGCCAGGTGATGGGCCAGTATGACGATGACGAATGCACGCTGCCAGTGTGCGTTCACCACGATGCCGCCAAACACGGATGCGACCATCATGATGCTGTACACAGAACCTGGATTCATCTGAAAAGATGACGTCTCGCCATTCGTGTGCCCAGGTTTGTCGTTGATCACACCATTGAAGGCGCTCTTGTCTATGACGCAGCATCAAGGGAAGCCACAGCCATGGTCTCCGAGCTGAGAGTCCATGGTGCTGCAAACGTCGTCTAAATGTTCGTGCAGACACTTGTTGTCTTCCAAACGACCCCGTTTCTTGACTCACGTGGTTGCACGATCCATTACAGCCATGCGGATAATATGCCTGTCTTCTCGGCTGCTAGTGATAGGTGGCCGTTGAGATCCCGCATGGCGTTCCGTATTACCGTTCTGAACCCATCGATTCTATATTCTGGTAACAGTCATTGGATCTCGACCGACGCGAGCAGCAATACTGCGATAAGATAAACGGCAATCCCGGTACACTGCAATTCGACCTTTATCAAAGTCAGAAACGTGTTGGTACACATTTCTTCTACTTACACGAGGCATCACAACAACTTTTCACCAGGTAACAACTTTCAAATGTAATTTGTGTATGAGGATCGGGCTGAACAATTTCCTCATTTAAACACAATGCAGGTGTCACTACTGGTGCCTGCTTTGTCCGAATGCACTTACACGCTAATCATTTGCATATCACAGCGCCTTCTTCCTTTCGTATAAATTTCACATCTGTAGCATGTCGCCTTCTTGGTGTAGCAATTTTAATGGCCACTAGTGTATTTGTCATAAGAAAATTTATAAAGAAATTAGAAATAATATTGAAACATAGGTTTAAGTAATATTAAGAAGATGAATTTTAATATGCAGTGACATAAAAGAGTATTTTAATATAAATAAAAATGATAAAAAAATTTAACATGCACAATAGAAATCCATTAAAATATTGTCAACATAAGTGAAAGAAAAAATGTAGTGAATTTTGTGATGATTTTATTTTATAAATTTTTTTCTCCCTCTATTAGAATTTTTAATTAAGGTTTTAATAAATAATTTTATAAACAGTTTTCAATAAATTTATTCCCTTACAAGTTGATCTATATTTTACAGTACTTTCAGTGGAGGTGGTAAACATTTGCAAACTAGACGCAGTTTTATTGCGCCGTGGGTGTACATGAGTAAAATAAATCGTTTTGTTCGTTTTTTGCTTAATTACACTTTCTAATAGCGAATGCGTTTTTATCGAATATAAAGAACATTACATTAGTTAAAATCCTTGATGAGATCAATTTAGAAAAGGCATTGAATACCTATCATTAACTCATAAATTTGATCACGTGTTTCGGTACTATGCTTCTATAACAGTTTTTTCGTTCATTCGATCAACGCCTAGTTTGTACTAGATGTTTGAGACGAACAGAGTACTAAGAATCTAGGACGAATTTCTAAAACATGTGTTTTTCTAAAACAAAATTTGACTAAACGTAATTAAATATGCGGTGTACATATGAATTTTTATCTAAACTCAAATGGAATCTAAAAATTTTCTCCAAAATACTAATCGTGTATACTGTTTGTTATAAAGTTAGTTTGCTTTTTTTATATAGGAAAATACATAATCAAATATGAAAATATAAAATTTCACTACTTTGATAAATTTGAAGTACAAAACTTATTGAAAAAAATTGCTGTACAATATTTCAGAAGGAAATTTTGAATAGTAAAAATGTATGCGGAACAACGTAAAATATAATAGCTAATCTAAATGTTACATTGTCTAAAATGCACTCAAAACGTTTCTGAAAAAACTCTATGGAACTTTTCAAAAATACATGCATTTTTTAGAAGTGTTTTGAGTGCATTTCTGAGAATGTTATTTAGCGTTATTTTTACATTTCTTGCCATAAAATATGCAGTGATATGTTTAAGAATATTATTCATAGTCTGATATTTAGTTTTTCGATTATTACTAATATTTCATAAAGAAATATGTTTAAAATACAAAAGATATATACCAAAAGTGAAAAACAAACATGCTAAAAATGGAAAGGAAGAATATAAAAATTAATGCAATTTAAGTTTACAAATTTTTCAAAAAATAATAATAATTTTAACAAAGTTTTCCGAAAATTGATAATTTTATATATTTTTACTTGAGAATCTTGCTGCACTGGAAATATTACTAAGCAAATGTATTCCGGGGTAAATAATAGAACGGAAAAGTGTTAAAGAAAATTTTAAATGTATTCGTTAATATATTTTGTTTCTGAACCAATTGCAGGTCAAAGATAATCATTGCTTATTTTCCAAAGAAGGCTAAGCGTAAATATTTTTATGGTTGAATACTTACTTAAAATTGAAGCTGATATTTTTTATGGAAACATTAATTTAAAATCAAAAATAACTCATATGTCTGTGACATGACATATGTTATAGAAACTGAAAGTGAATCCAAAATTGAAAGAAGCAATGAAATCAGATGACAACTTTTCAGAATTCAATGAACTCAAGGGAAAAAGAAACAAATTTGACATATGTTGAAATCGTTTAGATGATAAAAGGAGGTATCGATTCTGAAAGTTCCGGACTACTTTTTCTTCAGAGGTACCCTGGAAGAGGAAGTAAAAAATAAACACATGAAACGTATTAAATTCTTGGAAGACGGATATGGCAAAAAATGTTCTGTGAAGTAGAAATCAGAGCGAAAATAGCAGTAGGAAAAGGAAACACTCCAAAGATACCAGTCAAAAATGAGAAAGTCTCAAAGAGGAATGAAACCAATATTTTGAATTCAAATCAGTAGGAAGAAGGTATGCGGGAAATATATTTTTGTAATATAAGAGAAAGCAATTAAAAGGAGATGAAAATAATATTTTTAAAAATATAAGAAAACATGATAAAACAATTCTAATTAATAGCAATATTAATCACGAATGTGTTATGTAATTTAAAATGGATAAGAACACATATTATTTAAAAAAAATAAAATTTAATATGTTGTTGTTGCTACTCATGAGACTTAAGCAAGCCAAGATGGCTGTGCCATTGGCTATGCGAATTAAAGTCAGTAGGGTGTGTCTTCCGTTTAACCAGAACACCACTGAGGTAAAAGTACAACTTTGCTAAAATATCCTCTAATAGACGACAGAAGATTCACTCCTTCAAATTTGACATTGATCTGGAACGGGAGAAAATTTTTTTCAGACCATTACACCCATGGTAACTATTTAAGGACCTACCACAGGACTTTCGATTCCACAGATTTAATGAGTACGTGTAACGTATGTACTCGATGGGTTTTCGATGGTGTCGTTGTTTTTTCAATTCCCGCCCTTTTGGATGGAATATATAATGTTGAAAGATATCAAGAAAAGGCATTTTAAATATATGTTTTTAAACAGTTAATGTTTTTTAAGATATTTATAAGAAGAGTTTAGTAAAATGATGGTAATATTTTTTTCAAAGCAGAAAATTACAGAAACAATTCAATGCTTATCGTGACAAAAGAACTTCTTGCTGAGAAAGTCTAATCACTTTCTAACTTATTTAGAGATAAATGTATCTATTTTTAAGTGACATAGAAAGCGAAAGTGAAAAAAGCTAACTTTTGTTTGCTATGATAATCACTGCTTTAAAGTTCAAAATTACGAGGCATTATACTATGAAATAGACCATTCAAGAAAAATGAGCCATTGTAACGGATAGCAATTGTCCAAAATAACTTTTGTAAAAGAAACATTTGTAGAAGTAATTTAAAAACATAATTTTATAGTTATATTACTTTTTCTACATTGGAGTGTTATGCTTGATATTATAAAATGGTCAAACACACACAATTTAAAACCTATTTAAAATTCTTGTAAGCTATGTATTACTTTAAATGACAAGACTGAAATATGTGCTCAAAAAAGTACACAAATGTATAAAATTCAAATTTGTACAAATGGCTCCAATTAACAATCATTAAATTTGTTTGAATATTTTCAGAACTGTACTGGATAATGATTGGAAATTCTTTTTTAAATGTTACATTCATGATTTTCTTTAAGAACAAATTTCACAATTGATTTTACTATACTAATTTTGTCTTAACATCCAAGTGCTACTTTGTTTTCTTCATTCATTGATTTCTCTCGATATATTTAATTGTATATTTCATAAAATTAATAATCAAATATTAGAAGGAGAATAATATATTTAAAATACATAGAAAATATCAAATGGAGAACAATAATATATTCATAAATTCAGAATATATAAAAGCATAAATGTTTTTATCTATTCTTATACTTTTCACAATTCTATATCTATTCTTGTATTTTTCAATTTTCGTTTTTTATACTTCTAATCATTCATATATATATATATATATATATATATATATATATATATATATATATATATATATATATATATATATATATATATATATATATATATATATATATATATATATATATATATATATATATATATATATATATATATATATATATATATATATATATATATATATATATATATATATATATATATATATATATATATATATGTATATATATATATATATATATATATATATATATATATATATATATATATATATATATATATATATATATATATATATATATATATATATATATATATATATATATATATATATATAATGAAGGATTAAGAAAGTATGATAGAAAAGAAAGAAAATTTTCGGACTGCGTTCGTATAATGATTGGATAGTTCTTAGTTGTTTAGTTCAAACCAATCTATAAATTTGAATTCAAAGCAGTTAAATTCCAGCAATAAAATATGGCAAATGTGAATCGATTATAGATGGTTTCTAAAAGTACAAATCAAAAGAATTCTAAAATAGAAACAGATATTTGTTTCCAGTAAATGAATAATAAAATAAAGTAAATATTTTTTTAAACATTCATTGAGAAAATGATGTACATTTATACTCAAAGTAAATAGAAGATGTTATTAAACAAAATTACGATTAGCTTTTAATTATGATTCCATTTGGTAAACAGATTATTCTTAACGTTAATATTATTTTTGATTCATGACATGAAATTTTGTTTTTACCTGCAGTTTTTGCACCTGGCTGGTTCTTATTTATCAGAGTATTTGCTTTATAAACGCTTACAAATTTTGACATATATTAAGAAAAATTATTGTAATAAGATTAGTGTTATTATATTCATTTGATTATATAATGCAGATTTAAAAATATACTCTGCGCGTCGGTTAAAATACTGCACCAAGAAGGAATTGCCAGTAGTGGCGAAATTCAGCAAACAGAGATAGGGTCAGGTCATTAGATTATAGGGCCACTATAAACGGCGATACACGTGGCAACAAGTAGAGGCAGAGAGAGAATGATAATGCGGATGGTGTCATGATGTGTGGCTCACCATTCCCTGTCAACCATTTACCAAAGTACATCTTTTGAAGGAAGCAGGGACATGGTCATCAAAAAACGTCCAATCATATTCGTTTAGTTAGAGCATGGTTCGACAGGTTATGACCTGGGAAGTAGTTGTACGCCTAGCAGGGCATGTTGGCTGCTGCGAGTAATATGCAGCCAGGGGTTATGAGAAGGATAACCCCTGGCCGCACTAATAAAGGACAGTAGGCAACCCCTGAAGGTAGAAGAGTGTCATTGGCTCCAGCATATCATTCACGTAAAGTTGGGATATCATGATGTCATAAATACTAACTAGAGGTGACCTGGTATCGTTCGCAGTGGCACTACAAACCATATTTTCTCGTTGTCTGTAAGGCATTGCGTTGGTGTGGCATTCCACATTTGCTGCAGGATTGAATCTTCCTCTACGTCTACGCTATACTCATAAGTGGCGACTATCACTGAAAAAATTGAAGCTTGGTTTATGTGAGAAGACGATCTGGTGCCATTGTGTAATCCACATCACTTTAAACAGGTAGCATTCCAGACTTTGGTGTCTCTGCTGCGGGCTCAATGACAGTCTTCTTACAGAGGCCAATAGCAAATAATTGACACTAAACGGTTATGACTTATATGGGATCATTCAGTTTCAGTAAACGTGCTCTAACTCCCGTCAGATATACACGCAGTGACGCCACTCTAGCTGTACGGACACCCCACAAACGTTTCAAAGTTCCATTTTCCAATCATCTTCGCCACAGACTGCGTATTGTGGATGTTTCCAGGTGTTTTTCAGTTGTGATTTACCTAAGGATCAAGAAACCATATCACTCTGTTCAGCATGACCCTTATAAACTCATCTGTTTACTCGAACTGACTCCGTCGAGGATGGCCAGACTTTGTCTGCAATTACTGGTGTCTTTTTCTAAAAGAACAAACTGTCCCCCATTTTTTTGTAAGCAGCAATAGTGGTGAGAATATTACCCACTCAGCCGGTTACTCACCTTATATCATTACCTACATGAGCTGAAGAGCTGTGCGTTTCCCATCATTTGCATAATTTGTTAAGGTGTTTGTACCTTGACATTTGCATAATTTTCTGTAAATTGTTTTTTTTTTTTTTTTTTTGGTGTTGCATTTTCAGTGTCGGGCAATGTATTAAGCAATCACCAATTTAAATCAGAAATAAATAACCTAAGATACATTTATCAAATTAAAAATAAATTATTATCTCTTAAAATGTTTTCTTCAATCAAAAACTGATTTCAAAATTTTAATTCACATATTAATATTTAAACACATAATGAAGTTTCTAGTTAGATTCTAATGAGATAAGTATCATTTCGAAAAACTGGTTAATTATATATATATATATATATATATATATATATATATATATATATATATATATATATATATATATATATATATATATATATATATATAAAGGAAATATAAAGTTACTCAAAAGCTATAAATCAAACCTTTACCACATATTGCCATATACTAAAACGGAACTCAGTCAATCATTTCCAGCAAAATGCTTTTATATTTCAACTGCGTCTTGGAAATTTTCTTGGGCTAATAATAAATTTTAGATTTTTCCGAAGTGTAAGAAAGCATAAACTATTATCATATTTATTACAACTTCAACATCAGTTTCTAAAAATATGGCTATTGTGTCTCACTGAGAAGAAGTGTTTAACCTTCCACGTTACTGTGTATGAATGGTAAACAGTCTAATTAACTGCTGAAATATTTCAAACTTGGGCTGTATTAAAACGCCGGATAGATACGAATACAGTCATTCATACACTGCTGTGAACAGCAGTTTATTCAAAGAAATATTGCTGGTTTTTGTCGTCAGAGTACTGATTTCATTTTTTGCATAGTGATGCCTAAACATTCAACTATAAGCATTAATTCCTAATTGCATTAATTCATGCTTGGTTTAACAATTTTCGATATAATTAAAATGCTCTTAGACACATGTTGAATCATTTTGCTTTTTCCCATTATTGAAAACATGAGCAGAGCAGGTTATCATTTCAAACTATTGATAGCATATTGCTGTTATATATTAAAATTCTTGTATATCAGAGTAAATTTTAGCTTCTTTTATTTTCCTCATATTCCTCATATATTTTTATATTAAGCTCTTTTATCTCCAAACATAAATTTGTGGATTTTAAATTTTAAAATTCTGAGTTTGATTGCTTGTTATTTTCAATAAACGAATTTTATAAAACGAATATTTTTGAGTATTTCCCAGTGTTAAATTGAATGAACTTATTTAAATTATTTTACAACATATAAATAAACAATTTCGACACTAAAAAGGCATACATATCAGATGATTAAATAATTTAACTTCTAAATGTATGTATATATATATATATATAATAGGAAATTAAGTAGCGATGTTTTATATTTATTGAGATATTTACTTAGTCATGCATAAAGCAATCGTTTTTCAAAACAGTATTATGTATATCTGTTTTTGTATGTAAAAGGAATCTTTATTTCATTTGCTACTTCTTAAAGTAAGAATTTCAAAATTACATTTTTTCACAAAACCAATCTCATTAATACTAAAATAAAACTGACTGCCAAATTATACATAAAACTTTTATTTTACTAAAAGAGGATGCTTAATGAAATTGAATTACTACTCTTAATTTTTGGAGAACTATTTTTAAAATTTCAATATTTGAAAAAAATAATATTTCTATAAGCGAAGTAGTCGTCTATTAAAAAGTCCTCGGATGAATAATTAGTTCCATCTTCATAAATTCAAATCGTGTTTTATCTTATATCAAATTCTTGATTTGAAATCATATTAAATTTTTTCTTGTAATAGATTTAAGATATCTTATAATCGTCTATAAAAAAAACATTGTCAAATCAACAAATTTTTTAATCTAAAAAATGCCTTGGATTTCATTACATTTAATATAATATGCAATAAAAATGCAATTAACTATTGTGAACTAATTAAATTAAAAAGAATATCTTTCGTAAAGAGATTTAGAGTATAACATCAATAAACATTTAATTAGCCAATATTTTTTATACATTTAAATTGTTCCCTAATAAATATAATTTTTAAATTTAATATTATAATTCTTGTTTGAAAGGATTTTAATTTTCGTAATATTTTTTATCATTTAAACTATTAAAATAAAAAGGAGTATAAAATTAATACGTATGATAATACTAAAATTTATACCATTCTCTGTGTTAAATATGATATTCAATTTACATTTGCCAAAAATTTATTAAATTATGTCAACAAAATTGGTGCTTTGTTACGCTATCATATAAATAACAAAATTTAATATTAGTCCTTTTAATTTTGCATGCATTATTTTTATATGAGTGAAATTAATGTAAATGAATATTAATTCTAATTTTTTGACCCCACAAAATGAATAAAAATGGGCTCCTTTTTTCATAAATATCTATACAATTTTCATTTAATTTAGAGATATCACATAAATTTCATCTTTGTAATTCAAAAATATAATTTAATATTCGCTTGATGGAAACGCAATCAATATATTTTTCCTTTATATTAGCATAGTAATAACTTTATAATAAACTATATAAATAAATATAATTTAGGAATTATTATAATATTTTTATTTTCTAATTCCTTAAATTAATTTATAATTAAGCTCAAAATTCAGAATTTAATAAAAATATATTAAAAGTGATTTTTAAAATTTGAAACAGCTGTTTGTCAATCAAGACTATTTACTTTTCAATTTTATAAAATTAGAAATGGAAGAAAAAAATTTAGAACAAATTTCAAACTGCTAGTATTAAATACTGATCAATATATTAGCAAAGATAACACGGTTTGAGAAATAATATATATCTCTCCATAGATTTCATTTGTTTATTTTTTTGCTTCATAATTATTTAATTTATGTTATTTAGAACAGTAACATAAATACTATAAATCTTCACGTTAGTAAAATTCAATTAATTTCTTTTTCTTTCTTTTTATTTCTAAATTCTTGCTTAATGTTAGGAAAAATGATTAATTAGAAAGATATTTTTTGCAGAAATTTTTAAATTTCTCACATTAAACTATATTAAAATATTTCTTTTAAGTGTGATAAGTGAGCCCCACGTATTTTCAAATTGTCTCGTATATTTCAGTATCGGAAAAACATTTTGCATTTAGAGTTGATGTTCAAACATTATCCGTGTTTAACATATGTGTATGTCATTTTATAATGATTTTATTACATACACACATTTTTTAACTCAACTTGTATCATTAGACATAAAGTACTAACTTTTTAAAAACTGCATAGTTACTGAAACGTAACATGATTTAAAACACTTTACAATGTTTTTGAATAATTTATAAATAGGTTTCTAGCATTGTAGTGTCAAAACTATTCAAATACTATTATTATTAAATTTTCCTTCTTTTAATTTTTTTAAATTTTCAATGAAACACATGAGTGAATTATTTATCGCTTAAGCAAAATGATGGAAATTTTCATTCAAGTTAATTAACATAAGCACATTCCCTTAAATACGTGTCAGTTACACCCTTAAAAACTGTTCACATCTGCATAGGGTTACCATATCCACATTGCAGAGTTTTCATTATCGTTTTATAAATTTTTTATGCATTTGAGAACATTGCTTCCCTAGAGCAAAATTATTATTAAATTTAAATCACAAAATATGCTTTCAAACCACTAAAAAGTTATGCATCGTGTAAAAAATCCTGAATTAGCCCTAGGTAGCAAAAATATCAATAGGCGCATTAAGTTCATTTCAATAGTCTGAATAATTTGATTTATTATTGCCATTTCAGCTTAATTGATGCTAATGACTTTCTAATGCGGATCGGGCAATTAAGAGATTGGTTTGGGGAAAACTGTTATTAAATAGTAGAAATAAATAAGAAAAAGTGATCACTCTTGGCAATAATTTTTATTGGAAAAAAGAAGCGTTCTAAGCATATAAATCTATTTATTTCTCTTTTCATACTATATTTATCGCTTCATTAGTACATTATAAGTTATTCATTATTATATATAAAAGTCATTATTATAGTAAATTTTCTTCGCTTCTTTTTTAAAGGAAATATATTTTAAAACTATGAAAAGTAAGTTTTTTTCAAAAATTTAAAACTCTTCTAAACGAAGATTATATTGGCATTAATGCGGAATGTTTGAAATTATATTACATTCAATGAAGGTATTTTTTAAAATGTATCATTTTTTAATGTTTCTGAATTATTTTATTTCTTATCAAACTTTAGTAATATTAAGGAATAAAAAACAGCAGCATTACATTTTCGTAATATTTTGCCTAACATTGCCTAATGTGTGTAAAAATATATTTATAATAGTATATAAATAAGTATGTTTTCTTATTATCAAGTATTAATGTAAAAATAAAAATTATATAAATCTATTGATACACAAATATAAAGTATACTCATATTTTGGGTTTTTAGTGTAGTTTATTTTGTAGACATTATTCATGAAAATTATGTAATTGCATTTACACTATATAAAGAAAATTGTATAAATTGAAGCTCGAAATTTAAAAAGAATTTAATGTAAAATGACAGATGATTATCGAATATATAGTAACTAGTAGTAATAAATAATAAATGTTATATATTCACTATAACACTAAATAAAATTAATATATTTTTGAATTTTTATTAATTAAAAAATAATCCTTACCAAGAGCATTTGCTTTAATAAAATATGAAAATACCCTGTTCCATTTATTCATTTAAATGCATTATCAAGAAATAATTAAGACTTTGTGAATTCAAATTAAAAATGAAAATAAAATAATTCTCATAATAGATTTTAGTAATATATTGCTCATGTCTTTAATGGTATCAATATTACGCCTATTATTTATTAAAAGCAATGGTTTTGAAGTATCCAGTAAAGATTATTTAACTCTAACTATTATTTACCTAAATCTTGGTAAATGATCCAAAGTAAATCGTAACACGTATTGCTTTCATTAGAAAGCTATTTTAAAGATAATCTTAAGTAATTAAATAAAGAATATAATCCAAGTAATTAAAAATAGAATTAAGGCAGAATTTTTGATAAAATATTATAAGTTTTGTTGTTATATTAGCAACTTTATTTTCTAAACTTCTGCTGTAGTTAAACAATAGTAAAGTTATAATAGTCATTTCTAAAACGCTGAAAATGTTTAATAAAATTGTTAACGTATCTACTTAACACAAAATATCCAATAATTATTTTGACTTGACTCAATGTGGGAACAATAGCTAATTGTAATTGACAATGATATATTAATTGTAAACAAATGATAATTTTCATTGATGAAACTATATATTGCATAATGAGACTTATATACACGAAATAAAATTTAGTTTTATATCATGTTTATTAAAATCTACTACAGCAATTGCGTACGTTTCTCCTCAGAATTTAGAGATTACTGGAATTTGTTTTAAAAATTTACATTATCCAATTATATATTGTCTGTGTTACCCCTGACTGACATTAATGTAAAAAAGGTCATTTATGACAAATAACTCTGTTATAATGCGTCTTTGCTAGCTGTCAATTTAATGAATGAAGAAAATAAATTTATATAAATTATATTGAGAAATAAATAAAATAAGAAGAAACGATTTTCTAGTTTATATAGTAAATCCATAAATTAATTAACAATGTACTTTCAGTGTAATAAAAAATGTCAATATGTTATTTTATTATAAATGAATATCTTTCAAAGATTTTTGATTTTCAAAGATTAGATTCTTATTTGTCACAACTCTTTCATACAACTGTTGTCTTTATAATTCTTAGGGTTTCATTTAAATAATATAGAAAAAGTTTGAAAATATATTAAATTGGTTGACTTGGAGAGATAAAAATGAAGAAAATTATATGTGCATCTTTTTGCTATTACAGGGAATATCCTATTTTTCAGAATGAACAATTTAAAATCTTTGAAAAGTACTTTAACACGTTTTCACACGCACACAAACGCACACACGTACACGTACATACGCACACGTACACACAAACACACCCACGCACACGTACGCACGCACGCACGCACACACACACACACACACACACGTTTCTTATATTTGATTTATATCCCGCATATTAATAAGGATAAAAATGAGAGCAGAGGAAAGTAACTAAGGCTCAAAGTTTGAATTCAAACCTCCACAAGTAAAATTAATTTTGACATATAGAGATTTGATTCAATGTTTTCAGCTTTTTTTGTTTTTAATTTATTTTAAAAGCAAAATTGATTTTTGATCATGAATATTTGATATGGTTTTGGAGCAAAATTATGTATAGATGGAAGTTTAACTGGGGTGCAACAATCTAAATTTCGAAGACAATTGTCGGCATTTGCTCTTTCTTCTATTTACATTTCATTTAAATGATATTTTGTTACTAGATAAACTATTTAATTTAAAAAAATATTTTTACAAGAAATAGAGAAGTTATAATAAATGTAAGACTGAATTGTTATTTGCTGTGATTTTTATGTATTTATTCTGTGCCTCTGCCTCGTCTTCAATGCTTTGAAATTTTCCTATTGATTTTTTTTAAGTGTGAAGTAAAAGACTATATTCAACTGGTAATTGATGATATTATGATAATTCTATTTTATCACCGTATGTGTGTTGCATATATCATATCATTCAATACTTAACAATTGACAATGTTCCAATCATTATGTTTGACGAATTGTGTCAGTGTTAGAGTAGTTCTGTTTCATAAGTTGTTTAATCTTCAGAGCTCTTATCAGTGTTCACAGGAAAGTGTTTTTATAATGTTTTCTAAAGTAAATTAAAGTAATAAAAATCTTAAATTTGTGCATATTTCACTATAGAAAAGTAGAAAAAGAAGATAAAAACGGCCAACTATTGCACATTACATAAGCAAATTCTATGACTTAAATATAGATAAACATGAGAGTTCTGAAATTTCGGGCATTGAAAACGAAATTTTGTTGCAATTTGTATACTTTCTTATTAATTAATTAGATACCCAGATTTTTCAGAGCTATTTGTACTCCAAAATAATTTCGTTACATAAGATAAGAAATTTTAAAATTCATAAAAATTTAAAAAGAAAAATATGTTGCACATTCTACAATGTTCATTCTTTATTCCAACCAACTGTTATTTGAGATAGCTTTATAATCATCCTATAGTTCCAATACTGATTTTATGTTTTAAAAATAATTTTGAACTCTATTATGAGAATTATTTAATGAAAATTATTAATTAAATAAATCGCAATGAAATATATTTTGCAGTATTTGATTCAAAGAAATATCATCCAAATTTTGTTAATGTCGAGAAAACATATTTTCCAGTCTTCTTCAGGTTACATAAGTCAAAGTGGTTTTCAGCAGTTTTAAGAAGATCAATAAAAATTATCCTGCTTATTATAAACAACTTCTGCTCTCGAAATATGACGTGTCAAATTTTCTTGATACCAAATAAGTCATCCATTCATCTTCTCTGAAATTTGCACTTTCGTGAACATCACTCGCGTCAAATTTTGAAATATTAAGGTTAGCGCTTGATGACTAATTCTCCTTATACGAGTGCACCAATCAATGCAAATCATCTGATTTAGGATTCAGTTAATTTGGATTACGAATCCATCTTGTGATGGATAAATATTCATTATCCTGAATGATAATATAGTTAAGGCTTACGGCAAGCAGGCTAATTAATTATCCATACAATTCTTCACCTAGATGCACATTTCCCGATCCTTTTGTATTTATCCCCGATTCATGAATATTACTCGATCATGATCGTTTGCATGATGGGGGAGGAATCTGCTTAATTATAATGCTGATGCGACTCGGAATGAAAATGATTGGTCATGCAATTAGAGATTTATTGTTATCTGAGCTTCAAACATGTCTCCTCAGAGGCCTTTTCTTGAAATTTGGGTTTTAAAATATCTTAGGATTTAATTCCCTTGAGGTAATAAGTAAGTTTATTTTAGTAATGTTGTTTGGAATCATATATTAAATAGCGCAGAAACACTCTTTACTAAGGATTAAATTCCCAAAATAAAAATATAAGGAAGGCAAGTTTAATGAAGCTACACAAAATTACTTTTAATAATTGAAATGCAAATAATTTTAATTTGAAAATACCAAAGTATGTAATGGCAACACAGAACTCATGCTACCTTTATCAAAATAAGTTAAAAATTAATAGCATTAAATTCCCACGTGAAGAAGAGGTGTAATCTTGCATTTTGTTCAAATAATTAGTTTGTAAATTCTCTTGCAAATTATGCTTTGAAAATAAAGTTTAAATCAAAATATTAGCATTGTGATTGCTCAAGCATTATATCATTAAAATGTTTCTAAATTACTCATTGAGAAAATTTTATATGACATTAAAATTAAAGTATATGACTAAATTAATCATATATTTATAATTATTTAGACGTCATCCGTCTCCCAACGCAGATGTATCAAATTAAATCCAAACTTCATATATCCAATATTATCCCCAGTTCAATTATTACCACTTTTGTTGTTGATGAAGGATACTTAACACAATGCAATATTCTATAATATTGCTTTCTTTTATATCACTTCAAACTTATGCATTCTTGCTTCGTTTCTTTTTTAAAAAGCTCAAATGCAATTTATGAAATACATTAATAATTTTTGTTTTATGAGAAATGTATAAAAAGACTAAAATAAAGAACTATAAAACATGCTATACACTATTAAGGTTGTTTGTAAAAGTTGGGCGGAAATACTAAATATATTATTTAATATAAAAAATTATAAAGGGAAAATATTAAATATTTATTGGAAATATAAGCTATACAGTAACAAATAATACGCAACTTAACTTTATTATTAAAGGTAACGTTTTATTTTTACAAATAAACTTAAATGAGAAAATTAATGAAATTATGGATTACGAATTTATTTGTTATATGATTTGAATTTATTTATTAGATATTCAAATAGAGATCTTTTTAATATCAAAGATTTAGAGGCTGTATTTTGATGGTAGACGATAAAAAGTGGAAAATATTTCATAACATACCTGTGCATAATTAATGTACCGAGAAGTGAACTAAGCTACTTTCTCAAGACATCTGTAATAATGACAAAAAATCGCTAGTTCTTATGTTAACATGTTGTTGTTGTTGTTGTTGCTAGTGACAGATCAACCAATTCCAAAACTAGACAAACTCCACAAGACCATTAACAGCCAGGAAATCCAAAAACATAAGGGGCTTTGAAAAAGCCTCTTCCAAGTTAAAATTAAAGCACAGCTCAAGATTACTGATGTGATTCCTGTTTAGCTTTACACTTTGCTCACAGACTAAAAGTCTTTTAACCCAGCATACATTTGAAGAACCTTAGGTGGCCACTGGTCAAATGCAAGTCTGTTGGCTTCTAGTTCCATCAAAAAGTAAGGTGACAGAAAGACGTTTTCTTGGATATCAATTATGAGGAGGTGGAATCCTCCAGACATTCATAAATGTTTCATTGGAATTCTCTGATTGTAGGGATTTAATTCTTTGTCTTTGCAAGAAATTGTAGTATGAAATATATTGCAATAACTAAATAAATAACATCAATTGTAAAATGCAACCTATGTGAAGAATGATCAGAGTTTTTCTCTCATGTCATTGTTTCAAATCATGGGCGTTTATAATCAATTGGACAAAATGATTGTTTGGTATCAGGAATCCAATATTTCCTATTTTTATTACAATGTTTAATGTTTATTTAAAAATATAAGAATCTGAATTTATTTTAAGAAATGGATGCTTTTTTTTCTAAATGTTTATGTTTTTACTTTTAGCAGATATTTTTTTTGGATTTTGCTTAATAAGGTTTTTATTAAAGGTGTATATATATATATATATATATATACATATATATATATATATATATATATATATATATATGTATATATATAATATATATATATATATATATATATATATATATATATATATATATATATATATATATATATATATATATATATATATATATATATATATATATATATATATATATATATATATATATATATACATACATATATATATATATATATATATCAGCAATCTGATACATTTATTATGATCTTAAAAACTGATCTCAGTTTTACTGAAAGCAATTTTTCTTAAGTGCTATATTTATTAGTCCGATAATTCTTATCTCCTTGCATATCATGATAAATCTAAAGAAATAAGAAAACAGATCGTGATTTTGTTTTGTTTTAGAGATGAGGTAATGTGTCTGATAAATTTAATTCCAAAATGCTAACAAAAAGTAAGCACAAATATTTTATACATTTTGAAATACTATTCATAGTTAATTCAATTGGGATAAGGGGCATATATTGTATTTCGTATCACACACTATATGTTACTAATAAAAATGAAATGATTTTAAACCATATAAGGTAATTTTTTTCAAGAAATTCAAAGCTTAAGAAATGTCATTATTTAAGAATGACATTCAACGAATTAGAATAAAAATGTGACTGATTTCACTAAAAATTCATAACTCTTAATCTCCACCATTAATCAGTGACATCTAGAAATGAAATATATCGTTGATAGCCAACGACCTTAAGAAAAGTAAATCATTGGCAACGAATATTCCTTTCATTAAGGAATTCCCTCTTTACTGATTGATGTTGAATGTCTCCTAAGACTGATAGTACATCACTTGGCTCTTCCATAAATCATGGCCACCATGATTAGAAAAAGTACAGATTCCAAAAATATTCTTTCCAAATAACATTTAAAAGAAAATATGCT
Source organism: Latrodectus elegans (assembly GCA_030067965.1). Classification (NCBI taxonomy): domain Eukaryota; kingdom Metazoa; phylum Arthropoda; class Arachnida; order Araneae; family Theridiidae; genus Latrodectus; species Latrodectus elegans. Next base: position 5,756,924 of record CM057815.1, read on the forward strand.
TAAGATTTTTGCTTATAACGTTAGACTTTGAGATAAAATTGATTAAAGGTATACATTACAAGGTAATATTAAATAATAATAAAATAAATGACAATATATCAAATAAATGCATTAAATAAATTTATTTTATGTTGAAAATTAAAGTGTCTGAAAGTTTCTTATGCAACCACAGGCATTTTAGCAACTCCTGCAATTTACGTAGCTGCCAAAAAGTTGACTTTGTAATATATTCATGAAAGTAAAGTCAACACAATAAATAATTCAGATGTAAATAAATTAATACATCTTTTTTATATTAAGTAATACAACAATGGCGTTTATGGATTATTTTTAAAGATATTTCATGTGTTTAAATTGTCTTATGTTCAAATCTTACATGAATGTGGAAAATAACCTAATTTTCAAAAGATGCAATCTTACATATCATGACTTAGTAAAATAAAATCTTTTATGATATGTCTAATGTAAGGAAAAAGTTAATTAAAGTAAGCTTTCTGTTTATATCATTTTTATGATCCCCAGGGAGTGCTACTTTCAACTAAATGCAGATTCTTCCTGGTAACTCTAAATAACATTTCGCACAAAGTTTAAAAGAAAATTAGTAAAAAATGTGATTTAATTACTGGGTGTCATTAAAATCAATGACTTCCCTGATACCAGTTAAATAATAACTTTGAAACATACACTTTATTTCTTAATAATAGGTAATGAGAAAATAGATATTTACATTAATTAACAGTTAACATATGGAATCGCATATCTCTTAAAAGTTGAACTCCTAAAATTTTAGATTTAGTCTGAAAACGAATGTAATTCCTAATGGAAAATGATGATGAATTAAATTGCAAATAGTAGTTTTCTTTAACATATTTTGTTGGAGTAAGGTAAACTAACAAACGAATCATTATTTTTTCTGATCATTAGTGATCAGAGATTTAAAACTAGAAGAATACATTCAAAAGTATTTATAATATCAGAAAATTCCCTGTAAAACTGTAAAATTTAATCTATATGTGTAAATATTTTAAAAGAATTAAATGAATATCTCATTTTGGGACGAATCCTTTTCAATGTACCTTACCTGGAATTAGTTTCAAATCATAAAATATTTCATTTATTGAATAACGGTTACTCTTCTAATATAATTCTGAATTTTAATATGAAATTAGTTATTTTTCTTACACTGTGCATAGATTAAATACTTTCCTTGAGTCAAAGTTTCAATAATTATTGAAGAAACCGTTATAATTATCGTTTGTAGTTTTACAATGGCTGAAAAAGAAAGTAAACAGAACAAATATCATTGTTCCCAAGTGTGGAAAACTTGGGCTGTCCTCCCTGCTTTTAAAATTTTATAGTCTCATAAAAATAATATGGCTTAAACTAACTCAATGAATAATTTTGTCTTAGCTTATCTCATTATGGAAAAATTTGTTTATTGATATTATTTTAAATAATAGTTTTATCATGAATAATTTGCGTATCACCGTAAAAATTATTTTTATTTTTAAGACTATACGGAACTATATAATATTAATATGGAAGTATCATGTTTTAATTACCTTTACTTTTAAGACTATATATGGAACTAATATGAAAACTAGATAAATAAAAAAATTAAATCATTACTCTAGCATTTTTTTAATTATTTTTAAGTATGAATTTTACTATGGAGTTAATTATGACCAACCGTCACTAACTGAACTAAGCAACAAAATGATAAGCACATATTTTTTGCTGATATTTTTTTATTTAAAACAGTTATAAAATGAAAGTATGTAAATCGCAATATTTACTCAAAATATCTGAACAAATCATAACTTGATGAGATTTTCTTATCATATACGTATCTTAGGCATACAATTTTCACAATAATTGCAATTAAAATAATCACCTTCTTATGAAAGAAACGTAGGAATTTATAAACAGTCAAATGATTGTTTTATAAAAAATATGTAATTGATTTGTTTTATCTGTAGCCAAATTGAAATTTATATAAACAATATTCTAAAACGTACAGGTGTCTTCCTTAAATTATAGTGACAAAAATAAAACATTTGATTACAAAATTTTCTAAGGAGCAAAAAGAACAAAGAATGAATTTAATTTCCTGTAAATATGCTTTCCAAAATGATCTCCTTACAAAGACTGCAGGTAATAATGGTGCTTAATTTTAGGTATGTAATTTTGTTCAAAGTCATGTGGTTCATTAAGTCTGAGAAATAATTTAGGTGTATGTAAATAAGTAGGTGTTTCTGAGATAATTTGGAGACCAATGTATAATTCCAACTATTTAATTAAAAACATAAATTTTATAATTATTCTCAACGAATATAATTATCAGTAAATTATTGTGGGAAGTGGTTACAATTTAAAGGTATTTTTTTGATTTATATTACTGAAATTATTAGAAATATATACTTCTATCTTAAATGCTACCGAATTTTAATTTGGCAAATTTTCCTCAGAAGACTTTGTCCAGAGGCATCCAAAAAAGAAGTCACTACCCTGTAATCCAAAATGATATAAGTTTGAACATCATTAAGTCTATATACAATATTTAAAAAAATCGCTTCAAATTAATATAATTGAATTTACTCTTGGAAATATTGGCAATCATCAAAAAATGATGTCACACTCTTTGCCAATGGAGGATTGATGACGTCCGGTTGAGATCCCATACTCCCATGTGAAAAAATGTAAACAGAATGCTACTATGTTTTTGATACGTAAGGAATATAGATGCGTGAACATCGAAACTAAATCTTATATATAATATCTTGTAAATATACTTGTCCTCCTATGTTATTTAATAATAAATAGATAGATATAGATATTGGAGAAGTTTACTTTGATCATGTGTATAGATGGAGCGTTACTGAACGTATCCCGGGACGAATAAGGTAAGAGAAAATTTTCTCTTACAACTTGATTTCTTTTGGTGATTGTAATGTTACCGAAATTTACAATATAATCAGACAATTTTAGCTACGTTACATAGGAAGACTAAAACATTGAAACTATATTAACAAAACTCTCAATTAAAATTAAATTATTTTAAAAGCTAATTAAATTAAGTAACAAATAGATTTGATTGAAATATTTTTATGAAAATTCAAATTGGTAAGAAACATCAAACAAAAATTTCATATTGATATAATTGAAAGTTTTACATTTCCCAATAATTTTTCCACACATTTCATTAAAGAATAAAAGAGAAGAATTTTTATAAGATTTTTTTGAGTTTAATGTAAAATATTTTCCGTAAATTTTCTATAAGAAGAAATATACTTATATATATATATATATATATATATATATATATATATATATATATATATATATATATATATATATATATATATATATATATATATATATATATATATATATAAATATAAGTATATTTCTTTTTATAATATCTTTATATATATATATATCTATATATATATAAATATAATCTAAATCTTATATATATATATATATATATATATATATATATATATATATATATATATATATATATATATATATATATATATATATATATATATATATATATATATATATATATATATATATATATATATATATATATATATATATATATATATATATATATATATATATATATAATAGTTCAAAATTAATAACGGAATTTATATTGAGCATACAGCAGTATAAATAAGAGAATTGATTTAGCATTTTGGGGGATTCTGAAGAAGATTTATGAACATGAACTGATCTTTTTAATAGTTACAATAAAAAAGTTCATTTTCTTAAAAGCAGAGGTCGTGAGAAGAGAAATAGAAAACAGGGATATTTATTCTAACGACAGCATTTTTCACGAATGACAATAACCTAAAAGCTCTCACGGAAAAACCACTTTTGTTTACTTTAAATATTTTTCTCACAATAGAGAGTCTCAAAATTCTAGATACCTCACTTACGTTGATTCAAGGTGATGAATCATAAATTATACGTAAACAAAGCATGAAAAATGCCTTATTAATTTAGATTATTTTCAAATTTCATGAGTTTTTACAAAACGTAACTAAATCGATTTTCACACATACGGGTATACAAAACTGTTTTTATCTATCTATAATAAAATTTCTTTGTCAATCATTTGGGAAATAACAAAGAAAATTACATTGTATGTAATTTTAAAACATTATAAATAGTCATTTCATAACTATAAAATTTATATGCAGACTTATATTTTTTTTTATAATTTTTTTCTTTAAATTTAATTGTGAATTTTACATTCCAACATGAAACATTATAATAACTACTAATTTTTTGTCATATATTCGTTAGGGAGTGCAATATGTAAAAAGGAGAAATTGATAAGGTATACTGAATTTTGTAGTTAAGAAGTATACAGAAATTTTAATACCAAACAGTAAAGTAAAAATATGTTTTATAATAACTATGAATTCATAGTATAAAATTTCATCAGTTCGCAAAAGCATAATTTATTGTATATAAACAAATTATTTCTTACATCTTCTGGTCACTTCTGCTATTAAAAGTAATAACAAACGATATTTCGTTTATTGAATTGCATTTCTATTTTTCATGTGAAAATTGAATGCACACTTTTAGAAACTAATAATGTTCTTCAATATGAGAAATTTAAATAAATTTAAAAAAAATTCAATAAGAAATACACATCTTCAATTATAATAATTTTACTAGGCCGAAGGATAAAAATCACATAAATTTATTAACTTTTATTTGCTTCTTGAAAAAATATCTAAGCATTTTTTATTTTACAATTTTTTGACAGAAATTTATGATACCAGAAATAATATTAGTTTATTTTTCATACATTTTATAAAACATGTATGTGGGATTAGAAAGAATTAATTTTTGATTTTTAAAAACTAAATATTTAAATTTTTTAATAACTTAATTTTGATTTTATTTCATGGAGTTTAATTAAGAACATAAAATTTTTCATCGTAATTTTTAAATATAATATACATTTCTTATATGTTTTTAACATTGCAATCAATATTTGATAGAGGAAGTTGTTAATATAGATATTATAAGTTATTAAACTAAAATTGATTTGTAAAAACAAAATATTTTTTTTTTACAAAACATTGATTGGAAATGTGATAATAACTAATATTTTTCCATTTATAAGTCTAAAGAGAGAAAAATCATAGGAATCTCATTATATTTATATTTTAAAATAAAATAAATCAATTTTCAAAATTAATGCTTAAGTATTGTAAGATAAGTAAATATCTTAAATTCTTAATTTAAATCATGATAAATAAATACAATTTTGAGGAAGAGATATGCATAAAAATATTTCTACGAGTAAAGTCTTTTTTATATTTATTTAGTATTGTACCGAGCTTCAGGGTTTCGAGTAGATTGAGAGTTGCATAAAACAGCCACTCAATGAACACAAGACTTTTATTCGTAAAAAATTCCAATTATACAGCTACAATTCGTCAGATACAATAAGTAACAGCTTCCAATCACAGGTCTCAAATACCTCAGACAGAGAACAGCTTCTTTGTACTAGCAGTCATGACATCGTCTTCACTCACTGTCTTCACAAAACTGCTTGCCTTCTATGTCAGGCTGCAGTATTTATACCTGAATTGGCGGGGAAATCTACCAGTTTCGCAAAGGTTCTTGAAGTTTCTAGGCTATACCGCTAAATATTGGTCCTAGAGCTTAGGTGATGGATGTTTCCAGAAGTATCTATTTCTCGCCAAGTCGCCAAGATTCTCGCTAACTGTCGCCAAGTTTTCTCGCCAAAACATCACCAAGTCATCAAATTATTAGAAAACCCGCTTTTAACGTATAACACGTCTAAATACCGCAATGTTTGCCAAAAATGTGAGTATTTTGCATTTGTCTGACATATTTTAAGACAAATATAATAATTATTTTTAAATTTGTAACATTGCTCCCTCTCAAGGACTGCAAGTCCCGGGCAGTACAATCCCCTGATAAAAGGCCAAATTTAATGTAAAAAATTTACATTTTAAAAGAATACAGAACACATTACTTACACAAGAAATTAAAAATACAAATACAAAAAATAGAAAATAGTAAAATAATCTGTACTATTTACAAAGAGACTATGGTCTACTAATTTTTATTTTGCATGACGATAAGGAGCTAATCTATCCTAATGCACAATTGGTTTTAAAGAAGATGATTTCCTTATACGAACCACGACGTTATTCAATCTTTTGAGGTTTGTGTTGAGAAAGTCCATTATGTTGAATTGGGATCCAGAAACAAACTTTGTCACCTTCCTGAAATCCATGTCATGTCGCTCTTGTGTCATACCTTGTCTTCATTCTTTCGGTCGTCAGGTTGATTCGGTCTCAAACAAAGTTATGGATATCTTTAAGAAGTGCTTGAATGCCTCGAAGGTATGCCTTTGGCGATGAAGATGCATCCGATGGACGACCAAACTGCAGATCACAAGAAAGACGAAGTTTGCGACCAAAGAGCATTTGTGATGGAGTATTTCCGGTAGTCTCATGGACAGATATGTGATATGCAAGCAGAAACAGCGGTAGCTTCAAATCTCAATCTTGCTGATTTCTGGAAACCATAAGTGAGAGATTATTCAATATGGTTCGGTTAAACCTCTCTATAATGCCTTCCGATTGCGGGTGTAATGGTGTGGTCTGCGTCTTGTCTATTCCGAGAATTTGACACATACCTTTAAACACAGCAGAGGTGAAATTCGTCCCTTGATCTGTATGAATTTGTAAGGGTGTGCCGAATCTGGAAACCTATTGCTGGGTTAGAACCTCGGATACTGTATTCGTTTTTTGATCGGGGATTGAAAACGCTTCAGGCCACTTAGTAAAGTAGTCCATAACAACTAGGATGCATTTGTTGCCATTTGAAACTCGTGGTAAGGGACCCAAAATGTCCAATGCTATTCGCTCAAAAGGTGCTCCTACGTTGTACCGCTTCAACCTTCCTAGGTTACGTTTCTTTGATCCCTTACGTGAAAACACACTGATCACAATATTGGCACCATTTCTCTACATCTTGCCTATTTTTGCTCCAATAGAAGTGTTCTCGAAATTTCTGTATAGTATTAATTAATCCGAAGTGGCCTCTAGTTTAGCTACCATGCAATTCTTTCAAAACATTTGAAGTTCTTGATTTTGGAAGAACAATCTGCCATTTGAAATTACGTCCATCATCGGGCATCCATTTCTTGTATAACATTCTAATATGGAGTGGATCCCAAAGAGCCCAATATTGTTTAACAGCAGGACTGTAGGTGGAGATGTCCTACCAACTTAATCTCATAATGGAAGATTCCTTTAATTCAAAAATTGGATTTATGTCTGTGTCTTCTTTTTAAGCTTCTCTAAGTCCTCTATCTCTCAATGGATCTGGTTTCGATGGCGGTGAAACTGTAACTTAGCGTACAGAATGATTTACTAATTGATAGTTCGTCTTTACTCTGGAACAGTATCGGCAACTTCCATTACACGGTGTCCTTCATAAAGCATCAACATTTCCATGAAGAGTTCCTTTGCAATAACGTATTTCAAAGTCAAACTCCCGGATTCGTTGAATCTAAATGTGAGTATTTGCCCAAAATGTGAGTATTTCTGATCTGTCTGAGATATTTTAAGACAAATACAATAATTATTTATAAATTTTTAACAGTATTATGGAAAATCAACACAGTTATCACAAATAGATTAAATATCATTCATTTAAAGCAAGTATAATATATTTTTATGGTTTTATGTATAACATATTATATTTTAAAAAAGTACATAAGCAAGTAATAAATTGGAAAATAATTTACAATGTCCAAGATATTTCTATTTGAAACTATTTTAATCTGAAAACTCAGTTCAATCATAAACTAGTTATTAGCATATTTTGCATTATTTAGTTAATAAAAATTAATTAAAATTAATCAATATGACTAAAGATAAATTCAAATAAAAATGCAATCATCATTAATTAAGGTAATTAAAATTTTTGCAAAATCAAGTAACACATCTATCACATACTCTGTTTTATTTTTTGCTAATTCTTATGTTCATATTATTACAATATTCAATATAGTGAACACTTATTAAGTTTTACCGGCACGCATGACCTTATTTAACTGAACTGTTTTCAATTTTGTTTTTTGAGTTGCTCAGAAGTCACTTTTCTAAATCATTGAATTATTGGTATTTCTTCTGTGAATGGAGAAATTTGCTTAGGAAAGTACAGAACGCACACATCAGAACTTCCTAAGCTACATATCTCCTTGAATTATTGTTATTGATCACTTTAGGCTTAATTCTTTTCTTAGTTCAAGCAAACAATTTTCAACAGTCCATTAAGATATTACGAACACATTATCCTTTATTTTTCTCTTTATGCAATGGGTTTTAATACAATATCTCTTATATTGCGCTAGTGTTTCATATAGACCATGTTTTCTTAAGGAAAATCTCAATTGTTTTTCAGTATATTAACATCTTTGAATTTTTTTGAATAAATTGGTAGCTATTCAGTGTTTTGGAATCATTTATAGAATGATAGTTTTAAAAACCAACATCCCATTCAGTGTTACTAACAATATTCGTTTTCTTTGCAAGGGATATTTGATTTAAAAACTGCTTATTTGAAGATAATTTTGTTGATGTGAAAGTTTTTATCATAAATTTTGTATTTTGCAATAAATCATGGAATCTTTATTATGATTCCCCGTAACTTAGAGTGTTTGACACTTTACTCGTATACATAATTTATGTTAATTTGATGAAATTTTCGCCTAGAATCTTATTTTAATTACATAAGCAGAAGAATTTATTTTAAACAAATGAACACACACTGAGAGTGTTTGCTATTCATACATATTTGTAAGTGAGAAATGAATTAAAATACTTAGGAGAGACAGAATTATTTTTTAATTTATACCTATTAAAAAGTAAATAAAACACCATTCAAATCAAAAACATCATCATACAATGTGAGTACCTCAAAATTTCAGAAATGAGGCCCGGTAAGAAGAAGAGAGTTATAAAGCGTGTCAACCCTCAATCTCATATCCGCGAAGAAAGTTTTCGATTTTACTTGAAGGACTCAATTGTGAAAATATAAGGACTGTTACTTTTAGCCTTTAGAAATTTCTAGAACAACCCAGAAAATTTGAGAGCATTCAGGAGCCTCCCTCAACATTTCAGAACACTCTGGAATGTTTGGAAAAAGCTAAAATATCCCAGATATTGTTTAGCATTCCTGAACAAACTCGAATGTTGGGGAATGTTTAAGAACATTGTCTTCTTTGTTTTAGGTTATTTATTGTTAGGGTGAAGCATAGAAATCATAATCCGTCATAGGTTTTAACATCAGTTTCTTACCAGTGAAATCATGTTAATTAATAGAAACAGTTATTGAAGTGTGAGTAATAAAAGTAATACAGAGATTGAATATAAGTCGTGAAAAAAAGTGAAAAGTGCTTAAAATGTACTGAAAGTATTTCTTCTTAAAAACAAAAGAGTATAACTATGTTAAAGATTTATTCATCATAATTCTAATAACATGAAACTCATCGTATCCAAAACAAATATCTCTTTCAAAAAGAAAATTAGTAATGAGAAACTGTACCAAATCTGACAAGCTAATCAAGAAATTACCATGAAATTCAACGATGAAGTCTTCAATAAGAAACTTATTTGTCTAGAAGATCAATGCTTAGTGAAAAAGATTCAAATCTCATTACAACTGGGTATCCCAGCATCTCAGTGATAGGCAACAAAATATTTATAATGCTATTATGGACCAAATCAACTAGAACACTAGGGGAATTATTTATATGGAAGCACTAGGTGGCACCGGGAGAATGTTTCTAATAAATCCATACTAGCAGAAGTATGTACTAAACAGCACATTGCACTTGCGGCATCATCTGACAATGCTGCTACACGTATGGAAAGAGGACACACTGCCCATATTGGCCTATAGCTACCTTTTAATATAGCTGAAGAACAATTCCCGGCATGTGAAATCTCAAGAGCATCTGGACGGGAAAAACTTCTAATACTAGCTAAAATTATTTATGGGATGACATATAAAACAAATTCACTCGAAGCAGTGAACAAAACATTACAAGTACCAGGCATGTCACTACATTTCCTTTGACTGAAAATTATATCTCAGATCACACTATTCTGAAATCTCAGCTTACCAGATTATGCAATGAGCAAGGATGGTCGTCAAATAACTATCGAATAGGATAATCGAAAATGAACTGTAGAATAGAAACAACTCAGAGCACATGATATTTATCCACAAAATATAACTGATTTCTACTGAAGTGCCATTCCAATTCAAAGCATTGAAACTTCCAATCAAATTAATCTATAGTTTTACAATTAACAAAGCACAAGCTTTAAAATATTGCAGCATCAACCTTAAAGACGCCTGCTTTTCTTGCTATCAACTTATCTCATTGAGTTGGATATTAGAAAAATTTACGCATGCATACGTCAAATAACAAAATGAAAAATATATCTTATAAACAAATATTATAAATAGAATTATTGTTGTTAGAATATATCTTCAATAAAAATGTGTTCCTCTTATATTATAAATTTAACTTTCTAATCCAAGTACCATACTTATGTCCACTCCTTGAGTAAGACCGGGTACTCCAGATAATTAGCAACAATAAACTTTTAAAGAAAAGTTCAACTTACTAAACAGGAATCTGATTTTACAAACTGAAAAATACAGAACCACCCTGATTTTTTAATTATTTTTATAATAGTTGAAAGTGTAAAAAATAACACTTTAAACAAAATAAGGATACAAAATAATCCTTGAAATAAAAAAGTAATCATCTTTTAATGAATTTTTAATTCACAGAAATCAATTCTTCATTTTATAAATTAATATTAATGAAACATTATTAAAATTGTTAACACTCTATGGCATTAATTAAGAGAAAAATAAATTGTGACATTTTAAATACAAGAATTAAAATTATATTTAAAAGTTTTAAGACACATATTTCTAATTAAATATTTTCAAATTACATTAAAAATTAATTAATCAATTATGGCACTACTGGAGTTTATACTTCATAAAACTTTAATATTTTGAAATATATATCTTTACTTATAGCAATTATTTTAATGGTTAAATCATCTGTTTCATTAAAATATTATTTTGGTAATGAAAATATTTTTTTTAAATAAATAATGGGGAATAAATGAATTAGAAACAAATTATATGGCATTAAAATTTCAGTACTTCCACGTAAATTTGTCACAAAGCCAGCATTTTATTTTAAGGCACATTTTTAATTCAAATTACTAAAAGATGTTCAAATTGTGACGAGTAAAATAGATAAGGATGTAAGAAGAAACTAAGAAAAATTGAATTGAAGAAAAGCAATATTTGGCCAGCAAAGATCCCTGCAATCTTTGGTCTTTAAGAGTAAAATGCAGATTTACTTTCCTTTCTAAAATGAAACGAAGTGCATTTGAACATTAAAGCAACAAACACGAGCCCACAGAAGACTATAAGAGAATATTATTACCTTTCTTTTGAATGGCTTTCAATAAATTTAATGAACTCAGTTGAAAACACATCCGTGATATTCAAAATCAGCCATTTCTTATCTGTCAAAAAGATTTCTGGAAAGAAATTTCATTCATTAATAAAGCTGAATCTAATTTAATTCGCATGAAATGTGAAAACTGGAGGCTTTTTAACTCTGCTGAATATCTGAACTTTATAATCTGAACTTTATCTTTAAACTTTTAGAAAAATCAAGTGAAAGCAAAACTTTTAAATCCTAATGAATTCGCTTCTTGTATTTCAAAGCAAATTGTAAATAAAAATAAATTTCTAGTTCCATATAAATCAAGCAAATCTTAATAAATTAAAATTAATCATTTATAACATATTTTCTCAAAATAAGAAATCAATATATATACATATACATACATACATACATATATATATATATATATATATATATATATATATATATATATACATATAGATATATATATATATATATATATATATATATATATATATATATATATATATATATATATATATATATATATATATATATATATATATATATATATATATATATATATATATATATATATATATATATATATATACAAATATATATATATATATAATATATATATATGTATATATATATATATATATATATAATATATATATATATATGTATATATTATATATATATATATATATATATATATATATATATATATATATATATATATATATATATATATATATATATATAATATATACATATATATATGTATGTATGTATGTATATATATGTATATACAGTGAGGGCCAAAATTAAGGAAACTTTTGGAAATTTTCATGTTTTTACACTTTATATGTTTATAGAAAATGTTACGTTTCGCAAAATGCAAATTTGTATACATCAATTTAAAGAGAATTTATTTCTGAATGTAAAACAAATCACAAAATTCAATTATTTGCAATACAAAAAAAGTTAAATGTACTTTAATATAAATCAAAAACCCAGTTATGAAGTGGTTTGTAATGTCTAGCTTTCCTGTCCAATCAATGTTTTTGTTCTGAGAACCAATCAAATGATAGTAACTGCTAGAAAAAGCTGACATCATGTTTACACTTGAAACAATTCATTATTTTGCATCGTTACGTAGAAGGAGGACCTGTTTTTTATACACTGAAATTACAAGTAGGAATTTTTGTAAAAATATTTAGTCAAGAGGCAATAACATCAAATAAAATTATAGACTGGATACCTAGAATGAGATGTAATATTATTGTGTTATGAGAAAGTGGTCTTTCCTACGCTGAAATTGGAAGACATGTGGGTGGTTCAGTGATTACATCAGGAGTCCGAAAGTTTTGTTTACGATATCAGGACACAAATTCAATAAAAAACAAAGAACGAAAAGGCCGAAAAATTTACACCACATCTATTAATGACAGAGGAATAAAAAGACTATGTCTCCAGGATAGAAAAATGTCATCAGCGGCTATCACAAGTGATCTGAATGATGCTGGTGTTTCTGTCAGTTCAAGAACAAGCAAGACAAGATTAACAGATGTAATACTGAAAGATAGAATTCCATGAAAAAAGCCTTATCTTAATTTTCAGCAACGAAAAATAAGGACTATGGGCAAAGGAACGCATTAGTTGCAGAGATTATCTGTGGTAACAAATTATATGGAGTGATAAAAAGCTATAGTTATTCGGTAATGATGGGCGAAAATATGCAAGATGTAGAATAGGAGAAGTGCAACATTCTGACTACATTCAAGCAACCGTAAATAACCTAGTTAGTGTTATTATTTGGTCATGCATGTCAGCAGATGGTATTGGTCGCCTTCATGTCATCGATGGGACACTGAATGCCAGAAAAAACAGTGACACTTATCTAACCAAAACTTCTAACTTCCTTCAGAGATATCTATCCCAACAATGCTTCGTTTATTTTTAGAAAGATTATGCTCCTTGCCACACGGCCAAAATATGGAAAGAGTGGTTTCGTACAAAGAGTATTAAATTGTTGTCATGGCTGAGAAACAGTCCTGACCTCAATCCTATCGAAAATTTGTGGCACCGTTTGAAAACTCTTGTCCAAATGAGGCGCCCATCAAATAAAAGGGATCTAATTGAGGCTATAATTGTTTTCTGGCATCATGTATTAATGAAATAAGAGCTTAAAACTCTTGTCAGCTCAATGAAACGTCAATGTGAAGCTATAATCAAAAATAAAGGGTACTCTACTAAGTACTGATAACTGACTCCAATCATCACTGTATAATATACATTGATAACTATTATGTTTTAACTTTTTTGTAATTCAAATAATTCAGTTTTGTGTTTTGTATTCAATTCAGTTATAGATTCTCTTTAAAATGATATATACAAGTTTGCATTTCGTGAAACGTAACACTTTCTAGCATACAAATTCCAAAAACATAAAAATTTCCGAAAGTGTCATATATATATATATATATACATATATATATATATATATATGTATATATATATGTGTGTGTGTGTGTATGTGTGTGTGTGTATATGCATATGGATGAGCCATAGTAAACTAGCCATTAGGGATTTATTCCGTAAGGAAGAACTGAGTTCGATCCCCAATGCTGCCAAAGAAACACCGAGTACATGTGATATACATGCTCGTTAAATCTGTGAAATATCAAGTCCTGTGGCCGTTGAGCATTGGACATGTGTGTAACAGTCTGGAAAAAATTTCCTGCCCCTCCTGATCAATGCCAAAATTAAGGGAGTGGTTCCTCTGATGCTGCAATCTAGCGATGGAGTTTAGAGCTTAATCGTACTTTCACCTCCGTGGTGCTCTGGTTAAACAAAAGATGCTGGCTGCACTCTTTTTACTAGAATTTGCATAGAGAACGGCATAGTGAGCTTGCGTCATAAGTAACAACAACAATAGGTAAATATATATATATATATATATATATATATATATATACCTATTGTTGTTAATTCCTTTAAATTTCAACGAAATGATTGTATTATCTACATTCTTGTGTAATATAAAGAGAACTTGAAATGTTAACTGCGTAGAATTAAATTTAATAAATATATAATAATATTATAAATAATAATAATTTTAAAGCAAGAACAGCATATTGAACATCGGAACATATGTCAATACGAAATCTAAAAGACATTTAGCACATGTTATGCTTTCTTTTCGCCCTGTGGCAAAAGTTTTGCTTTTGTTTTAACTCCAAAGATCATAAATTACTACATTTCACGAAAATGTGTGTGATCACGAAACACAATTATTTCGGGTTGTAGCTATTCACATACCTTTGATGCTTCAACTTATTCTTCTTAATAAACACATTTGGTTTCATGATTAGGGATTAAAATTCACTTCGCAAGACGTGTGTTTTATTTTATATAGCGCTATTAATCTTAAATTTAAATTTCCTTTTTACTACCATATTTAAAGATATATTTAACAACTAATAGCAAACCTTGTAAATATATTTAATAAGGTATCATTTTATTTAAATTAAGATTAAAAATTTTATGCTTATCCGTGCTTAATATAAATTTAAGATTCTAGTAACATTTCTTCTGAATTTTCTTTAGCATTATTCAACATAAATTGTTTGGTACAAAGGATAATATCCAATGCAAAAGGAAAAACATTAGTTTGGTTAAGGAAAAGGTTGGCATTGATTTAAAAAGTATTCTTAAATTTAATTTTTTTAAAAAATGATTGCATTTTTTGTTAGCTAAAATATTTAATATATAAAAATATATTTACTTTTAATTATAAATTTATTTATTGTAAATGTATTCTTATCAAATAGATTGCCCAAATTTATGGAAGAGAAACTATCTAAATATATTTATTTTGTTTATTACAAAATTGATAAGAAAATTCATTATCTTAAAAATGTGCAATTTTGTCCATAACAACATTAAAACATTAATCAGATTTTGGAAACTAAATGATCATCCATTTTGCTATTTCCACATTTTCTGTTTCATATGAATATACATTAAAAAACAATTCATTTTTATTAAAAATATTTTCCTAACTATAATTAAAAAAACTTTTTGTAGTTATTTTTTAAAATTTTGATAATATGAGTATTTTATGTGTTTAGAAATGGAATTACCTTTATTAATCTGTACTTTTAGGTTAATTATTATTTTATGATTTTTTTTCTTATTTTAGGAATATGAGATTTTAATTAAAAAGACATTTTTACAATGTTAAAAAAATAAAAAAATATGTATTTGGCTTTTTGTTTATTTTTGCATTTGAATTTATCTATGTAAACTATATACATGGAATACATATTATTTCCGTAGATTTATATGAAAAATGTATTTTTGATTATGAGTTTACACTAAAAATTCCATCGGGGAGCAAAGTTTCGCTTAAAAAAATAATTGAAATGTTTTATAAAAGTAACATAATATCAATGAACAGGCAACCGTATGCATTTACTAAGTGTTTATCAAATATGTAAAAATACTATCAATTATAATTATTTAAGATTACGAATATAAGATGAAGGAGAAAAGTAAATTATGTTTATAATCTAATGATTCCGTCTGATGATACAAAACTTTCCTGTAATTATTCTTTCATTTTAAATAACCCTGTCTTCATAGTATTAGATTTCTGTATAGAAGAAATTCCAAAAATAAATTAATTCTAAAGATGCTAGTAGAATAATGACGTTTTCGTTTTAGCAGCAGTTTAGTATTGTACGGTACACAAGAATAAGTAAAAATGTATACGCAGTGTAATTTCAATGATAAAAACTATTTTCAGAATCACTGAAAAATAAATTAGACTGAAAAAAAGAAAGAAAAAGCGAAAAAGGGAAAACTTGACAAAAAGGAAAAGTAAGAGAATGAGACAAAAAAAAGAAGGGTGCCACTTGTGGAATTCAAAAATATAATTTTAAAAATACTGACAGAGGTAAATTAACAGGTAAAATTAAACAAAGGTATGTGGTAAAGCTATAGTAGAATGGATAATGAGGGAGATCGTATGCTGATTCCTATGATGCTGAGTTGTGGAGGCCTTTTAATGATGAGGAATTCAAATGGCCAACTTGGATTTTGCTTCAAATGGCCAACTTGGAACTGCTTCAACTTGGATTTTAAGGTCATCTTCTTAATCATAACTTTAAATAAGAGTTCACCATCACGTGTCATTTGAATACCTCATCATTAAAAGGCCTCCACAACTCAGCCTCATAGGAATCAGCATACGATCTCCCTCATTATCCATTCTACTATAGCTTTACCATACCTCTGTTTAATAGCAGACCCGAGACCATCAGCTAGTGAAGTATTTACCAAATAGAGAATCAACCTGATTCTGATCACTTGTAATTTTTCATTTTTCACTGTCAAATGAATGGCAACTTAGCTTTCTGAAAATGGATGTAGGCAGTGAAACAGTTGACTATGATCGAGATGTTCAGTACTCAGTGACATTCATTTGCAACAGTGTACATACATACTGTATAAATGCACATAACTTGAAAGTACCTTAATCTGCAAATATTTTGTACTTCCATTTATGTTCTTTTTCCATTTATGGTTAAATGTTCTTTTTCCTTAATAATATTAAGTTTTTCTCCTACTTCCAAAGTTTAGTAATTAATTAAAATAGACACTTTTTTCGAAAAATCGAACTATCCGAATGAGATCCGATCCCAGTTGATTCAGATAATTGGAGTTCAACTCTATAAAGATTAATTTTACTTCATTTAATCTTTTTCACTCCAGTTATATATAATTAATATAAATAAATTAAGATATAATATGAACTATAAATGATTTGTGTCTCATAAAGCCGTGACGTATCGTACATTCAGTGAAATTTAACCAGTTTATGTAGAAAAATTTATTTATAATAATACATACTGAAAAGTTCTTGTCGGTAATATTTTATTTACATCACTGTATTAATTTTGAGAGTATTGCCTTCTAAGATATTAGATTTATTTTTTTTAATTGTATTGAAATTGGGATTAAGCCTGGTAGCTTAGTGGTAGTGATAATCGATCTCAAGTGACAGGTCCGGGTATTCGTCCTCTGGCCGTGAAATGCCGTCTAAGAATTTCGTTCATTCAGTGGGTTGAGAGAATTAAAAACCATGTACTTGATTTAAATTTATATATACACAAAAAACGAACATATTTTATCTCTCTGTTGTGATTCTAAATTGAAAAAGTATGTTTTCTTCAAATTTCTTTTATTTGAATTCGTCTGCATACATTACAATAGAAATACTTTTTGCATTAAGATTCTTTTCTTAGAAGATAGTAAACCCACGAACTAGAAAAAAATATCCTGTGATATTGAAATTAAAGCTGTCAGAAGATTATTTCGTAATTTTCAAACTTAATTTCTAAACAGGTCCGAGGTTCGATCCTCGGTCTGGGCAAGGTCAATTTAAACTTTCATCCCTTCAGTGAGTCTATAAACTGAGAACCAAGCATGTTTTGGAACTGAACATTCATTTTCTGGGTTTCGCGTTTGAATGATCACCTAATCAGAACTTATGCTTCGCACCCTACGGCCTCTTGATCATTAAAATAAAGATGGGCTCTGTATGTCTGGTCTCGCATGGGCTGTCGCGCCACAAAGTTCTGTTAAGATTCGGATTCATTGGCATATTAATTTTAATTTCTTAAAATGTAAATTCATTTTATGACCTTACTTTATACATCGACATACATTAAAACGTAAACTTTTAACATTTATAGATATACTTGATTAGGTTACATCATCATATCTGTGTTAATAGCTGAAAAAAAGGCTTATTGTTACATCTTGTAATAAATATGATTAAATGTAATAACTATCAATTTGCTCAAATATATTGGATATATTCACAAGCAAAACTTTAATCATACTTTTAAAAGATGCTAACTTTCTTGATTTACACACAAGTTTTGACAAAGATTTTAGCTGATACAGAATTTATTTTCATTCAGTTGTTCCATTCTATGAACGATATAGAAGGAATATAATAAATTACTTAATATTTCCTGTGATATAGAACATGGAATTGAGAAAAATAATGCAATTCTTAATAAACATTATTATCACTTTAAATTAATTATTTAGAGTTAAACTATATAACGCTGGAAATTATATATATATATATATATATATATATATATTATATATATATATATATATATATATATATATATGTGTGTGTGTGTGTGTGTAGACATTCATACATTTTTATATAAATGTATATCTAAATGTATATCTATATAAAAATATTTAATAAGTAATGATAAAAAAATAGTTTTATATTATCCTTAATTTCAAAGCATTGAACCGTGTTTGTGTGTGTGTGTGTGTGTGTGTGCGTGTGTGTGTGTGTGTGACTTTAACATATCAAAATATAAGACTTTGAAAATTATTATATAAAATGTTTAAGTATACTTTAATTCTAAAAACATTCTGTTTATAATTAAATATACATTTCTTATAAATGAATGTATTTGCATCATTTTGGATAATAGCTCGAAATAAAAACTTAAAAATAGTTTAGGAAATTTTCTCTTTTATCAGTCTAATAAAATAAAACTGTAGATTATGATCTAAAATACGAAATAACTCATATTGTTTCCTTTGTGTAACTACCTCATTGGTTAAAAAATGTAATTTGTTTTAAATTAGTTTTTGGTAAAATATTTCTTTAAAATTCATAAGATATAATGAAATTTAATGCACATCATTCCAAAATCATATTTCACTGCATTTTCTTCTAATATTAAAAATAGAAGCAGATATATTTTCTTTTAAAAGAAGGAAGCTTGAAAATTAGATAATTTTTAAGCAAAAAAATTCGCGTATTATCAAAGCAAAATAATTATGTTTTAAATAAGAAAATGCATGTTATAAAAATGGTTCTTGTTCAGTAAATTTATGAATAAAGGAAATCTTCCGCTTTTTTTCTCCCTAAGATACGTAAAATATATCGAAGATAACATTAATATTTTTTCATAGCCTAATTTTTCAAGAAGAAACTTAATAACATTTTAAAATATTGAACATTTTAGCCTAAACTTTTCTACGTTTTAAGATAAAATATTTTACAAAATAAACCCTTTAATTAAATTTAACTAAGATAAATATTTTAAATAAAAATGAAATTTTATAATAATGTATTTGCATTTATCAGAAGTTTTTTTATTATCCTACATTGATGTATCTTTTATTCATTAAATTTAATATTATAAATGGAAGCAAAAATTAATGGTAGTAAAAATTAATAAATCAGTGTAAACTTTTAGTTAAAGAAAATATGTGAAATATAAATGTTGATTTTATTATAGCGCAAATTTAATTTTGTGACCAAATATGCGACCCAAATTTTATAAAAATACATTTTATGTTAGTTAGACATAAATTATAATTTCTGAGTAAAAAATGATAAAAATTATTTTTTACTAAAAACTTTTAAATATATAAGATCTTAATTTTACCAGATGATTTTTAAATTATTGTCAATATTTTCTTTCCTTTTCCATGTTAATTTCTACTTCAACATTTTGTAAATAAAAAATATCTTTGTTTTAACTAGAAAATTAAATTCGATTACCACTTAAATTAAGGAGTCCAATTATCGAGTAATATTCCTGGAGATGACTTTATTTTATATGATTACCCTTTTTAGAACAAAGATTAATTGTACGACATACTCAATCAAATTAAAAATTGATATTTAGAAGAATAGTGATATATTATGCTTCTTGAAAGAATTCTGAAAACTGTCCTTAAAATTCTCAACACCAAAGCTTCTTGAAAATTCTTTATTAATGCGGTGACAAACCATTCTGAAATGAGTTTTATCAGAAATTTTGGGAAATCAAATAGATCTTCATTTGAAAAGGAAGTGACAGCTTACTAGTGAACCATTTTTGGGAAGAAAAATGCTTCTAAATAATGTATTCCAAGTTACTATCTGACTTCTGTTTCGTACAGCTTTAAAAGTTGGGAAATGTTAAGTTCCACTCTTTGTCCTGATAGTCAAGTCAGAAAACTCTTGTGATTTGTAATGTGTGTACTCTATCTACAAGGTAAAGCTTCCAAACAACTGTCCACTTGTATCATATATGCATTTTAAGAAAGATCGTATTTGTTTACACTTTATGATTCGGAAAAAAAGTATGAAAATATTCTACCTGCGTAAATGTAAAGCACTTGACAATCAAAAAAAAATACTCGAGAAGAGTCAATTTACTTGGAAGGCAGACAATGTCTTCTTGTTCTTATTACAAAGATAAGAACTCATTTTATAAGTTCTTATAGCTTTTTGTAACATGTTACCAAGTCATTCAAAATTTAAAACCTTTATAAATATTATGAGGGAATTTACTAGAAGAAAACTATTATCTGATTTTTAAATGTTCATATTTTAATTCTACTTCAAATTCATAGAGTTATTCAGAATTCCTTTTTTTATCTGAACTAAATTTTTACTGACATTTTCCCAAATTTAGTTTAAAAATATGCTTGATATAGCAATTAAATCCCGTATTGAATACTTCCCTTTGTAAAAACATTTAAATTTAGCCTTTTTTGAGTTATCGTTTTACTTATCGATAAAATTTTTATCTTAGATAATAGCAATGATTTTATTTGCAGAAAGAATTAATCTAATAACTTCAAGTATAATTAATTATTTTTTTCAAATTGACTTTAATTTCTCATCATTTTCAAAGATCATAGTTGTGTGTTACGGTGGATATATTTAATGATTATTCAATCTTATTTCAATTATTTTCCTAATTTCACTGAAATAATACAGTTTGGTTTTTGTTTGAATATCACCGAAACAATTTTATTATATATAACAAATTTTGTCAGATTTAACACTCTCTGTCTAGTATTATAATGCATTAAACTAAAATTATTCAAGCAAACTCGATTGAAGAATAAGCATTGCAATTGAAAATTTCCTTAAAATATAGAAACCAAAATTCAACAGCTAGAATTATTGATGAATGTTCAGTTTTTCATAAACTTCGCTATTTTACTAGTGCAGGGAAAGATGCTTTAAGAATTTCATAATGAAATGCTCTTATTTGCGGCGATTTTTATTATTTCCTGCTGTCTTTAGATAATTCTTGTATCATATTATTATATTACATATTTATTGTAGATGACTATTTGGCAATAAAATTGTACTGTAAACAGAATTGTAAATAATTTACAAAAGTAAGGCGACATAGGGCAATAAGAAGAATGATATTTCTGATGTTCTAATTAATGAAGCAAACATTTAAGCAACTTACTTAATGTTATAATTCTCAAATTATATTTTTAAATTGTATTATCCGAAATTCGAAAAATCAATTTAGCACTTCTTAAATACTAAATGAACTAAAATGTTCCTTTAAACAGTGCATCATAGATTAAAACCTATTCAGATTTATATCGCTTTTACGTTAACTCAAATATTTACTAGAAATATTGAATTTAAAAGCTACTCCTGTTATTTCCATTTGTCTAACTGCGATATTTGTAAATTCTGAACAGTAAAATTTTAAATTTGAATAAATTATATAGTTATGATATCATAATAAGTTAACAAAAAGTTATTTTCTTGTGATCGTGATTTTTTGAAAGTGGGGGCTTTTTGAGAAAATTTGCTCTACATCAGAATTCTTTTGACATGTCTAATTAATATCGAATGTTAATACTGATAGGTCAAAGATAAAATTAGAATTAAGCGATGAATAACTGCTAATTATAATATCATCAATTAATCAATAAAATTTTCGATTACAATAAGTTATTCAATTGGTAACAGTAAGTTATCATCATCTGATAATGATTTTTTGATGAACTTGGAATCTTTTGGAGATAAATTTGTTCCAGATCAAAATTCTTCTGACATCATACTAATTTAATCAGGCAATAAATACCTGCTAACAGCCATACAATTATTTCAAATGAGACAAATTTTTAGCAATTATCAAATAATGTCTGAAATAGATAGAAATTGTGTTGTCATAGAAGCTTACGCAGAAAAAAAATTATTAAAATTGTATGTATAAAAAGAGCTGTTTTCAAGGAATACCTCTCTTACACACTTAAGACTCTTACATTCTTAAAGGAACTGGATGGAATTATCTATAAAATGTGGGCCTTACTTTCACACGCATATCAATAATGCCAATTTGAAGATTATACTTGAACCACGTGAAATGCTTTCCAAAACTTGATGTATAGGATTAAAATAGCTGGATTTGAATTTGAAATTCACAATTTCAAAACAAAAATAATATCAATTTTTCTTATTATATTACTGAAGAAATGGGAGCTCTTGCAGTGCAGAATGAGAAAATAATTAATTTTATGTAATGTTTTATGAATATATTGAAATAAAATATTTCTTTAACAAAAGACTTATAATTTTAACTATATTTTGATGCCTCAAAAAATATAAATAAACTTGAAGTTTAAATGTCTTAATGTATGTAATATCTATATATATTTGAAGTTTTTTTCCTTAATAATTAAGTAATAACTTACATTCGGTTTAGTTTATCAAAACAAATAATTGTTTGTTTAGTAAATAATTTTATAACTATATGAATTACATTATATTTGCTTTAATTCCTTTGGGCAAAATAACTTTTTACTATTTTATAACATATAAATAAAAATAATAATGTAAAATATTAACCAATTATTTTGCTACAGATTTTTATGAATAAAAATTCAATATTTATTTTTTAAGGAATGTATTAAAAATTATGTATATATAAATGAATCATACTCATATATAATTTATTGTATTAAATTGTCAAAGTATAACTGATATTTTAAACTTGTTTTATTTCGTTACTGTAATTATTAATTGTTTTAATAATTAAAACATATAATACAAATTTAAAACTTAGCATGGTTGTTTACATCTAAGAAACACTTTTTTATATTCTATTACCTTAATTATCTTAATGCATTATAAAATTAATATATGAAAATAACTGATATATGGCTAATTTTACAAGAAATTTATATTTTAAATAAATAGCAATTAAATAACTTACAACTCCCAAATCCTTGAAGTGTAATATTCTAATTTTAAAAATTAAAACATTGTAGAATAAATTAAAATTTTCGTAAGTAAACTATATTTGTAAAAATATAGCTTTATAACAGCTCGTATTTTTTAAAACATCAATGTTGTGCAGTTATAATTATTTTTTATTATTTGTAACTAAATTACCTCACAACAGTTAAGGAATAAAATATAATTAATTATTGCATTTTTTTCATTTTGAAATAAAAAATTCTATTCACTTTTTATTGATATTATTAATTTTTCAAAGAACAGCAAAATGGATTAAATATAAATTGATTCGTGGCAAGTTTCTTTTCATTTCAAGGAGTAATCATATATTAGATGATGTGTATCCATGTATAAATATGATAATAGATATAAAACTGATATTTTAAACTTGTTTTATTTTTTTCGTTACTGTAATTATTAATTGTTTTAATAATTAAAACATATAATACTAATTTAAAACTTAACATAGTTGTTTACATCTAAGAAACACTTTTTTATATTCTATTACATTAATTATCTTAATGCATTATAAAATTAATATATGAATTATGTAATAATATATAAATCAGTGTAATATCAAAATACGTAAAAATGAAAAGTGTCAGGATTTTGGCATCTAACGCATTTTCTAACACTAAATTTTAACAGTGTTATATAAGAAGATAATGCATTTAGATTTTAATTTAGATTACTAATTATGAAAAATTATACACATTGTAATTACAAATTTAATATTTTAAAATAAAGGAAAATCTATGCAAAACAAAACTCTTGTTTCAAAGAAGTCATATCATTAATCTTTCAAAAGATATTGAACACAACTGCATAAAATAAAGAAATTTTAATATCAAATATTAACCATGAATTATCTAAAATAAATTTATCTGTTTAAAATCATTTATAGTTTATAAATATTTTGCATTAAATGTGTGAAGTATTATTTGCATTTGCTTATACAAACGAATCATTATAAATATTCGGTTCCAGTGAAATATATAAATCTGCCAGTTTCAGTTTAAATGCTACAGT
Source organism: Latrodectus elegans (assembly GCA_030067965.1). Lineage (NCBI taxonomy): Eukaryota > Metazoa > Arthropoda > Arachnida > Araneae > Theridiidae > Latrodectus > Latrodectus elegans. The sequence goes on from CM057815.1 coordinate 5,781,607, forward strand.
GAGTATTCATATCGTCGAGATTTAAGACATAAGCCTAGTGTTTAATGAAAGTGAGATGTTTACTCACGTTCTAAAATTACTATCGAAGGAAACTGGCATAGCAAAATTTAATTTACCAATAATAGTCAACAGTTCGTCTTCATTTAGAACAGCATAGCTTCTGGAGCAGAAAGTTTCCGATCGATTAAGTCAAAGGGCAGTATTTGGAAACACTTCATGAAATATTTGAAGGGAAATCTTCCAACTACAAATATCTTGATATTTACAGTTTGATGAAACCTGGCTAATAATTATCGGCCAGTGTTGCAGTTACCCTTGCATTCAAATATTTATCAACTTATTTAATTATCATGGCTTTAACTTTGAGAACAATTCTTTCTGTTTATTAATATTTTATATTGCATTTAAGCATTAAAATTATTTAAAAAATATTATTTACATTTTGACAAATTAAATATGACTTCAACTAAATCACAATTTAGATAAATTTTGAGATTGCTCATAAATTTGGCATGGTCTACTATAAACATTAAAATGATTCCATGGTAATAAAATTTGTAATAAATGTTTAAATAATAATCGGTTAATATCCAATGTTATTTCACCAAAAAAGGTCTACAAGCTATAATACTGGTCTTTTTTCACAACAAGTAATCAAATATTTTCCACAAAAAAAAAAAAGAAAAACAATCAAGATCTCAAAGAATGCCCTCACAAATGCACAATACATATAAATGTATTAATAATTTTTATAAAATTTCAAAACAGCTTTTGATGTATTCATACTAAACAGGTCTTTCATTTGATCTTCAAAACAAAAATAATTCTTCATAAATTTAAATAGGATTTAAAATGATTCATTTTTTTTATTCCAAAATTACTTTATGGAATTGTTTCCTTTAAACAAAAATTGCTTTCCATCTAATTTACATAATTATAAGTATTATAAGCATGTAAATCAATGTAATATCAAAATACGTAAAAATGAAAAGTGTCAGGATTTTGGCATATAATGTATTTTCTAACACTAAATGTTAACAGTGTTATATAAGAAGATGATGAATTTAGATTAGATTAGAATACATTATTAAAAATTCAAGTAACATTTCATATTGATTACTTTTAATTAACTACAATTTTTGAATGGTTATATTTATTTTAGTTTTATATTTTGATTATTATTCTTCTAACTAAATTTAATCTGTACTTTAATTGATTAAAGTTTAAAGCACAGAGGAATTATAATTAAATACTCTATTTTAACATAGAGTTAATTATTACTTATAAGTAAACTTATCTTAAATTCATTTGATTTGAAATTTTATAAGACCTTTCTAGTATTCATGTTCCTAAATATTGGATTCATGTATGAATCTCGAAAATGTTTCTTAATAGAAAAAATTCTCATTTTTTATTCATTTGCTTATTTTAACTTATTATTGATAAAATGAAAAATAGTAAAAACATGATTCTTTCTGATAAAATAATAATTAATCTAGTTTATTATAGGAATATAACTAGATTTACTTCTCTTAAAATCCCAAATGATTTCTCTATGTTGTTAAAATAAATAAATCATCATAAACTCCTTATATTTTTTTAGTTAAATTGCAATTTAGAAGAAATATTCTAAATATTTATTTTGTTATATAACTATTAATTTCTTAAATTTGGAAGTATTACATTTTTTGTAAGCATTCATAAAAAATCTAATTTTAATTTAAGTAATGAAAAACCTTGAGTTCATTTTTCAAAAAATTATATATTTAATATAAACTGTCCTGTCGCACTGTTTCCACCTGTCAAATGCCAGTATGACCACCCTTCGCAGAGCGGGATGCTTCGAGACATACAAGAGAAGAGTCGTTTAAGTTCATGGAGGAATTTATTGAGATGTTGAGCAATGCAAATCGAGTATTGTGGCCAGCTGCACTTAATTACAAGGGTGAGTTTCCATGCCACAAACTACCCGATCGGGATGATCCCTTAGATTCCCCATTGGGATTAAGTCAGGGGAGTTTAATGGGAGGGGGGAGCAGTAAAATCATCCTGATGCTCTTCTAATAAAGTACATAGTGCCATTAGAATGACCTCTCGCATTATCTTTGTGGTAGATGCCAACATCCCGATGGAGAGCAATGCTGATATAAGAGTGGATATAGTGTGGAGTGAGTGGGTCTGTACATGTACAGATTCATTGTGTCTTCTAAAATGATGAGTTTGAACATAGAGAATACCAAAAATTATTCCTTAGACCATATTGCTGAAGCCACCAGAATGAACCGTTTCAGCAATGTTTACTTCCAAAGGATTTCCTGAAATATACGCCAAAGCACATTTGTCAATTAGAGCATATAACATGATTCAATGGAAATCGCTAGTTTTTTCCAATCAGTGGACGTCCATTTGCTGTACTTGAATGCAAATTGTAGATTTTATTGCCATCTTTGGTCTGAAAGCCAATGATTATGTTCATTTGATTTTGGGAAAAATCTCTAAGTTTCTGCATTATATAAACATATACAATGTATTCTGAAGCCCTCATACACCCTTTACATAAGTTCAACTCCACGGTATGGATTCTCGTCTTCTGTGATTGGTTATTTCACATGGCCGTTAAAAGTTTGTGGTGGTCACACTAACACTAACATGACTGTACTATGTATGCTATCGTTATCAAAATAATATTATATTCTGATTTCTTTTTCCTAAATTAAGATATTCATTTCATGTGCATAATTAAAACGGCTTTTAAATTAAAAGATTTAAAATTATGCATTTGTATGTATTACTTATAAGATTTCCTACCTAATAATTGTTTTAAATAAAATGTTTTTTTAAGCATTTATAAATATTCAGAAGATCCATTTATACATCTTTAATTTACATATCTATAGATATTGCAGTCAGATTGTAAAATTTAAATTTTGTAAACTCATACTTTATTAAAATGATGTAAGTTATTATACTTTAAGTTCTTAAAACCTGGATTTAGTATAGCTAGCTTGATACCTGAGTGAATAAAGGATTATATATCTAAAAAAATTGAGTAAATATAGGATGCTGATATTTAGAAACAACTTCTTTAATATTTAGAAATGTTGACTGGTTGGTTGGTGTCGTATTCATTTGAGGTCAAGTCAAATCACTCCAATTGCAAAAATGTGTATTATTTTATCATTATGTAAACAATGAGTACAGTTTTGCCATTATAAACATTATTGAAATTTTGTCATTATAGGCAAAAAATGATGAAAAAATGAAAAGTTTTTAATGCACATTTTAAATTGTATAAAATTATTATATGACTTAAAGTTTCTCACAAATATCCTATTTTATTTTAAGATTTACCATATAAAGAAATGTCAAATTTTTACCATCTATATTTTTCAATTTTGTTGTCATTCATATGTTTGTAATATGTAAGTTTATTAAATATTAATCTATTCTAAATAAAGTAAAATTATTATTAGAAATGTGTAGAAATAAATTTTGTTTTCATTCATAAAAATCTTGATTTCTATTTGTTAATGTAAAAATAAATTATTTTATAGAATACATTGTTATCATACGTATCTTTGATTTAATATTTTCTGATACTAATAAAATATTCTAAAGTAATGAATAAAATACTTTATTACAAACTACTACGATGTGCACCTAGATACATCTTAACACTTACAGCTATGAAAGCAAGTTAACTTAGTAATTTGCCTTTTTTACGTATTATATGTCTGATATTTGTGAAAATGTCATCTATAATGTAGAGCGATTTTGTGAAGTTTAATAAGTTACATGCTTTAATATTTGTTAAATGCAGATTATTTTTAAGAGAATATATTTTTCATTTAACTGAAAATAAATTTTTTATATCATTATTATTTCATCAACATATTTCATTTTTAAACATTTATAAAGGATGTAGTTATTTGCATTCGACAAACTATAAAAGTTGCATTCACTAGATATGAAAATTAACATTCATTGAAAATCAACAATCAATAAACAATAAAATAACTCGTGTAGCCGTAGGGGAAAAAAAGAAAAAAAAAGGTTTATTTTTAACTTTTAAAATTATTGTGTATCCCCGTAAGCAATTTAAAATAAGTTTATGAAATTCGAAATTTATATAATACATTTTAAATATAACTTAATGTATTTTGTTTGTTAATAGCAACTGGAACTAAATAATTTTCAGAAAATAGTTTTTAAAATTGAAAATTTAACTACTTATAATTTTTAAGTCTAAGTAATGATTCTAATGCGTAACATTTCATTTTAATATTCTTTTTATGAATGCAAAAATAAGTTTACTAACTCTAAACACTGTGGCACGACAGCCCGTGTGGCCGGAAGTCTACAGTGCCCATCTCTATTTTCCTGATCGAGAGATCGTGGGATGTATAGCAAATGTGCCGGTTAGGGGATCAGCCTAACGTGAAAACTTCAGAATTTAGTTCCCAAGCCTGCTCTGTATTCAGTTTTTTGACCCACTGAAGGGATGAAAGGCTGATTGGATGTTTCTCAGCTCGAGAATCGAATCGCGGACTTGTTCCTTGGGAGCGGGAAACACAACCAATGAACCATCGGGCTTCAATGAAAATAAGTTTGTTAATTATATATTGATATAGTTTTAAAAAATAATAAAAGATTTTTATATAAATTTGTTTAGAAACATTTCATTATTTCAAACTGCTGATGAATGGAAGACGTAGCAGAAAGATAAAGCAGAAAGTATAGCCTGACTCTGCATTAAGTCATGAACCGCTTCGCTGCATAAGGATGCACAGTCTATCCCTGATTTCCGTGCAAGATCAGTTGTGGCTCTCTTCTGACTTACTAACGGGCCGTGACTGCTTGCCGACACATTTGCATTGGTTTGGACTTTTGTGACTCTCCCTTTATGTACTCTATGCAGACAGCATTAAATTTCTGATGCTACTCATCTCAGCTCATGCTCTGCACTTGCGTTTTTAAACACTAGAGTTCAGAAATACTGAAAGGCTAGAGAAATAATGACATCATAGCCAAAAATCTAGGCATTTGTAATAAATAAATAATTTGTATGATAACTTTTGTAAAAAACATTTAATATTAATTTGTTGAAAAAAAAACCTCAGGAAATATATAGAGCATATTATTTATGGGTATTAATATACACGTCATTATCACATTTTGTTTTCTTTTCATAAGAATGGAAAATAGTTTCCAATTTAAGTAGCAATTAGGTCGACAAACACAGTTTTGGAAGTATTTCGACATTTACATTCCATCAAGGAACAAAAGAAAATACATTAAGTATTAAATGTAAGCAAACGCACCATGAGATCAAACTGAAGGCATTCCCATTTTGCGAAATACATTGTAAATCAAAGAAAAACTAGGAGAAGAAAAAGGTATACAATTTTATTGAATAGAGCATTCTGCCATTTATTTAACCGAAAGTAAAATATACTAACGGTTTTATTACCCAATATTCACCACTTCCGCTTGTTTTCTATTCCATTTTCTCGAAAAACATTTCTTTAAATCAAATACTTACATTATTTGAAGGTAGAACTCGTGTTTTTACTACAGTTAAAGCTAGATCTTGTTTTCAGGTGATAGATTTTCATTTGTATAACGTTACGGGTTTCGATAAATAACGTTTTCAAGACTTTAAAAAATGTAAAGTGTTACAGGCTCAAATAAATCTATACTTTTTCCTATGTAGTCAAATAAATGTTGTTTAGGAAAAATTTATGAGAAAAAATTGCTTTATTTAATAATCCTAGGGTGATATTATTTTTTAAATATTATTTTAGATTCATAGTTATAATAAGCTACAATTAAAAAACTATTGAGATAATTTTTTTCAATTAAAAGATTACAAATTGTTTTAAAAAGGAAATTAGCTAAGGATCATAAATAAAAAATCCTAAGGCATGTGCTAATGCATTGAATTACAAAAGAGACAAAATTTATTTTCAATAAATTAATAGTAATAAGCAAATTTTCTTTACAAACATTTTTCATTTTAATGTATAATGTGTTATGAGGAAATTAAGATTTCTCAAAATATGCTTATTGATATAAAATATTTCAATGCAAATGAAATCAATAAATTTTAATTAATTCTTTATAATATAAAAATTCTACATTCAAATATATGATTAAAAGCAATTTATGTTTTCAATTAAAAATGCATTTATTTTAATTTGCTTTGAATCTTTTGAAATGAAATGAAATTCTTTTATATAAACTTGTTTTCAACCTGCATACTGACTGCCTACCTTTGCCAAGGAAATAATTTTAACCTGCATTTTGAGATATCTATCAGTTGGAAAAAAGTTTTATTAATTATTCGTATACATTATCCATTTTTAACTTAAAAATTATTTAATTATAAGTAATAACTGCTTATTACTGAATAATTTAAGCAATACTGAAAATATTTTAATAACATAAGGAATATCAAATACTTTGTTGTCATTTAAGTAATCAAAAATAGAACAGTAAGCAGAATATCTTCTATTGTAACTTTAAATATCATCATGTTTCTCAGATGCTTGTTTTCATGTTATTTTAAATTGTTTTTTGAAATTAAGTGTCTTTAAACATTAAATTATATTAGAAAAATCTTATAAAATATTTACTTTCTTTTCCTATACTTAATAATTATACTAGTAGGGTCACAAATTCAGAAATAAAATCGTGAGAAATTACTTTCTGTTTCTTATATACAGTCTTTTCTTCCATAAACAATAACGGTTTTTTCCATTTTCTTAATAACTTAGAGAAATTTATCGCTAAATTTTTTTAAATGTCTACCTCCGCATAACTTTTTTTAAACTGCTTACTTTTATTTGAAAATTAAGATACGTTTTAAATATCAATATAATATCTATGAAAAAAATATTTTAATTTGCAATGTGCAGAAGAGAACAAAGAAAAAAAAATAAAAATAATTTTGCTTACTGAACTGAATAGATATTGAAGATAATCATCACTAGAAATTTGGTTGGCACAGTTAAGACTATTAATGTATGCAACGTTGAAAGTAAAACACTTTGCAGCAAAATATAAAAAAAATATTTATTAATAACAGGAAATTATTAAACAAAATAAAGTAAAAAGTAGCATATGTGTATTAGAAAATAAATCCAATCGTTATTATGGATTATACAATGTATTATTCAGCTAACAAGTAAATGTAATGTATTTGTAACAAATAAAAACATTTTTTTTGTAAGTGGCACAATACAACTTTAAGAAATTAAAAATAATGATTATCATAACTGCTAATTATCTTGAACTTGTTCTTATGAACTAAATTCTGAAATAAATGTATTAAGTCTATTTTCTTAAAGCTAGCCTTAAATAGTGTCATGAAATCAATGAATATGTTTAAGTGTTTTTTAAGTACTTTTTTTTCTATCAGGCTATGCTTACAATGAATTGATAATTTTGTAATTGGATAAAAAAATCAGATATATTTATAATAATAACATCAAAAAGTTTTATATTATGTAATTACTTTATAGTAAATGTATGAAATATTTTGCTACTAATAATATTTTAAGCACTATATATATATATATATATATATATATTACTTACATTTTTCAAAATTTGTACAACAATTGATTGTTGGAATTAAATTTGTATAATTTCGTTTAATTATGCATATAAGGTGTGACACTTTTATCAACATTTGGCAGACATATTAAGCTCCTTCGAGGAAATGTATGCATCAGTGCACAACGTCTGAAGATTGGAGAATATTCATTGAGTAATTATTTATGATTTAAAATAGCGTATTGTTTAACGAAAAGGAGATGTGTGCTCACGATCGTAAATTATTATCTCAGAAAATTGACATAGAAGGATTTGATTTGCTGGTGCTTATCGCATGTTTGTTATCATTTATAATAACTTCGTTGCTTAAACAGGAAAGTTCTAATTGATTGATTCAAAAGGATATTATTTGAAAAACGTGTTAAATATTTGACTAGACGATTTCAGTGAAATATGATATTATTTGCTATGAGATAGCTCTACTTGAATATTTTTAATTAAATAAATCAAATTTGTTGAAATATTTATGCATTTATGAATAGAATAATGGATATCTTAACAATAAGATACTTTAGTACTTAAATTAACTCTTACAAATTGCTGAAACGTTTCTATTTAGAGCTTAATATTGAAACATATATACGATATTAAATTATTTATTTAATTGTAAAGAATTCGCGCACAGAGTTTGATATAGCTAGGATTTGCGTTTGTTTTTGTAAATATTTAAAAGAAAATGAATATTGTTAACTGAAAGATGATAATGAAAATGTGTTATTAGGTATATATGCAATTAAAAATCACTTTCATTACATAATAAAAAAATGATGTGTGCTTTCAGAATACAAGTTTTTTTTGTGAGTGGTTAAGCAATTTTTAAATTTGAAAGATATATATATATATATATATATATATATATATATATATATATATATATATATATATATGTATGTATATATATATATATATATATATATATATATATGCTTACCAAAGACACTCAGAAGATCAGGAAATATATTCATTTTATTTAATGAAGTATTACTACTAAAAGCATTTCATTAGTTATGGATTCCTGATATTTACGTTTACATTACATTTTTACTGAAATGCGTGTTCATAGTATTTAGCACAAAAAGCCCTTTTCTAGAATTTGATTCGTATTTATTTAAATTTTCTATTGTTTCTTCAATGTTTCACACCAGTGTAAATATTTTTGCTATCTCAAAAGAAATTCACAGTTCAAATGGAAAAAATAACAATTCAATCCACTTATAAGAATAATTTCAATTAATTTAGAGATATTAGCTCTTTTTATTAGGTTTCTAGATATGGGGAAAATAATGCAATAAAAACTAGATACATTAGTAAATATTCGTAATCACTCTTTATTCATCATAGTTATAAATTGTTTTAATAAAAAATAATTCTTTGTGTTTTGCAGTTTTCATAATGATCTATAAAACAAAAATCTTTTATATTTCTTTTTTTAAATGATTATACTCTTTTTTTAAAAAAAATGTCATTATATAGTAAATACCTGTCTTTGTAAAATAGTCTTCCACCAAACTAAATCTAAACTTTCCTTACTTTATTTTAAGTAATGCATTTCAGAATATTTTATATTTAATCGCGAATTAATAAGTAACAAATTTTGCTTCAAATTTATTTCACTGAAAGAATTTATACTTTTTTTTTTAATCAAAATATGCTTTTTATTGGTTTTTTAATAGCATTTGTTAAATATTAGTAATAGCGATTTTTAAATAATTATTTTAAATTTAAGTTCAATAATACATTTCTATCCAACGTATTTTTAATTAATTGACACTCGTTTGGTTTTCTTTTCTAATTAAATCATTTACATAATTCATTAATATGGATTATACGTTGATGATTTAAGCAAAAACACAATTTTTCGAGATTTTAATGTGACATTAATGTGATCATATGTTTCGTTTTGAAGCCAATTATTTTCAACTGAAATTAGTAAATTTATTAAACTGGAAACAATGCTGATAAATATTTTCATTAAATGTAATTTGCATTAAAATTTTTAAATATATACTTTAAATCTTACCTATATAAATATTTTTAGAGTTAAAAATTACTTTTTTTAAAATTAAGAATTTGCAAAGAAATGTTCTTCATTTTTAAATTACAAATGTCAGATGTTATAAAGTTTAAATTATTTTAAGTAAAATGGCATGATTTAAAACGTGTAAAATGTAAAATACAATAGACTATAACGCCGTTAGGATGCTAACATTTTAAAAAAATGTGTAGTACTTAATTTGTTCAACTTTAGATTTACAGCATATGTGTGTGTCTATTGTTATTTATAACACATGGACAAGCTACTGACTTATTAGAATGCGTAATTCCTTACAACTAGAGCACCACCAAGATGGAAGTATGACTTTGTTCTAAACTGTTCCGATACTACCAAAAGATCTACTCTCTCAGTTTTGAAACTTTTTTGGAGAAAATTTTCTCCAGATCACAACACCCAAGGTTACTACTCAAGGACTGATCACCGGACTTTAAGTTTCATAGATTTAACGAACACTTATATGGCATGTACTTTGTGACGGCAGCATCGGGAATCAAATCCCACACTTTCGGATAGAATATTGAATACCCTAACCACAATGCTACAATGATTCTTCATCATGGTTCTCTTGGCCTGGTTGGTTAGTGTATCGTTCTCATGATCAAAAGGTCATGAGTTTGAATTCTTGATTAACCGAATATCTGTCATGTTCGCTAAGAGTGGCTGAGTCATATTATAATTGCGCTTGGTCACAGTGTCTTTAAAGAAGAATGATAGCTCTTGGGGTAGCAGATCAAGTATTGGGGGTCTTCTGCTTGGTTTCTGCTTCAACATAACTAAGGCAACACCCAGCTGTCTCTGTATAACTGGTAGAGCCAAACCCAGGGCTAGGTATTAGGAATCATGCTGGTGCAACAGCCCCACAGCATATATCTAAACAGTAGCATAAGAACTGTTGGCCAAAATGTTTTCTCGAGACAGCTTCAAATAATAGGACTGAGGAAGTCAAGCTTTTATTTCACATAAAAAGTCTTCACATTTTCTGCCCCAATCATATTCCAAAACTGTAAGTCTGTGAAAAACATTCAAAAATAAATGCAAAATCTCCCAAATGACATTATTGCTATTTACTTAAGTGCGATTGCAATAATTGATTTTTTTTTTATGGTTTCTAACACAAATATCAATCAAATCAAACCATGACAAAAGAGCGTTAATATAATATTAAGTACCTCATTCGGATGACAATGGATTTATTTGAACTATGTCTGAATATATTTCTCAAAACAGTTTGCATCAGTTATGAAGAATGGTGACGATAATTTTTCTGTAAGTCACCTGTATATTTGAAATGTTTACACCATACTCCAATTCTATTCTAGAACGAAAAGCCAGTATCGAGGTGTTCTCTACGAAAATCATGCTGTTTACTTATTGAGGATTTTAAATATATATAGCCATTTTCAGAAAGTATATTTGATATTTTGGATTTATATTAAATTAGTTTTATAAGTTAATGTTAAATTTACAATTATAGTTTCGAAGTTCAAATTTTCCTTAGATTTAATAAATGTTTAAAACGTATTTTCAATATATTTATACAGAAAAACGTAACTAAATAGTTACTCAAAAGCACCGCATAAAAACATGTTTTGAACCGAAAATTCATAGAAATGAAAATAAACTTTTGCACATGCAATGTTTGCATCATTAAATTTATTGACAATATCTTTTGCCAATTCTGAAGTTGTTTTGAACATTTAAACCAATTTCCAACAAAATGTGCCACATATTCAATCTGGAATGCTAAATAATCCCTAATCTATAAAGATTTTCAAAGATTTATAGAAGCTAGTACGTGGAGAAAATTAAATTTTCTGTTTAAGCCAGCACACATTCTCACTTCCCAGCCAAGCCCAATTTCCCCATTTACGATACTCATCGTATTTCAAAATGAAAGCTGGCTGCATAAAAGAAGGTTAGATTGTATCTTTATTGAATGGAGTATTTGGTCGTTTTCTTATCACAAAATGACTGCTGTTGTAACGTTTTTATGTCGAAATATCAACCGCTAGTGTTTATTTCTTATCTTCTTTCTTAGAAATAGTCTCTTTAAATAACATTTGTTAAGTTTTTAATGAAGATTATAAACTTTTACAATAATTTGAATTTAGTTGCCTTTTTAATGCTCTCAATTTAGTTTATCTACATTTTATATCTAACAATTTTAAGCAACTTCTTAGATATAAAATTAAAGTATATATAAGGAATCATGTATAAAAATCAATGTCCTATATTTTAAGTTTCAATTAATTAAATGATATTTGCCTTAAATTTTGTGTAAAATAAGTAGAAGAAAAAGAACAGAAATATTAACTCTTACGTTTTAAGTAAAATATATTTGTTTTCTTTATAATAAATAAGTGAATCGTAAGTAAATAAACAAAACGTATTCTTTAAAATTTGATATTTTTTAATTTTATATTTAAATTTTTTAAATTAGCAAATATTTCGCAACATATTCTACTTGTATATTGTAAAACAAAAAAATAATTTCTTTTTTTTTCTCCTATTTTCCATGAGAATCACCCTCGTACTAATACGTACGATAAGAAGGATAATACACTCATTCGTCACCATTAATACGGATGAAAAAGCTAAAAAATATAAAATTTACAATAAAAATTTGTGATGTTTTTTTTATTTTTATCATATCTCTACGAGAAACACTTTTGAAGATTGAGCATTTTCAAATAAATGAATTATTAATGCTAGTGTAAAATAATATTTTCATGTGTACAAAACTTATAAGGACTCTTGTCTCCCTGATGAAAATTTTGAGCAACCCGCTGAAAATGGGAAGCTTTAAGTAACCAGATATCATCTGGCTTTTTAATGTTAGAAATTCATAATTGCATCAAATGGAGTTTAAATAAAAGTTCAATCACCATCATTTTTTAATAGCACATCTAACTAAAATGACTACAAATAATATTATTAAAATAGAAATATTTTTTAATCGAAATGGAATTTCAAGAAATGTTAATTATTTCATCAGTAAAAAATACAGAATAATAACTTGGTTCGTGCTTTCCTGCATATTACTAAATAAATATATTTGTTTTCAAATAATATATTATAAGACTTTTCTGAAAAGTTACAGTCATTTAAAACTAATTAGCGTTATAGCAATTATTTCTTAATAATATAAACAGGAGATATATAATGAAACCCTAATTATTGTTAAAAATCAGCTGAACAATATCTAATGTATATTACTTGTTTCTGTTAAGAAATAATAAAATATAATGTATTTTTAATTTATTCAGTAGTGAGATGTTAGTGATTATTTCTGAAATATATATTTAAATAATTTCAAACTATTTATATTTTAACCTTTTCAGTTATCATGAGTTAAAGTACAATTCGAATTAGTGATACAGCTTGAAAAAGTAGTGTGCTGTTGCATTACTATTAAGGCAACTATGTAATTGCTTTTAATTACTTTTTATCGAACTACTTTTACAATATTAGAAAAAAATGAAAATAATAATTCTCTAGTATATTTTTTTATAAATAAATATATTGGAAATAAACTAGTATTTTTGAATAATTGCTGAAAAGCATTTTTATATGGAAATCTTTCAATATTCAGCCTAACTAATTTAGCAGTGTTAGTTACGTATTTCCTAATGTTTATTCAAAATGTTATTTTTATTTCAAAAATACTTTGTAAAATTATTGAAATATTTTTCCCGTTTCCAAAAATATGATTCCATGCCGAGAATAAAATAAGTCATTTTATTATTATTTCAATAATTAATTAATATTAATAATGTGTTGAAATTAAGGATGTATGAGTTAAATGTTCCAGCCTTTGATTCCATTATATCATTATTAAATTATATTATTTATTTTCAAACTATTTATAATAAAAATAAATATCAATATATTTTGATAAGTATCTGATGAGTATATTTATTTTATATGTTTTACGAATATATATATATATATATATATATATATATAAATATATATATATATATATATATATATATATATATATATATATATATATATATATATATATATATATATATATATATATATATATATATATATATATAAATATATGTGTGTGTGTACCTTAAAGTGATGTATTTTGTTTACATTGTATTGCTATATCATGATTTTTTCTATATAGTTTGAATATATAAACCGATTTTCTTATTACAATATAAAAGCTTTGAAATAACAAAATTCACAGAATTTTTTAAGTACAAATTTTGCTCGGGTACTTAGTATAAAGCATATAAAAATGGCATTAAATCTTTTAGCAATATGAATATTAAATAAATTATTCTAAAAATAACTTTGGATAAAATGCATATTCATTATTTAATTTTTATAATTACATTCTACAACATTGCAATATGAAATAAAAATTTTAATTTATATTCAAAACGCTTAAGACGTGACACTTGGAAGTATAAACAAGAAATATTTAAAAACTTACACCAGTGGATGAAAAATAATTAAATTAGTTGTTATAAGAAATTATTTGATTTTATTATGGTATGCGTTTAGAGAGTTCTTTAAAATTAATCTCAGTCAAAAATATTTAAATAATGGTGATTAATTACTTATTTCAATTTTAGATATTATAGGAATACATTGTATAAATAGAAAATATATATTCACACATTTAGCTGTATACAGATGTACATGATTTGGTAATATTTGTTATATCTATAGCATATATATTTGTACTACATTGTTCTGCATGACAGGATAAGAACTATTTTCAATGCATATGTAAAAAACTTTAGTTTCTCGTTTTAAAATTTTGTTACCATTCACAACCTTGATTATTCATCAAGGCATATATTTTTAAAACTTCAAATGAAAACATTTTTAGAAAATTTTAATTGCTTAATTTTCCGTAAAATAAAGTAAGCTTCAATTATTGACGTATTGCATTTTAACCATTCCATTGATAAATAACTAAGAAAATATCAATATGCTTGAAAACATATTATGTGTGCTGTAAAGCAGCTAAAAAACAATATGTAATTGATATTAAGATGCCTGTTATTCAAGAAAACAAGTTACAAAAACAACAAAATTACTCTCTTGCTTCCTTGTAGCACCTGTTAAATGTTTGGTCTTCTTAAGGAAAAACTAAAGTTCTAACTAAAATAGAAAGATAGTGCTTTTTTTGTTTGTAACGATAGACAGAAAAGAAAATCGCAATATGTCGCAGTGTAAAACGACATAACCAAACCCTGGGAAAAGGGATATGTATATTTTTATTGCACTTTAAATTTAAGAGTTTCCTCTTTTCCTTTCAAACTAAGTTGTAATAGTATAAAGGAAAGGATGCAATAAAAATTGGCACAAGGAGCTAAGTGCAATAAAGGAATAAATTCTTCCTTTCGGAAGGGATGGATGATCGTGAGAAAATGGCAAGGGAAGTTTATGTTTTATGATATGTTTTGTTTGTGAATCTGACCAGTCGGGATTAATGGGGAGAGATTTCTGACTATCCGATAGGAGTGTGAAATTATATGGAACTTAGAAACCAATGGTGTAAAGAGGAGCTAAGATGAGAATTTAAAAACTGCATCTAAGAATGGAAGACAGGCAGACAGAGACAGAGACAGAAAAGTCCTCACACACAGGAGTCTCTCGAGATGCACAAAGGCAGAAGCCCTGAGATGCCCGACAAAGAACGATGAGCAGTAAACGGAGTATGATTGCACTGGCCTAGGAGTCCTACTGACTGCCTGAATGGGAATGCTGATGTCCGACCAATAGATGAAGAAGCAGGTGACAAAGTCTGAAAAGAGGTATACTGAATAGAAAGTCAAGTAAGATACAGAGATTTCAGCGAATGGAAATGCAAGCGGAGATGCTGAGTAGAGGATGGGAAGTGGTGAGAATCATCGACACCGGTGAGCGGTGAAGTTTCAGACACCATACATTCTAAAGGGTGAGTTCTGATCTCTCGTTCCATTTTCCTCTGGTCATTATGGTTATTTATCAAATAACCATAAATGACCAGAGGGAAATGGAACGAGAGATCAGACTCACCCCTTTAGAAGTAGTATTGTGGTGTCTGGAAACTTCACCGCTCACCGGTGTCGATGACTTTTTTTTTATCCACTTCCCATCCTCTACTCAGCATCTCCGCTTTATCATTTCCGCTGAAATCTCTGTATCTTACTTGACTTTCTATTCAGTATACCTCTTTTCAGACTTTGTCACCTCTTCTTCATCTATTGGTCGGACATCAGCATTCCCATTCAGGACAGTCCAGGTAGGACTTCCTAGGCCAGTGCAATCATACTCCGTTTACTGCTCATCGTTCTTTGTCGGGCATCTCAGGGGCTTCTCTGCCTTGTGCATCTTAGGACTCCTGTGTGTGAGGACTTTTTCTGTCTCTGTCTCTGTGTCTGCCTGTCTTCCATTCTTAGATGCAGTTTTTAAATTCTCATCTTAGCCTCCTCTTTACACCATTGGTTTCCTAAGTTCCATATAATTTCTACACTCCTATCGGATAGGTCAGAAATCTCTCCCATTAATCCTGACTGGTCAGATTCACAAACAAAACATATCATAAAACATAAACTTCCTTTGCCATTTTTCTGTACGATCATCCATCCCTTCCGAAAGGAAGAATTTATTCCTTTATTGCACTTAGCTCCTTGTGCCAATTTTATTGCATCCTTTCCTTTATACTATTACAACTTAGTTTGAAAGGAAAAGAGGAAACTCTTAAATTTAAAGTGCAATAAAAATATACATATCCCTTTTCCCAGGGTTTATTATGTCGTTTTACACTGCGACATAATCCTCTCACTTACAGAAAAAAAATATATTCATATATTTTTTTTAAAATTCATAAATGTTAACATCAAAGAAACATAAAAAACAAGTGAAAATGAACCTTGGTTTCTTAAAAACAAACATACTTGTTAACTTCAGATAAACCACTGACTTGTACACATGTATCATGGCATATGGGATGCATTTCTTATTAATGCATTATGTGTTGACTATTTTTAACTATACAAAGAAAATCTGAAATGATATGATCAATTGTCTGTACATATCATAAGCTAATCTCACATAAAAGAAATTAATAACAGTTTATGTAAATTCGCACAATCAATATTTACCATATTTGTTTTTATATAACATAATTATAATGATTTGTATTACCATATTATTCAAGAGTCAACATTTTGTATTTGTCCACTTAACAGCAAAAGTTCACATATCTATTTTAAATCAGTTCAAAAGACTGATATAATCGTTTGACGTCAGAAATTCCATGCAAAAATACTTATATATACATACATAAATAAATGTTAGTGAGTCTGCACTCGCAAATCCTCTGGTCAAATATTTTAACTAAAACACACACATCAATGTATAAAAATGAAAATAATCTACTATAAAAAAGGTATTCAATTTACATGGAACAAAAATGTATATCCATATGTATATAATGACACCATAAGAAATAATACTTATGAATTTTTTTAAACAGATATATTTACTCTGTTTTTTTTTTTAATATTTGTGTTTGTATTTGTGTACAAATTTCATTTTTGCAAAAAATAATCTTCCAAATTATTTATTCTACTTCGTTTTTAAAACATACTTGTCCAAGAGTGAATAGGGTCTATTCGGACACTATCAATCACTCAAAATCTGTAAACAAGCTCGTCACTATAGTGACCTTCATGGTTGAAAATTTTGGAGTGAGCCAATTTATCCTCTAGGCATACTCCTTCAAACCCCCCTGTTTTTCTTTTTTACTTGCGCCGTTAACCGGTTCCTAAGACCTGTGAGTATCAGGGAAGAAGGGTCACATGCGTAGCCGACATGATGCCGACCGGAACACAATTATCATCATCCTAAGTATTTTCAAGGTTTTGTGAGTAAATTCTCAATTTATTTATTTTATTTTATTATCTTTTTTTTATTCACGGCATGCTTGTTTATGATTCATGTTTTCAACTGTTTGTATCCACTTAAGATTTATGTTTATACTGCCCTCTAACAAAACACGCCTTCACCCCGAACATATTGTTCAGTCTCCGGGGAACAATGTTTCCCTCACTCTCAGTTCAGCCGGTGAGCAATAACTATCTATTGTAAATGCCTCTGTCTTTCGGACATCACTTTTAACCGACATATATTTTAGTAATTTACGAGCAACTACCGGAAATAGTTCAATTCATCTAGAAAAATTATCTATGCAACTAACTACATAATTTCCTGATGCAAAACGCCCACAAATATCTACGCTAAGAAATTCTCCCGGTTCATTGGGAATAGGAACATTTCCAAATTCACTTTTCTTCTGCTGATTTGGATTAACTCTTGCACATGTCTGACATGAATTTATATAATTCCTAATATCAGCATATACACCGCGCCACCAATATTTACTAATTACAATCTGATAAGTTTTGTCCGCTCCAAAATGCGTCATATGGGCGGCTTGAATTGCGTACTTTTGTAATTTTTTTCGGTAAAACTATTTGGGGTCGCAATTCTCTACTCCTTTTTATTTTTCCCCAATGCATTAATAACCCTTTTGACTCATCCATGTAAAGCGCGTAATTTCATGCTTAAAAGGAAGTTTACCTTTGTAAACCTTTAAGAATTCGACCTATTTCCTCGTCGTTTTGTGCGCTTTCCTTAATAGATTGTAAGCTTAGCGCCTGTAAATCAATCATCTGCTCTCGTTTACTATGTTTGTCAACATTTTCGCCTCCGTGGCGCCCTTCGCTCCTGGCCGCTGAAGCTTACAAGATTCCTCCGCCACTTCCTGTTTCGCTGCGGGCTCCGCTGGAGAAACCGCAGCTTGATTTCCCCCCTCAATTCTCGACATTTGACTCAAGTTCTCTTCTGGTTTTGTTATAGGAGAATTTTTCGCTATTTCGGCTTGACCATTTTTCGTACTTTCATTAATATCCTCATTTGTTACTATCTTTTTTTCTTTAGGTTGTAATATCATTTTACTTTTGTTAATGTATTTCAAAACATTACATTTGTCACTAATTTCACCTTTATTTTCTTCCAAATTTACTATCTCATCATCAATAGTAATATAATTTTTGTTTGTATACAGATTAATGTTCGCTTCTTTCATTGTTTTGTAACTTAATATATAGTCATAACCATTAGGAAAGCTCTGCGGAGTAATAAACACTACGTCTGATATCAATTTTTGTCCAATACGGAAAGAAATTTCTACGCATTGATTATATTTAATTCTTTCGCCTGTCAGAGTTAAAATATTTGCATGTTTTTGTACGTGATTCATTTCGATATACTGTCTTATTTTATCAAATTTCAGCTGAGACATTAAGGACACCGACGCCCCCGTATCGAGGAGAATCCCAATCGAGAGTGGTCCCTTATTTTCTTTACTTCGTGTGATTCCCGGCGGACCTGAACGTTCCACTATTCTACCTTTCACTATTGGTAAGTCACTTTTGTTTATTTGAACAGAATTATTTAAAACAGCAGTAATTTTTGTATCATTTCCAACTCCCTTTGCTATCACATTTCCCCCGCTGTTTACGCTTCTTTTTTGTGTGCAATAATTTTGTGCCTCAATGTCTACTCTTTTATGTCTCCTATCCTCAGAAAAAGGTCTTATGAAATTTTTCTCCCCTCTATTCGTTTGCTTGTTTACTTTTGGAGCCGGCGTCTCCATTGGAAAGCGTTCACGCTCCACCTCTAATTGTGACATCTGTCGCCCACTGGCTGAGGATTTCCGCCCTGGGCCTCCCCGTTTAAAGCACTCCTATTCCCCCCAAAGCGATCCCTCCTCTGCTGATTTTGAAACGTATTCCTATTACTTCTAAAATTTTCCTCATAATTATTTCGGTTATTATAGCCCCTCTGTTTCTTTTCGACACTCATATTTTTAAAAATTTCATTTAGTCTCTTAAATTGAAAACAGTTTGCGGCATAATGTCCAATCTTCCCACAAAACAAACATTGCCTGTTACCATCTATATTAGTTTTCGTTTCGCACTTAATGTGATTTGAGCTTTCATTTGATTGTTCCATATATATCTTCATCGAATTAACGCTGTTCACACGCAATTTTACAAACAGGGAAGCAGCATTTTGTACGTCACTGGCTACATTTACCGCCTCATCAAATGTGTTTGGATGCTTTAGAATCACATCCTTTTGTAATTCTGGAAGGAGTCCTTCAATAAATCGCGATAATAATAATTTATTAAATAACTCTTTACTGTCCCTTGTTAAAATTTGTGACGCACCTATGAAACGGCTACCGGCTCTTCTAAGACGTTCAGCGAACGCCTTTACTGATTCCTGCTCATACATGTGAATAGTTGAAAATTGTAAATTTGATTCAATTAAAGACTGTTCTTCACTGAAATGCTCTATAAACATTTGCTTCATAAACTGAAAAGAGGTTGATCTTTGTAGATCATTATCCTCGATCAAAAATCTCTTCGCAGCCCCTATTAATTTTGATTTTAAAATCGTAATTTTCTCACTATCACCCCAATTGGCCAATTCAGCCACATTTTCCAACTGATCGAACCAAAATTTGCAACATTCCTTATCTCCATCAAAGGTGGAAATCACTTGAATCATTGCCATATTTGGTTGGCAAGTTGAATTAGGATTCACAGGACTATGAACAGAGACTGCATCGTTTGGGGAAGTTTCCCTATTTCTCCTATTACTGTACCTCGGCATCATGTAATTTCAAATTATTCCCCAAAATACGGAATACCTCAACTGCTATTTAGCCTTGCTTTTTTTTTAACAAAAAAAATTAACTGTATCATACATATGCATATACTCATTACATAAACAACTATTTTTAACTTATTATCTATCTATCAAATACTTTTCACAATAATAACAAATAAATAAACACATATACAGTCAATTAATTGTTTCTAATTAAACTACTTTCTAATTATACTACTCCTGTTACCAATTACACATTGTTAATCAAATGTACTTAATCTTTAAGCATTCATTTATGCCAATATTAAAAGTTTAGTACTTATGAAATGCTTGCATTAACATTATTATCATAAATATAAACAAACAAGCAATTTTTCATATTCCAAAGTAATGTGGACACTTCTATTCATACATTTACTTATGCCATACTTTACTAAAAATGTTTCAATACTTTGTTATAGCTCTTTCATAAAATTTATTTTCAAATATCATAACTTAGAATTTCAAAAAAGTATTAAGTTTTATAAACACAATTTGCAAATATATTTCGATAAATTTGAATCAATACTGCTTTTGTTAATTCAGCATTAATGTTTTATTACCCTAAATTGAATTCTTTAACTCAAAAACATTATAGTTATCTTGAACTCTCTCTGTCTTCAATAATTGCTTCCTTTAATTTTTAATTCTCAGACAAAATTATTTCAAAAAGACCAAAATATTTATGCATTCATGATCAATATAACTCACTGCACCAAAATATACGCTCTTTTACTACAAAAATTGTCATGGCACCAAATTATGTGCCGAAATTCAAAGTAAATATAACTTTTGCCTTAAAAAAAATGGACACATCACGAAATTAAGAGCTTTTTGTCTGAGAAAAATAGTCACGGCACCAAAATATGTGCCATTATTCAAAAAATATAATAAAACTTAGTGATTTTTTTAGTAACTAAATGACAATAGGAATTTGCATTTGTAATAAAACATTCTTGATTAAATATTTGAAAGGATTCTAACATTATTATTATTTTTATGATATTTATCAAATAACCATAATGACCAGAGGGAAATGGAACGAGAGATCAGACTCACCCCTTTTAGAAGTAGTATTGTGGTGTCTGAAACTTCACCGCTCACCGGTGTCGATGATTCTCTTTTTTTTTTTATCCACTTCCCATCCTCTACTCAGCATCTCCGCTTTGCATTTCCATTCGCTGAAATCTCTGTATCTTACTTGACTTTCTATTCAGTATACCTCTTTTCAGACTTTGTCACCTCTTCTTCATCTATTGGTCGGACATCAGCATTCCCATTCAGGACAGTCCAGGTAGGACTTCCCTAGGCCAGTGCAATCATACTCCGTTTACTGCTCATCGTTCTTTGTCGGGCATCTCAGGGGCTTCTCTGCCTTGTGCATCTCAGGGACTCCTGTGTGTGAGGACTTTTTCTGTCTCTGTCTCTGTGTCTGCCTGTCTTCCATTCTTAGATGCAGTTTTTAAATTCTCATCTTAGCTCCTCCTCTTTACACCATTGGTTTCCTAAGTTCCATATAATTTCCTACACTCCTATCGGATAGGTCAGAAATCTCTCCCCATTAATCCCGACTGGTCAGATTCACAAACAAAACATATCATAAAACATAAACTTCCCTTGCCATTTTCTCACGATCATCCATCCCTTCCGAAAGGAAGAATTTATTCCTTTATTGCACTTAGCTCCTTGTGCCAATTTTTATTGCATCCTTTCCTTTATACTATTACAACTTAGTTTGAAAGGAAAAGAGGAAACTCTTAAATTTAAAGTGCAATAAAAATATACATATCCCTTTTCCCAGGGTTTGGTTATGTCGTTTTACACTGCGACATAATCCTCCCCCACTTACAGAAAAAAAATATATTCATATATTTTTTTTTAAATTCCATAAATGTTAACATCAAAGAAACATAATAAAAACAAGTGAAAATGAACCTTGGTTTCTTAAAACAAACATACTTGTTAACTTCAGATAAACCACTGACTTGTACACATGTATCATGGCATATGGGATGCATTTCTTATTAATGCATTATGTGTTGACTATTTTTAACTATACAAAGAAAATCTGAAATGATATGATCAATTGTCTGTACATATCATAAGCTAATCACATAAAAGAAATTAATAACAGTTTATGTAAATTCGCACAATCAATATTTACTATATTTGTTTTTATATAACATAATTATAATGATTTGTATTACCATATTCAAGAGTCAACATTTTGTATTTGTCCACTTAACAGCAAAAGTTCACATATCTATTTTAAATCAGTTCAAAAGACTGATATAATCGTTTTGACGTCAGAAATTCCATGCAAAAATACTTATATATACATACATAAATAAATGTTAGTGAGTCTGCACTCGCAAATCCTCTGGTCAAATATTTTAACTAAAACACACACATCAATGTATAAAAATGAAAATAATCTACTATAAAAAGGTATTCAATTTACATGGAACAAAAAAATGTATATCCATATGTATATAATGACACCATAAGAAATAATACTTATGAATTTTTAAACAGATATATTTACTCTGTTTTTTTAATATTTGTGTTTGTATTTGTGTACAAATTTCTTATTTTTGCAAAAAATAATCTTCCAAATTATTTATTCTACTTCGTTTTTAAAACATACTTGTCCAAGAGTGAATAGGGTCTATTCGGACACTATCAATCACTCAAAATCTGTAAACAAGCTCGTCACTATAGTGACCTTCATGGTTGAAAATTTTGAAGTGAGCCAATTTATCCTCTAGGCATACTCCTTCAAACCCCCCTGTTTTTCTTTTTTACTTGCGCCGTTAACCGGTTCCTAAGACCTGTGAGTATCAGGGAAGAAGGGTCACATGCGTAGCCGACATGATGCCGACCGGAACACAATTATCATCATCCTAAGTATTTTCAAGGTTTTGTGAGTAAATTCTCAATTTATTTATTTTATTTTATAATCTTTTTTTTATTCACGGCATGCTTGTTTATGATTCATGTTTTCAACTGTTTGTATCCACTTAAGATTTATGTTTATACTGCCCTCTAACAAAACACGCCTTCACCCCGAACATATTGTTCAGTCTCCGGGGAACAATGTTTCCCTCTCAGTTCAGCCGGTGAGCAATAACTATCTATTGTAAATGCCTCTGTCTTTCGGACATCACTTTTAACCGACATATATTTTAGTAATTTACGAGCAACTACCGGAAATAGTTCAATTCATCTAGAAAAGTTATCTATGCAACTAACTACATAATTTCCTGATGCAAAACGCCCACAAATATCTACGCTAAGAAATTCTCCCGGTTCATTGGGAATAGGAACATTTCCAAATTCACTTTTCTTCTGCTGATTTGGATTAACTCTTGCACATGTCTGACATGAATTTATATAATTCCTAATATCAGCATATACACCGCGCCACCAATATTTACTAATTACAATCTGATAAGTTTTGTCCGCTCCAAAATGCGTCATATGGGCGGCTTGAATTGCGTACTTTTGTAATTTTTTCGGTAAAACTATTTGGGGTCGCAATTCCTCTACTCCTTTTATTTTTCCCCAATGCATTAATAACCCTTTTGACTCATCCATGTAAAAGCGCGTAATTTCATGCTTAAAAGGAAGTTTACCTTTTTGTAAACCTTTAAGAATTCGACCTATTTCCTCGTCGTTTTGTGCGCTTTCCTTAATAGATTGTAAGCTTAGCGCCTGTAAATCAATCATCTGCTCCTCGTTTACTATGTTTGTCAACATTTTCGCCTCCGTGGCGCCCTTCGC
This sequence comes from Latrodectus elegans, assembly GCA_030067965.1. Classification (NCBI taxonomy): domain Eukaryota; kingdom Metazoa; phylum Arthropoda; class Arachnida; order Araneae; family Theridiidae; genus Latrodectus; species Latrodectus elegans. The sequence continues at coordinate 5,805,800 of CM057815.1, forward strand.
TCCTGGCCGTTGAAAGCCGGGCTTACAAGATTCCTCCGCCACTTCCTGTTTCGCTGCGGGCTCCGCTGGAGAAACCGCAGCTTGATTTCCCCCCTCAATTCTCGACATTTGACTCAAGTTCTCTTCTGGTTTTGTTATAGGAGAATTTTTCGCTATTTCGGCTTGACCATTTTTCGTACTTTCATTAATATCCTCATTTGTTACTATCTTTTTTTCTTTAGGTTGTAATATCATTTTACTTTTGTTAATGTATTTCAAAACATTACATTTGTCACTAATTTCACCTTTATTTTCTTCCAAATTTACTATCTCATCATCAATAGTAATATAAATTTTGTTTGTATACAGATTAATGTTCGCTTCTTTCATTGTTTTGTAACTTAATATATAGTCATAACCATTAGGAAAGCTCTGCGGAGTAATAAACACTACGTCTGATATCAATTTTTGTCCAATACGGAAAGAAATTTCTACGCATTGATTATATTTAATTCTTTCGCCTGTCAGAGTTAAAAATATTTGCATGTTTTTGTACGTGATTCATTTCTGATATACTGTCTTATTTTTATCAAATTTCAGCTGAGACATTAAGGACACCGACGCCCCCGTATCGAGGAGAATCCCAATCGAGAGTGGTCCCTTATTTTCTTTACTTCGTGTGATTCCCGGCGGACCTGAACGTTCCACTATTCTACCTTTCACTATTGGTAAGTCACTTTTGTTTATTTGAACAGAATTATTTAAAACAGCAGTAATTTTTGTATTATTTTCAACTCCCTTTGCTATCACATTTCCCCCGCTTTTTACGCTTCTTTTTTGTGTGCAATAATTTTGTGCCTCAATGTCTACTCTTTTATGTCTCCTATCCTCAGAAAAAGGTCTTATGAAATTTTTCTCCCCTCTATTCGTTTGCTTGTTTACTTTTGGAGCCGGCGTCTCCATTGGAAAGCGTTCACGCTCCACCTCTAATTGTGACATCTGTCGCCCACTGGCTGAGGATTCCTGGGCCCCTGTTTAAAGCACTCCTATTCCCCCCAAAGCGATCCCTCCTCTGCTGATTTTGAAACGTATTCCTATTACTTCTAAAATTTTCCTCATAATTATTTCGGTTATTATAGCCCCTCTGTTTCTTTTCGACACTCATATTTTTAAAAATTTCATTTAGTCTCTTAAATTGAAAACAGTTTGCGGCATAATGTCCAATCTTCCCACAAAACAAACATTGCCTGTTACCATCTATATTAGTTTTCGTTTCGCACTTAATGTGATTTGAGCTTTCATTTGATTGTTCCATATATATCTTCATCGAATTAACGCTGTTCACACGCAATTTTACAAACAGGGAAGCAGCATTTTGTACGTCACTGGCTACATTTACCGCCTCATCAAATGTGTTTGGATGCTTTAGAATCACATCCTTTTGTAATTCTGGAAGGAGTCCTTCAATAAATCGCGATAATAATAATTTATTAAATAACTCTTTACTGTCCCTTGTTAAAATTTGTGACGCACCTAAAGAACGGCTACCGGCTTCTTCTAAGACGTTCAGCGAACGCCTTTACTGATTCCTGCTCATACATGTGAATAGTTGAAAATTGTAAATTTGATTCAATTAAAGACTGTTCTTCACTGAAATGCTCTATAAACATTTGCTTCATAAACTGAAAAGAGGTTGATCTTTGTAGATCATTATCCTCGATCAAAAATCTCTTCGCAGCCCCTATTAATTTTGATTTTAAAATCGTAATTTTCTCACTATCACCCCAATTGGCCAATTCAGCCACATTTTCCAACTGATCGAACCAAAATTTGCAACATTCCTTATCTCCATCAAAGGTGGAAATCACTTGAATCATTGCCATATTTGGTTGGCAAGTTGAATTAGGATTCACAGGACTATGAACAGAGACTGCATCGTTTGGGGAAGTTTCCCTATTTCTCCTATTACTGTACCTCGGCATCATGTAATTTCAAATTATTCCCAAATACGGAATACCTCAACTGCTATTTAGCCTTGCTTTTTTTTTTTAACAAAAAAAATTAACTGTATCATACATATGCATATACTCATTACATAAACAACTATCTTTAACTTATTATCTATCTATCAAATACTTTTCACAATAATAACAAATAAATAAACACATATACAGTCAATTAATTGTTTCTAATTAAACTACTTTCTAATTATACTACTCCTGTTACCAATTACACATTGTTAATCAAATGTACTTAATCTTTAAGCATTCATTTATGCCAATATTAAAATTTTAGTACTTATGAAATGCTTGCATTAACATTATTATCATAAATATAAACAAACAAGCAATTTTTCATATTCCAAAGTAATGTGGACACTTCTATTCATACATTTACTTATGCCATACTTTACTAAAAATGTTTCAATACTTTGTTATAGCTCTTTCATAAAATTTATTTTCAAATATCATAACTTAGAATTTCAAAAAAGTATTAAGTTTTATAAACACAATTTGCAAATATATTTCGATAAATTTGAATCAATACTGCTTTTGTTAATTCAGCATTAATGTTTTATTACCCTAAATTGAATTCTTTAACTCAAAAACATTATAGTTATCTTGAACTCTCTCTGTCTTCAATAATTGCTTCCTTTAATTTTTAATTCTCAGACAAAATTATTTCAAAAAGACCAAAATATTTATGCATTCATGATCAATATAACTCATTGCACCAAAATATACGCTCTTTTACTACAAAATTGTCATGGCACCAAATTATGCTGCCGAAATTCAAAGTAAATATAACTTTTGCCTTAAAAAAATGGACACATCACGAAATTAAGAGCTTTTTGTCTGAGAAAAATAGTCACGGCACCAAAATATGTGCCATTATTCAAAAAATATAATAAAACTTAGTGATTTTTTTAGTAACTAAATGACAATAGGAATTTGCATTTGTAATAAAACATTCTTGATTAAATATTTGAAAGGATTCTAACATTATTATTATTTTTATGATATTTATCAAATAAACATAATGACCAGAGTGAAATGGATCGAGAGATAAGACTCACCACTTTTAGAAGTAGTATTGTGGTGTCTGAAACTTCACCGCTCACCGGTGTCGATGATTCTCTTTTTTTTTTATCCACTTCCCATCCTCTACTCAGCATCTCCGCTTTGCATTTCCATTCGCTGAAATCTCTGTATCTTACTTGACTTTCTATTCAGTATACCTCTTTTCAGACTTTGTCACCTCTTCTTCATCTATTGGTCGGACATCAGCATTCCCATTCAGGACAGTCCAGGTAGGACTTCCCTAGGCCAGTGCAATCATACTCCGTTTACTGCTCATCGTTCTTTGTCGGGCATCTCAGGGGCTTCTCTGCCTTGTGCATCTCAGGGACTCCTGTGTGTGAGGACTTTTTCTGTCTCTGTGTCTGCCTGTCTTCCATTCTTAGATGCAGTTTTTAAATTCTCATCTTAGCTCCTCCTCTTTACACCATTGGTTTCCTAAGTTCCATATAATTTCCTACACTCCTATCGGATAGGTCAGAAATCTCTCCCCATTAATCCCGACTGGTCAGATTCACAAACAAAACATATCATAAAACATAAACTTCCCTTGCCATTTTCTCACGATCATCCATCCCTTCCGAAAGGAAGAATTTATTCCTTTATTGCACTTAGCTCCTTGTGCCAATTTTTATTGCATCCTTTCCTTTATACTATTACAACTTAGTTTGAAAGGAAAAGAGGAAACTCTTAAATTTAAAGTGCAATAAAAATATACATATCCCTTTTCCCAGGGTTTGGTTATGTCGTTTTACACTGCGACACAATAAACGAGAATCAAATAGAAAGTTAAAATGCCTTCAATGAGCAAGGGGGAAATATTACTTTATTTTTCTTCTCATATTCCTAAGGGACAATTCTTAGATATATGAAAAAATTATATTGAGCATGTGTGTTTACCTAAAAACTTTATATTTCTTCCTTTTTGATGTTTCATAGTTATTAACAATTTAGTTGCATATCTACATAAGTCTTTGTTAGGGAATTATTTATTTTTAACTCATAACATGCATATTTACTTACCTGATGAATAAATTATAACCATAAAAGTTTTATTTATAAAACTTTTATATAAATATATTATTGGAAAATGTATAGAATACCATAAAATGATTTATTTTATTTGCACAAGTAATTGAAGTAAAGTATTGTAAGTAAACGAAAATATTCTAAAATGTAATGGAAAAAATGATATTCTATATTATATTTTCATTTAAGAATTTAGTTTTCCTTATTTATTTACTTAAATGATTTATTATATTAAGAATAAAATAAGTAAATATGTACTTCAAAATTCTTTGCTATAGCCACTTAAATAATAATTGTAAAATTAAATAATAAATAGATTTGAAAGAAATAATTTCTTATACTTTTATTCGTTATCCTAGTTTTTTAGTAGAGAAAAGCCATTTTTATTCCAAGGAAGTTTAAAAAAATAATATGTTTTAGAGCTAAACAATAATTAAACATTGAATATCAATGAACTATATATTTTGTTTTCAGTCTTTATAATTTAATTTTATTTTTATAAAAAGTTTAGTTTGTATGACAACAGATACGGAAAATAATTCATAAAGTAACTGTTTTTAATATTTTAAATCCTCTAAGATATCTGTATAAAGTCTTTGAAACTAAATTATCTTCCTCTTCAAACCGTGATATAAAGTAGTTTTAAAGAAATTTATATTGAGAATTTGTTATAATAAACAATAAATTATGAAATTATACTTTATTTACAAATGAATGCTAGGAAATTTGAAACGATTTTTTTTATTACAACTCGTATAAATTTTAATAAGCCAATCATGGATCTTGCTCATAGTATATATACAAAACAATTAATTTAATACATTATAATTACGTAATAAAGATTTTTAAACTTTTGTGAAATGAATACTTTAAGGAAACAGAATAAAATTTAACAAAACATTTAGGTTAATTTAATGAATAATTTAAAACTTTACATAAAGAATTCTTCTTCAGAAAATAATTAGATTTTTACCTGTTGTCATATAATTTTCATATAGTGAAAAATGATATCCAAAATTAATTAAACATTATTAAAATTAACTACAAGTTACATTATATTAGAAATCAATCTAAGAAGCAAATAAATAAAATAAATAGGGAATTCCCACCCATATTTTCTCCATAAGTTGAATAATAATAATGAAAAAAACGTAATTGTTTTACACATATTATCAAAATACGCATAACGTAATATGATGTCACTACACCTAAAATTATTTTAAAATAAATAATAATTAGTGAATTATTTATTTTAGTATACTGTTATTATTCTTTTGTCTTCTAAATAAAAGTTTTCAAAATATTATAAAAAAAAAATTAAATTAAGATTTTTGTAAACTTGATACATAAGAAATAGTTTGTTATAAAAATATACCACAAAGAATGTTCTTGTGCTAACGGCTTTCCTTCTTCTGGTTTTGTATTAATATGAATGCTATTATAATAGAAAAGAAATAGTTTACTATACATTACTTTGATAAAATATGTGTTCTTAAAAGTTCTTCTAAAATGCTCAATGCGTTTCCTTCAAACAATAAAATTTCTGTATTATAATATTTTTTCTGTATACTTATTATTTAAACAATCGGAAGTAAAATTATTCAGAGTATATATATATATATATATATATATATATATATATATATATATATACATATATATATATATATATATATATATATATATATATATATATATATATATATATATACATATATATATATAGATTTTAATTTTTCTTTTTGTTACACTTTTAAATTTTTATAAGACTTCATTTATTTTATATTAATAACATATATATATATAAGTGTACATTTATAAATACATTTTTAAGTTGATGAAATGATGCATTTCGTTAGTCTGAAGTAAGTATATAACCAAAGAAATCTACATAGTCAAATTTAAATTCAAAAATTCGTATATTCTGATATCAGATAATTTTTGTGAGAATATTAGGTGAGAATATTAATGTAAAACTTTTATGAATCATTAGACAGAAAGTAAAATTTAAAATATAAAAAAATATTCTAGAAATATTCAATGTGTTTAGAAAATTAGAAAATATTTCGTTATAAATCCATTTCTACCAAATTTATCATCTATGCAAATTAATATTTTATTATTCCTCACATTGATTACTTTAAATAATAATATTAAAATCTAAATATATATCTTTTTTATCATCACTGATAATTTTAAAATCATAAACTTATATTATTAAAGATTCTTTTTGCTAGTTATCTTAATTATTTATATTTTAGACTGAGAAACTGTTTCTATCTCTCAATCAGAAATGAGTTTTATTTACCAATTTATAAGGATAATTATATGGTTCAAGTTTTGAGATCTAAAAAATGTTTAATTTTATATATTCTAACTGATATTGTAAAATTCGAATTGAGAATCATTTGATAAAAACTATGACCAACATTGGAATGAAGTTTTCATTCTGAAAGTTAAGACTTGAAATAAGTTTGAATATAAGAAAAACATTGCTCCATTAAAACTAGTTTTTTAAGATGAATATTTGAATTGTTAAAAATATTATTGGTTAAAAACATTATTGGTATTGCATATGCATTTAGAAAATATATATCATTTACATCATTTGCAAGTAATAAGAACATATTTGAAAGACAAATTTAGGTTGGCAATTGACTTAAAACCCAAAAATTAAAAAGAAATGAACTATATTATTTTGTGTTCTCTTATTAATTATCATAAAATTCATTATTATTATACTTGAAGTACAAATATTACTTTAAAATACAACAACTTAAATTTAAATAAACACTTTCAAATAAATGAAATCTGTTTACTAAGGAAATTATTTGTACTCGTGAGAATTCAATAGTTTTTTTATTTTTAAAAAAGTTTATAACAGCATGCTCCGTGACAATGTCACACTACATGCATTAAATTCTTACAAGATAAAGGTTATAAAAACAGCTTAACAAATCGATAACAATGGAATATTAAAACAAAATTTAAAAAAAAATATTAAAATAATCAGAGTGTACAACAAAATAATTGGTTGGTGGTTTTAAAAAGAGTTTGTTGTTTGATTGATGTATTTCTGCGTCACATACTTTTAATCAGGAAAAATTCATATTTTTTGTACTTAAGCTTCGCTAATACCTAAATTTATGAAAAAATGCATTTTCTATACATATTTCTTTAAAGAAAAATATTAAAAATGAAATTCAAATTAATTTAGTAGGATCACTTAATTAAGCAAATATTAGCATGAGAAATATTCCAATCCCGACATATTACGGTTAACATGTTTTGAAATTATCACGCATGAAATTTCATTTTCATAACTGTAATTGAATGCGTTTGCATAATTTTATATCGTTTTAATTTAAAAAGTAGGCATGGAATTTTTAGCTTTACATGAGCAAATGCTTATTATCTCTTGAGAATTTCTTACGAAAAATGTTTTTTTCTTGACTCTTTCGCTAAATTTGATAATTAAGTTTTAATGCTTTACAAAATGTGAAATACGCAAATTATTCTCATAAAATTCAAAACTATTAAATAGTGAAAATACTTTTAAAGTTGAGAGTTGAAAATGTTTAATAAATAAATTTGAAAATCAATAAATTAAGATAATTGTTTTGATCAATTAGTTTTTTTTAATGTTTATATGTCTTAAAAAATTAATTTCTTTCATTTTGTACATGAAATTCATAAAAAAAATGTTTCCATTGATAAATATGACTTCAATTTTAATTAGTCTCATTCCGGTCATTATAAATCATTTTTATATAAAAACATATTATTTTATTAATTTGTCTTAAGACGTTACTTGTCTCAAGCAATTTCTATATAGTAAATTCAAAAATAATGAAAAAGCAAATGTAACTACTTTAACATTTATGATATTGAAATATATTTTGTTTGAGAGTTTATGGCCAATAAAATAATCTATTCCTTTTATCGTATTTACACTAAAGAATAACGCAAACAGTTGGTTGTTTGCTTAAAAATTTATTAAATAATATGTAATGGTATTTATTAATTTAATTTCATAGATTTGATGTGTCTTTTTTCAAATATTTTAGTACAAATTCTTATAGGAAATTTAACGGCGAAACTTGTAAATATCAATACATTTCATTATTTCTAATATGATGGTGATATTGTTATAGCAACTATTAACTCAATAGTATATACTACGAAGTAATATTCAACTAAAAAACTCTCAGGTTATGAAAGTTTGAGGGAGTTAATAACAGTAGCTAATTAAATGATTTTCAAAAATGATTATCAAACATTAAATTTTTAAAAAAAAACCAAATATTTAAATCAGGATAAAATAACTGAAATTTTTGTCAAAATTCAAAAACAATGGTATCTTACTATTAGTTAATGTTCAATTTACATCCTGAGAATTAAATTAATGCAATTTCATCAGAAAAAATTTCAAACAGAAATTCGCATCTTTAAAACAGAAAATGAAAATCAAAACAATAAAAAAGTAACAGTTAAAAAATTAAAAGACAGTTTTTTTTGAAATTTTTTTAATAATTTTGATAGTTTCAATTATTTATTTTAAATTTATGTAACTTGTGTTAAATTCATACATACAGTAAAATATCGAGTAATATATAATTTAAGTATAGAAAAAATATTGATATTTTCAAAGTATTAGTTGCGGCTGAATTGAAAGCATTTCTTCATCAGCTTGTTATTCTTGCTTTTTATTATTTTGAACAATAATAATTAGTTTAATTCACACTCATTAGTTTTTATCTTGTCCATATTACAACAATTCAACAGTTTGATTAAAACACATTATTTTGTTTTATTTTGAAATTATTACTATAATATATTAAATGTTACATTGCAAAATAAAGTATTTTTATTAATATTAGTAAGGATGACCAAATATATATGCTATAATGGTTTCATATCTAATCGTTTTGTTCTTTAGATATGAAATTTCATTTAAGATATCATACTATCTTATTAATTAGATAGTATGATATATAAACTATGCTTGACAGTACGCGCATTGTATGATATTTTGTTTCTGTCTTGGAAATTTATATCAATATGATACTTTTGCTATGACTTTAATATTACATTTATAATACTAAAATAGTTAATTTGAATAAATTTAATTCAAATTTCTAAATTTATACACACAATTATGTTACTTACGCTATTTTCCTTTTGTTACATATTCTTGGGATTCAATATTTTATATACATGTTGAGTAATGTAACACTCTCATTTTAATCAAAACAGGAAATAAAGTAAATATATTTCCACGTAATTTTCTTCAAAGCTTCTGGTGTCCATTATTACACTAACTCTTTCAATAAATCTCTTAAATCATTAAACATATTCCACCATCATTAATGGACATTAACAATTCTAATGGGGATAATATGTTGTTAACTTCAAAATTCAAAGCATAATACAGAAGAATTTTGAGTTTTATTCAAGAAAACAATAATAAAAAATATAAATTTAAAAAAAAAAAAAAAAATCTTTTAATATTTAATGAGTATTATTGAAATATTTTTGTAATTTGTTAAATAAAGCATGTACATTATTTTTTCCACATAACTCTTTTTCAAAACAGCTTTTGGTTTTTTTTTCTTTTATTTTAGAAAAAATTAGAGTTTTACCAGTGTTTATGTAATTGTTTTACACTTAAAACATTTATTTAAAAAATAACAGAAATATATATATATATAAACAACGAATATCGCATTGATTTTCAAATTTCAAAATTTACACTTTTCAACATTCCCACTATACAGCATTCATAAATCATTCTAATGATTTACATTTCAAGAAAAAAATTAAATTCATAATATTTAAAAGGAGACACTAATACTCTTTTGAAAGTAAACTATATTTGAATGATAATAAAATACGTTGCAATGTAAGTAAAAATAATTAAAATTCTAAATTTTGGTATTTTGACCAATTATTAAAGCAATAAATCTAGTTCCAAACAATGAAAATTTAAAAATAATTAAAAAAATATTAGTAATATTCATTCACGTAAAATATTTTCTGGAAGTAATTTGTATTCAATTTTAAAACATTATTTGCGTGTTTGTTTATTTGGTTGAAATTAAGATTAGCTTATAATTTATTATACAATTTATTTATTCTTAATTTTTCATATTTTCATTTTTCATATTTATATATATATATATATATATATATATATATATATATATATATATATATATATATATATATATATATATATATATATATATATATATATATATATATATATATATATATATATATATATATATATATGTATGTATATATATATATATATATATATATATATATATATATATATATATATATATATATATATATATATATATATATATATATATATATATATATATATATATATATATATATGTGTGTGTGTGTGTGTGTGTTTAACAACTAATTAAAGTGCAATATTAACAGTTTAATATGCTGTCTTAGGTGAATGAACAATTTAATTACTTACACACGTTATCAATGTTCACAATTTCATTTTCATGAGCTTTTGACAAATATATTAGATACATCTAATGTATTAATCTTTTTTCAATAATTTGATGTTCAATGTTTTATGTAAATATGCAGGAATAATATTGAATATTAATTTTTGTTTTATTTATTAAGTAATGGTAGCAGTTTCATGAGCCCAGTTGTTATTAAGTGAATTTTTAACAATTGTGATAAGTGACTACCATTGTTATTTTTGATTCTTAGGGTATCTTTATCTTTTTATTTCGATATTGGAAACTACCAAAGATTGCAGTTTCTGAATAAAATACATATTATAAGCATGAAGGATTAACAAATTATTTCGTTTATGTATGTACTAAATAAATTCCTTTAATATTAAATCTATTAGTTAATAAAATATTTTAACTTAAAGATAATTAATTTAAAATTTGGGATGATTTGAAATCAATATATAAAAGGAATTTATTTATGTAAGTAAAATTATCATTAAATTATATGTTTTAAATAAAACGCCTAAAAATAAAGATGCTTGAATTTGAAAGACGCATTTTTTATTATAACTATTATTCCTTATCACCCGTTTTTAAGAAATCATTTCGAATTTTATTACATGAAAGTATGTATAACGCTTAAGTATAGTAAATTTAATATTAAAAATATAACCAAAAATTTTAATAATTAAAAAAATCACTAAAGATCTCAATTTTCTGTTTTATTTTTTCAACGCAAGTAATAATATTTAATACAAAATAATTTACTTTTTACGTTTGTTTCCTTCCTTAATGTTTATCTGCTACTCAAAATATATAAATATTACTTCATATAAATATGCTGTAAAATATGAAAGCTTAACAAGTATGAAATAGTTTAAGAAAAAATCAGCTTTTATACAAGGTTATTGCACCGTCAGATTTAGTTTGAAAAGGTAGAGACAGGATAATTAATTTAGCATAATATTTGTAAGCTAATGCAGTACGAAATGTTGCTAATAAATTTAATTCGTGCAAGATAATGATACATTTCTTGCAAAGTTTTCTTGTATGTGTTACAGAAGAACATCATAATGCAAACATTAATTCTACGACAATGTATTCAAAAACATTTAAATTCATATTATTAAAGTATTGACTGTTGCTCTAAGTTAAATATAACTTCACTGTACCTGGAAATGGTGAAAATACTTTGTAGTGAGGTAAGGAATACTTTATGTTATTGTTGTTACTTATGACACTTCTATAAGCCAGGCTCGCTATGCCTTTGAGTATGTGAACTTAAGTCAGTAGTGTGCCATTTTCGTTTGGCCAGAGATTATTATTATCATTTAATACCACTGATTGAGGAATAGAATGTTATGTATAAATGTTCATCATTTCCTGAAGAAAAATTAAATTCTCCATACAATATCTTTTAAGATCACTGTTATCTGTGAAGAAATCAGTAGCGTTGAATTGTTAAGTTATTCACTATTGATACTGATTAGGCTATATTGTGATAATTTAATCATTTCTTTTACGGAAACTTCCATTTAGGTTTTAGTGAGTCGATATTCTTGCTTTTAAATTATATTGTTGAATTACTTTAAACTCGAAACATAATTTACTTATACTATTTATTTCCAAAAATGCTTCAATACAAGACGCTAGTGTTTAGTATATAATAATTCCTTCATGCTACTATCATATCAGTGGAAATATTTTAGATGCTATCAAATGATTGAATCAATTGATTCAGCACAGTTTGATAGAGACTTGTGGCGTTAATTGTCCTTAAAAACTTGGTTATTTGCATCATTTCATAAAATATTATTTTAGACTTAGTAGTTTGGATACAAAAATACAAAAAACCCAAAGCTATAAATAATTAATTTTGAAGTAAAATTATTAAGCGTAATTGCATTATTTACATTATTAATGTTAATGCCACTTTCAAAATAACAGTCTAAAACAATAATTCCTTATTTCTTAGGCCATCAAAATTGCCGCAGAATTCAATCATGTAAAATATTAAGTTACTGGAGTGTACTTAACACAGAGCGAAAAACCGAGTTATATTTATAAAGAAAAATGAAGGCAAAAAGTATTTAGTTCCATCAAATTGGAATCAAGGAAATAGGAAAAAGAAACGTAAGGGACTTGATGACTCTCTCTCTCTCAAAAACATCATACCTTGTAAAATAATTCAACAACTTGAGCTGCTAATGATGAAATGTTTCACTTAACGGTAGACCTAAAGGATATCTTAAAACATATCGTCTTAATTACTTCAGTTTTTTACAGATAAAGGAATTGTAAAATTCTTTCAATGTATACAAATCCTATATTATAATTTCTTAAAATTGAAATAATTCTTTTATCTATCAATTGGCAGAAAAATCATGATAAATCATTATATCATTGATTATTTTCTTCAATCTGTAACTCAATCGCTTAATAACCATAAGAAATTCAAGGAGTTTAAATTATCAATTCATGAAAGTTATTCCTTGGTAGTAAAGAATGTGTTCTTAATTTATCTGTTTAAATTTATGTGATAATTTTTTTCTATAGTAAATTTAGTTGAAAAAGTAATAAAAATTCTAAATACAAAATTTATGAATTATATTCACATACATATAAACCTTAAAGAGCGTAATTTTAAAATACTTCTGGTTAAATTAGTTGGTGGAAATAACATGTTACTTTAAACAAATTTCCACAATTAAAAATCTATTCAATTAATTATTCAATAAACTATTCATTAAATATTTAAAAAAATATATATCTTATATTATAATGTTTTTAATATTAATCTTAATCATTGCGATAAAACTTTTTGGCATTTTATAAATAATAGGTTGAATCGGAAAAATTTAAATGATCTTTTAGAAAAATCTCTCAAACAAAAATATTGTGATAATATTTTTAAATTAAAAAGAATTATGAACACAAACCAGCAGTTAAGATTGTATAACATATTTTTAATTTTCATTAAATTATTAAGAATAATAATTAAATATTTGTGTTTCAGAAACAAGAATAAACATAATATTATCTTCTAATTAACATACTGGTATATAAATTAACAATTTTAAAAATAAATCCATAATATTCTGTGCATTATATAATTTTAAGTTAATTTAATTTTAAAAGAATATATGCAAATTAATAATTTTTGATAGATTTGCAAATGTTTTATCTCAAAATGATAGAATTATTTATTATTACATTGCTGTATCATTACATTTTCATTTAGAATTGGTAGCATACTTTTTACACAACAAAACTGAGTTTAATGTAATTTTACGAATAGAATCCAAATATGTAACCGGGTTTGTTTGTTTGTCACTCAACAGTCATTTTTTGCACATGAGGGCTAATTAGACCGGGACCTACGGTTTAAGGATTCTGAACCACCAAAAACATCCATGCTCAACTTGGGATTCGAACCCATGAACTGTTGAATCGTAGGCAAAATGTGTAACCGGGATTCTTTCATCAGGCACAGCTTTTTTGTGAATGCCATTTTTGTATTTCTTTGACTCTAGCATATTAAGGTTAAACTTATCTAGCATAATTTGTTAGCAAGTAGACTGATATTCATGTCGAAAAGTGGTTTATGAATGCTTACGCCTATTCATGTTTTAAAATGTTTGATACTATTTTATTTTAGTATGCAAAAACTAGTAGTTCATTTTGAAATAGTAGCGAGTCAGGCAATATGCATGTGGTGCTTGTTTTTATTTCTGATGCGGTCTGTACTGCATTTATTTGATTTAATTTTAATAAACTTTTCAATATGCCAAAACAATGGTTAAATCAACGAAACAATTGCTGCTACATCTAGGGAGAAATGACATTTAAGTGTCAAAAACTAAACTTCAAATCCAACAATATAAAGTTTTCCTGTGAACTCTTACTTTGCGATGGCCACTGTTGCTTATGGGGCACATTGTTAAAAAAAATGCCGACCTTCTACGATACACTTTCCCACACTTTTCAAATTGAAAGATTGAACTGTTGTACCTATTTTCTTCTAATGCCTAACGGTAACTTTTGATTCGTATAGTTTAAAAAACGCTTGAGTAATTTAGATCCTTCTGCTATTATTGATTTACCAAGACGAAGTGCAGTTGCCATCTTTTGTCTAACCACAGGACATGACTGCCTGGCCTCTCATTTTAAGTGCTTGGGAATTCTCACTGTTCCTATTTGTCCACTATGAGGCTCTGGAGAAGTAATGTTCAGGGACGATTTGCCCCTCAAAAGGGTTCCTTGTTTCTCAATGGAGGAAGAAATATACTGTGAGGCAAAATCACTCCTTGGGCAAATGACTTCGATCTACTTTCTGTAATTTACTTTTGGTAACCTTTAGTTCTTCTTGTATTTTGCATAACCGTTGTAAATAAAAAATTAAAACGAAATTTCATACTGTTTGGGAATAAATCTATGAACTGTATTTCACCTATAAAACTGGTGATTTCGATAAAAACTGGATCCCAGAGATTTATGATGTATCACGTGTTATGGTCCTGGAAAAATGTTACTCATATTCTGTTTTCAGTTTCTAAAATTAGGAGAAAATAGAAGCATAATACGCATTAGAGAATAATTCTTCCAAAACAAAATATACAATACAGTTTACCAATATGCATCAGAAATGAGACTCATCTCTCATAGTGAAGAACAGGGTCTTCCAATGTTTCCAGTTTTTATTATCAAATAAGTGATAACTCTCTCTTAAACTCTGAACAAACTCACACTAAAAGGCGAAGAGAAGGGAGCCAGGGACTCCAAATTTGTAAGTAAATACTTCATCAGAGCCTACAATTTAATTTCTATAAAATCTTACGTATCTTATAAGAGATTTTATTTTCGTTGGACAATGATTTTAAGTTTCGGGCCCAAAAGTTGGAATCTACTTAAAGAAGACATGCAGTTATGTGTATATAGTAGTCAACATCATGATTTTAAAAAAATGCTACTGTAAAGAAAGCAAAGCAAAATTTCGTAGTAATAATTGATCAGCTATAGAAACTGTTGTTCATAAAATCTAGCCATATGAGGGACAATTGCTCATAAACTCATCGAAAGTTAGTTTCAAGACTTTATTACTGCATAATGGAAATGTATTACCATCACTATCTTTCGCGCATGCAACTGAATATGAAAGAAATATGAAAATATACAATTGTGTTGCTAGAAAAAAATTAATGTATTATGTCTAACTGGTATGCATATTTGGGGACTTAAAAGTGATAGTTTTGTTGTTGTTTAAAATCGGACTGTTTTTGTTCCGGTACTATCTGTTTTCTGTGTAACAACTGTTTTACACAAAACTGTTTCTGTTTTCTGTGTGAATGGAATAAAGCGACAGTAATTCTCATTGCTTAAATAAAAAAAGTCTTAAATGTGATATCCATGACATAAAAATTTACCCAATACTATTTTCATTGTTCCCAATCATATAGTTCTAGTTTACATATAAAACTGAGTTAGATGAAAAATTCTGCTAAAGTTATGGCAAATTTTCTGTTGCCTTTATGTATTTCAAAACTAAATTCCCTAAAGCAAAACGATGTGAAACTGAAGGAAGGAATAACATAGCATCACAAATAAGATTAATATTATGGCATAATTAACATTTTATACACCTGTTAAATCCATCGAAAAACAAATTGGTGAATCATTAAAAATATTTGTTTCGGATTGCTTGACAATAATGAATATCCATAAAGAATTATTAAGTGATCTTTTGGCATCATACAAAAGAATGGAATATAACACACATTTAATAGTTTACACTTTGAATTCTCATTTATACTTTTTTTAAATTTTTGGGACTGCCTCTGATGAGCAGAGTGAGTGTTTTCAAAAGGCTACTATGAAAAATAGGTGCCAAAATAAGTGAAGTCCTAAACTATGAAGTAAAGCCCTCTTAAATCTCCCATATTGCGAAAAAAAACCCATATAGTTTTTAGGTACGCCAAAATTAACTGAATATTTATCATTAAGTGTTTTAAAAGTATCAATTCTTTTAGAACTTATAAAACCTTTTTAGTTCATGTGAACGATTTTTTATAGTACTTGTTCTTCTCAAACTGGAAAAATATAAAAACAAATCATTAAAAAATGTTAATACAATGTAAAATAGAAAACAAAATATTATTTATGCAGTTATGTTTTGTCATATAAATGGAATTGTCTTGAAAGCAATGCTAATATATATTACATTCCTCTATGATTGAATGACATAAAAAATTATTTAACATATTTATGGTATCTAGCTAAATGAATATTAAGTACATTATAGTATTTGCTTGTTTCAAAATTTGAATTTCAAATTATATAATGTTTCTTATAATAATTGCACTTATAATTTTACACGAAAGTTTTAACATGAACTTAGATTTCAATAAAATATGCTAAACTATAATTTCATTCTTAAATATCATTTACTTTCTTCTAAATTTGCAAATAAATGTAGTACTTATTTTCAGATTAAAAAAAAACAACTTAGATTAAAAAAGTACCATTAATGTTATATCCTTTTTTTACAAAATAGTTGATAAAAGATAATTAAAATTTGAAAGAAGGTCGTTAATATTTTAATTAAAAATTATTACTCTGTGAAATTACATTAAAAAATCTGATTGCATATTAATATTGAAGGTAAAAATATTTTAATATCGTTATTAAAAATTTCAAAATGAGATATTTTTGTAGTAATTGAAGTATAACATTTTTAGTGTACATTTTTAATTATTTGCTCTAGAAAATTCCTGATTTGATAATTACATTTATTAATGTATAGATAATGCACTTAATTATAAAGTCGAGCTAAGCACATTATAATATTCAAATTTTTTGAAATATTGAAGAAAAACTAATAGGGAGTTTTTCTTTCGTATAAATATAATTATAAGACAAAATTATGCTTAAAAAATATTTTTTCACTAATTTGTATATAATTTTGCTTTTATAAATTTTAAATTTTCACGTGGATACCAACAAACTTTCATTTTTAATTAATATTTAGGTACCTATATGCTTAAATAATATTGGTATTAAAGACATAAAATATAATTTTGAATAAAATTCATAATTGTGAGTAGCAAAATCATTAACAAACATCAAACAAATTTAAATTCTAAAAAAGACGAATGCATTTTTATTAATAAGATTAAACAGATGTTAAATTGAAATTACTTCAATCAATCGGCTTTTATGAAAATATTTTAAAATAACGCTTCATTTTATATAACAAAATTAAAGATAACTTGAAATTTCATTGCCCATTTAAATTTTAAATTAATCTTTTAAATAAAAAGCCAAATTTGTGTTTAAAACAAAACACTACATTGGAAGTAGATAAAATTCATTTAACAAACAGTAGCTTTGCAAATACAAACCATAATGTAGAATTATTTTGATTTTATGTTTAATTTTTCTTCTATATTTTTATACGCCTTTGACGTACAATGAATATTAATATCATTTCTTTTCTTTTAATTTTCATTATTTTAAAGTGATTTTCTAAATGCTTAAAACTACTAATTAACTGACTGAAAAATCGATCTCTAAAATTCAATAATATAAATCTATGTTATAATCCACGTTTATAAATAATTGTTAAAATTGTATTAAATTAATCATCTAAAGTATTTCTAAATTAAAAATACAGATTAGATGAAAAATGTAATATTAATGAAGAGAAATATTCTCATTTTAATTTACTCGTAGATGAGAAAGAAAACATTGGACATTTTTTATTATAGCAATTACGATTTAAAATTTTAAAATAAACCTGCACTGTTTTTTATCTGCGATATACTAAATTAAATTTAATTACATGCTACATAAGTAATTTATATAACATATATAAGAAACGGTTATTTTGACTAATTACATTTTTTAAAATAGAAAAATCAATATTAAATTTAATTAATTTCTTTTAAGAATTCTTTTTAATTATTTTAGAAATTTGTTGAGTCATTATATTAATTAAAATTGTATTTATTCAATCACAGTATTTAGGCTTTAAATTATTTTGAACCATTAATTTAGAAAATGACATTTTTTTTGCCTTCCTTTAAGAATTATATTTTAATTTAGTTACAAATTTAAAATTAATTTACCGTTGATATTGTTTTGCTTTTTATCAGAAAATTTGTTATTGGCAAATTCGTATACATGCTGCAAAAAACGTTATGGCTTAATCATTGTAAGAAATTTGATTTAAAGTTATTACAAATAATCTATCGAAATATTAATTTTTTTAAGTAAACTGTCAAGTTAAAACTTTTGAAGGAAAATTACCAAGAACAATTGATTAGATTTAATGTATTTAACTATTATTTTTCTCAAATTTTTTTAACGAAATATTTTTTGATTGAAAATAAAAAGCACTTTTGGAATTCAAATTTATTTATTTACTTGAGAAACTAATAGCTACAAGTAAACTTTAACTCCTAAAACGTGTTTCTTTGCATTAAATTTATATTTCTATGAAACAGCTTAATTAAAATTACTTTTCTTCTCCTGCCATTGTGAATTTTTTGTTATAATGGTCACGCACAATAACTTTAACATTGAAATCAAAGTAAATAGCTATTACTAAGTAAAAAGGAATTTTAATTAAAATAATTTTAATTTAAATAATATAAAATAAATTTACGTTTTAGATTTATAATTATTTTTTAAAATTTTAAAATATTTATTTAAAAGTACCTATAGGAATAAATTTTATATTGGTTAGTTAGTGAATGTTGTTCTTTTAATGCCTTTATTCAGATCTTATGCAAAAAGTATATTAATTAATTTAATTCCTTGTATCTTCTTGGCCATATGTTCCATATTAATATAATTTATTGGGAAATACATTTCAACATGTATTTCAAACTTGAAATTTTTTAATTACCAAGGGAAATCCGAACATATATTTCCGATCAATGCACCCAAATGTTTATCTTGGAGGACGAATGTAGAAAACGATGGTATAGCGTTAATTAACTATATGATACTATGAAATTTAATTGAATAAATAAAAAGATAAGTTTTAAATTGATAAGAAACACAAGTTTGCTGATAAAGATAATTTTTAAATTTTGCTTTGCCTTTCCCATTTATTATATAGTATTCTTCTCTGATTTAGTTCAGATATCAAAGTGATAAAGAATGATATTTAAATTTTTAAGATATAGTATTTTGCTTCTAAAAAATCCTTTATTCGAAACGTTTATGTTTTTTTTTAATTTATAGATTCATCAAAAAACAACGTTAAAGTGTACAAGATTAATAAATTAAACAAGAATATTAAATTAAATTTTAAATTTAGAAGTAATTAAAATACATTTACACAAAAATGTAAAACAGCGTTTTATTTTTTGCATATTTTTGCAAAAATAGTTAAATAAGAATAACAATTTTCAGTTACTATTTACTAAAGAAATTCAAAATATAATTTTAATATATATGTTATACAGAAAAACGGAATCAAACACATAAGAAAATGAATTTCAATTGCACACACTCAAACACAAAAACACTCACACACATACACACACACACGCACACACATACACACACACACGCACAAACATACACACACACGCACACACATACACACACACGCACACATACACACACACACGCACACACATACACACACACACGCACACACATACACACACACACACGCACATACACACACACACATACACACACACACGCACACACATACACACACACACACACACATATATATATATATATATATGACTTGCAAATAATAGTTTTTTGAGTATAATGCTGTTGGTTTTTACTAAACTTTTTAAATGTATGTTATAACTTCACAAAACTTAATTTTTTTTATAATTTTCTCAACCAAGGTATTTGATATTAAGAGGTAAATTTCTGATATTTTAATGTTTGTGATAGTTAATCAACTATCCGACTGAAGTGTTTAATCACAACCAAATAATTCGATCGATTTAGAATTAATTCTGAGGACAAGACACCGCAAATTTTGAACGTGTGTTCTTGAACCCTTATCAAACTTCGATGTTCACAGCAAATTGTCACAAGGCATTGAATTCCCAGTCGGCCAGCAAAGTTGCACGCAGTATCGATTGACAAGAGAGTTGAGCTTGCGATTCCTACCATTTCCCATGAGAATGTAGAACTCGAATGCATTGACCGAGAGCTAATTACTGCTGTCAACGAATAAATGCATTTAAGACATTTGTCGTACTGAAATTCATCCAATTCTGGCGCATGAATTTGCAGTTGGCATTAAGTATGTGTGTTGCTATCGTATCTATTATGTACATGGAATCCTAGATCACACATATATTAAAATAATTCAATAATTGCCTCGTAATTAGGAAACAATTATATATATTCCAATAAAAGCTAATTTGAAACGGACATTCAATTTTGATAATTAGTAGACACATAAATCAGTATAATTCATCAATAAATACTTTATAGTGAGCTATGTATAGTATGATTAAAGTGGCTTGAATATTGCTTTTAATTTAAACGAAGCTGATTTTAAATCTTTTAAAGCAATACAAATGTTATTAAAAATACATTTTCTTTGAGGGAAATCTGTAATGTAAATATCAAAAATGATCTTTAAGATAAAATGAACACTTTAAAACACATTTTTACTTAAACATTAAGTTTTCTATAGAGTGTTCTAAAAATACAAATACATTTAAGCAGATTTCTTTATATCTTAGTTGAGGACATAATAAAATTTAAATATTTTGGGGATATGAACCTATATTTGATTATTTTAAAAAAGATCTATAAAAGAAGTTTCTATGTATATTTTATTATCAATCACATTTGTTTTTTCTTAATTTTTCATATATTATTTCTTAAATAAAGAAATTATCTGCGTAGTTTGTACACGGAGATTCCATACATTGTTAAGTGAAATTTCAACATGCGATGCTTTTAAAGTCAAGTTTTTAAATAAACGAAAATTATTTACTGATATATTAATGTAAGGGATGTTTATAAAAACTTCAAATAAAAGCAATTTTTTTTTTACTTTAAAACTATCTACCATGTTTTTGTTTGCTTCATGTGATTTATTTCTTTAGATTAAAAAACAGATAAAGAGAGTGAAAAATTTTTCCTGAACTGTTTTTTTAAAAATATTGCGTAGGGCGAAAATTTCTTCGAATCCATTCATCAATTGCAATTTAATCAGTAGAATGTTTAGCATAATACTACAAATATAAGAAATATATTAATTTAAAACTGCTATATAAAAATTTCCTTCTAAGGTGCAAAAATTAGTGAAATTATATAACATATATCATGAAAACATTAATTTTTGTTCTCATAATATAAATAATAAATTTAAAGAAGTATGCATAATTAAAATCTTTATTGAGCAGCTACAGTTTGTTAAAAAAATACATCAGAAACTATGAAATCACTAAAAGAGGCTTCTATAAGTAAAGATATATGCATATCAAAATAAAATAATTGATATAATTTAACAAGATATTGAAATGTTTAACTAACGTTTGCTTTCTTATACACCGTACTTTGTAAAATGAAAATTTAAGACACTTATTGATATGCATACTGATAATTTTTGTAAAGTCATATAAACAACAGTCCTTCACGCGAATATAAAGCTTTGCTTACAAGTGTTCAGTGTAATTATAAATTGATTTTACAAAGTTTACAGATGAAGAGGGTGATAATATTTATCCACATGAATAATACTTTTATAGGAACATAGAATCACATTCTGTTCTGAGGGGATAAAAAAGAATATTAGAATCGTAATCTAACCTTATAAGATTGTTGGGAAAGTGAATAAATGACACTGAATTTGCACCATTCGATGCATTGTGTAGTGAAAACACACAAGTTCTGACGTGTGTCACTTCACAGTTGGCATAAATGAAAGATAAAGTAAATCCTTAGCAACAGCAATTCATGCCGCAAAATATTCAGATGAGTCCACATGGATCTCGTGCAGTAAATATTTTATGTTGACTTAGAAGAAAAAGCAGTGAAGGTTGATGTCCAGTAAATGAAGAAATCAATCCTAATGTGCGCCATCTTTAATTCCATTGTGTTGAACTTACTGTCATCAAGAAGCTACGAAACATGATATGAAAATCCATCATTGTTGCAATCAGGATGAGAAATTCTAATCGTGATGGGAAACAATGAGCAAATCCATCATGATGGGAAAACCCTGATGGACGATTGAATATATTCCCAAGTGCTCCATCGTGCATATGTTCAATCACTTCTCTGGATTAGGAGCAGTTCAATCTGCAATAAATTGGGAAAACGTTGATCCAGGAATAAACGGTATTATGTGCTGCTAAGAGAGAAATATATAAGGTCTTACCAGGTAGTTCCTAATAATCGTTGCCAAGACATTCAAGAGATATTTCTGTTGGCGTTTGTGAGAACTATTGCAGTGGGTATTTCTGTAGAACCAAATATGTTGATTTTGCATGGTGAAAATTATTTTTCTGCTCAATGTTTCCTCAGTACTAAACGATACTAATGGAGAAAATAGTGGACGGTAGTTCTTTCTCTCTAGCTTACAGTGTCTGACAAGAACTGTCATGTTGAATTAGATGTTAAATAATCAGTAATTATAAATGTGGAAGGAGTTGATTCCGATCTATTCAAAATTCGATTTTCCATTTCTAGTTTTAGTGCATTTTACGAGCATATTGTATTGCTTTTTGAAATTCTAAACTTTAAGATATTTCTCGCAGCCAATTATTAATAGTGGAATATGTGGAGGACTTGGAACGCAACGTTTTTCTGTTCGAACAATATACTTGGATACCATCCACTTCCTTTTGCTTTACGCTATAGGAGGAGTAAATCTATCTATTACTCTTATGTGTGCTCTGTTCTTCCCAAAACTTTTCGGACGATATTACTACGATAATAATTTAAGAGAAGGTTTTGGGACATTTTCAAGACATAACGTTGTTCTAATTGACTTTTTCTGGTGCCAAATAAGAAATAAATGCTGCGTTTCTCAATATATATTTGCAAATGGTAAATCTTTGATAGTCTAGGGATTTACACCATTTCCCCATATATATATATATATATATATATATATATATATATATATATATATATATATATATATATATATATATATATATATATGTGTGTGTGTGTGTGTGTGTGTGTGTGTGTGTGTGTGTGTGTGTGTGTGTGTGTATTACGTAGTCAGGTCTTGAAACTGACGTCAAAGGATTTGTGCTGCTTTTTCAAGCACATTTTACTTGTAAGCCTGGAGAGTACCATAAAATATTTATAAACAAAAAACATTGAATTTCCGTGGTGCATTATGGAAATCAAACCCTTCATTTTGAGAATCAACTGATGACAGAAGCAAAAGTGCATAAACGGCCTCGACCACAGAGGACTCTTTTGTCATAGTGTAAAACGACATAACCAAACCCTGAGAAAATAGATATGTATATTTTTATGGCAATGTAAATTTAAGAGTTTCCTCTTTTCCTTTCAAACTAAGTAATAATATAAAGTAAAGGATGTAATATAAATTGGCACTAGGAGCCAAGTACAATAAAGGAATAAATTCTTCCTTTCGGAATAGATGAATGATTTTGGGAAAATTGCAAGGAAAGTTTATGTTTTAAGATTTGCTTTATTTGTAAATCTGACCAGTCAGAATTAAGGAAGAGAGATTTCTGACCTATCCCATAGGAGTGTAGGGTGTAGTATGGAACTTTGGAAAACCAATGGTGTAAATAAGAGGAACTAAGGCGAGAATTTAAAAACTGCATCTAAGAATGGACAAGAAACATAGAAGCCCCAGAGAAGCCCAAAAAAAAAAGGAGTCCACAATTGAGGACTGGGTCCTCATTGAGCATAATAAGAAGCTAAAAAGTTGTTAGTTGTAAACAGAGTATAACTGCCCTGTCCAGTAGAAGCCCTGCCTCAACTGTCCTGAATGGTGCTGCAGATATCCGACAAATAGACGAGCAGAAGAAAAGATGATAAAGTCTGAAGAGAGATAGTAGAGAAAAGGATTCCTCTTGTTCTAGAAAAGCTCATTAGCAAGGAGCAAGGCGAGCGAGATTCTGAACTGGTAATGCCATTGAGGAGACACCACACTGCTACTTCTAAAAGGGGGTGAATCTGTTCCCTCGCTCATTTTTCCTGAAAGTTTTCCAAAAATTACCGAGTTCCCCACTACATCTTTTCTTGTTAAAAACATTTCGAGTTTTCATTTTTTACGTCTCTGAATAGAATGCCACACTTTGTTCTATTTTAACTATTGCTCGTTGGCATCGTTGGTAGATGAATACTGTAATTCCTCTTGATTAGGAAACACTTTTAAAATAACCCTAAATATGTATAGTTATACAAAAATATTATTAAATTTACTCAGCATTTTCTGATAAATAAATTTATCGTCTGATAAATACAAATAAATATTATTTTAAAATAATAAAAGTAAAAATAATTTGAAATTGTCAACGATATTTTATCTAAGATTATTTGATGTAGCACCTTTTAGATATATAATTCGAATACATATTCTAACTTTCATAACTAGGGTTACAGATATTCTTAATATCATTCCCATATTTTCTCAATAAAACAACAGTATATATTCATTATTCAAAATACTTCACAAAGTATATTCTAATGGACTCTTTTTTAGAAGAATTAGAAATCTTAAAATAAAGTATCATAGATTATAAATATTATTTATTTAATCAATGATTATCGTGCACAAGACAATAAGTCAAAAATTTAGATTATAATTAATAAATAATTGAATAATAATTAAAGATAAATCACTTATTCATTTATAATGTAATTAATAACTTCTTAATAGAATGGCACTTTAATTAGCACGGTGTTTAGGAAAATTAATGATTTAAATAACTTAAATATTTTTGATACATATCGTTTTGAGTTTTATATATTTTTACATAATTTTAAATACAGTAATTATATATATTACATGGATTATTATCCTTTTTATGAATTAATAATTGAAGAGATCAGAATGGACTAAATAAAGAATACATTTTATTGTATTCTTTATTTAGTCCATTCTGATCTCTTTTTTTGCTTATAATTGTAACAATTGATAAACATATCTTAATTACATATATTAAATCAAATTAATTAATTATCCTTTAGATGAAAGTAAAATTTCCTTTTTATCATTCATTTTTGCAATAATCTTACTATTATTAATTTAGTAAATAAATGGTTTAAACAGTAGAATTTATTCAAAATGAAGTATTTCAATAGCCAAATTCTATCTTATCAGGAGATAACAATTTAACAAACATAAAGAAAATAAATGGAAAGGTTATTGCAGCCGAGTAGCCGTCGTTAAATGGGGGAGTTTATTCACCACCCACATTCAAATCACGCTATTTTGCCCCACTAACACCTTTTCTTCCGGAGTGAGCACGCGATATATTCAATTTACAGGGAGCTAAATAATCTCTTATCTTGAAACAGGCGAAAGATTTATACAAGCCAAGACGACTAGGAAATTAAATTTGGGATATAAACCTGTATATTGCTTGTTCAAAATGAGCTCAATTTTCAGATTCAATATATATGGGAACACGAAGTGTAAACTAAGTGCATAAAACTATAAAAAAAAATTTCGTTTACCTCTTTATTGAATGGGGTCTTTGGACGTTTTCTTATCGCTAAATAGCTCCCGTTTTAACGGTTTTACGACCGGATATTCACGCTTTTTGGTTGTTTTTCTTACATAACTTTCCTAGATAGCAGATTTGAAAATGCTACAAGAGACATTTTTATGAACACATTATTATTCTTTCCTTAAGGTCTTTTACAACAAAAGTGTAATTTAATTGTGAATCTAAGAAATTTTATTAGTTTTTCTTTAAATTGTGTAAGTTTCACGTTTGATATTATAAATCCGTTGTAAATAATAAAAAAAAATAGAATATAGGATTATAAATACATGTCTTAATGTATTTATGTGCACATACATGTATAATACGTATTCACACACATAACATATATATATATATATATATATATATATATATATATATATATATATATATATATATATATATATATATATATATATATATATATATACAGATAGATAGATAGATAATAGAAAATATAGAAAAAAACGAAAATGAAACGAAATAACAATAGGACCATTTTTTCAGGGGGTGTTAACCATATTAAGTATCACTTTTCAGCAACATTTCGAACCATCCTGGGGTGTGGTACTTCAGCATGTATTCCCTGTAGAGATATTGGTTATTATTAGGAATGATTACATGAGGTGATACTGAATATGTTTTTCTCCTCATAAGCGGTATTTCAAATAAGTATAGTTATATTCTGCTTTGCTAATAATAACTGAGCCTTTCATTTGAAATCTGAATAATGCTATGTCTAAGAAGGTTACAGCAATATTGTTTGTTGTAGATATAGCTTATAACTTTTAATTGGGACAGAAAATGTTCTTTTTCTGCATTTTTATTATGTAAGCCATATATTTATTGAGAAATAGGAAATGAGTGTTCAATGATTGCGAAATGTTAACCCATCACCATACGCCTGTCTATACCTTTAGTGAACTGTAACATTTTGTTAAATCTACATCAAAAGCTGTACATGTAGATATGCTGTAAAAAGCATATAACTTCGATTTTTGCTACTAGAAATGTTCATTACAAGTATTGATTTTTCAAGATATATATTTTAAAGTTTCTTAAATACTTAATCCTTTAATTACTTCAAGTGTATTATATTTTTCAAATAATATCATTTTTTACTTAAATATTTTTCTAGCAAATCAATTTTAACAATATGATATAAATTTTACACAGATGATTTTGCTAAAGTAAGATGTATAAAATATTTAAAGGAAAAGTTCTATGGTGACTCATCATTTGTGGTAAATTATAAATGTTTAGATTTTTATATATGAATGAGTTTGGGCTTAGAAGTACATTTTCTAGAAATATGCTATCATATTTAAACAAATACACTTCCTCATTTAAACCAAAATAAATTTTTCGAAAACATTTTAAAAATAACTTTGATTTACAGTTTGGAATCTCGACATAACTGTGGAAATGGAAAAGGAAATCCTTTGTATAATGGCTGATAAATCATTTCTAATAAAAATAAAATCATACAAACATTTTTACTTGGAAATATGCTGTAAAATGTTTCCTAAATTTATTTAAAATCAAATATCATTTCTTTAATAATGGAGATTTCTAGAAAATCAAAAAAGTTGCAAGCATATTAAAAGCAGTTTTATTTATAAAAATAATTCAGTTAGTTCTTTTAAATTTTTCTATTGTAAGACTTTCTTTCTTTTATATGCTATGAACTCACAAAATAATTTTACTACATTAAAAAATTAATAAAAATACATAATATTATACTAAAATATACGCTTTTCTAATATATATTTAAAATAAGTTTTCAGTTTTAGCAAGATAATATGTTTTAAGTAATTTATATATAATCTATATGTTTATTTATTTTGATATCAATCTTATTTGTTTTTATTTCCGTTGGTAAATTTCATATAATATTCGTCAAATATAATTAGATACATCTAATTTTTTACCTTTCTAACAGAGTATGTTACATTTAAAATACTGTTTATCAAATAACATCTTAAGAAAATGACAAAAGTTTTATATAGATATTTCAGAGAGAAAAAAGTTTTGCTTTTGATTACAGTTCAATAAGAAAAACATTTTTTTGTAATAATGTATAAATAATATAGAGAGAATTTTTAAAAATGTTTCATAAATATTAAAATATCTAAAACTTTATAAAAATATCTACGTGGCCTTTTCAATATCTTTCAAAATATTTTACTCTGTTTGTAAGTAGAATGAGTAATAATTATTTTAATTATTTTTACCTAGAAATATATTTTTAATGAAAGCCAAAAGCTATGCAGAAAATATAATGACATTCATTTCAATTTTTCTTGATGAATTTTACTTCAGTATTTTGTACAAAAAATTTAATGCCCACCATTTTATTTCTTAGAAATTTTCCTCTTCATGGTTTCCTTCAGATGCAGAATATTTTCTTTTTAGTTATATTCATGCTTGAAAATACTTTTTTTCTCTCCTACCCAAGAAAACATCAACAATTTTTTTTTTACTTTCATTATTTTGGCATCTGCATTTTTTTAGAGCGTGATAAAGAGGAGATATAAAAAATAATTTTATGCTTAAAATATGTCTGCAGAATTTTTAAATCAAATGTTTTCATCAAACTGTAAGCATCAATCTTTTCTAAGAACTTTGCATTAAGAAAAATAAATATTCTTACAAACACTGTATAAAAAATATTCTGAATTTCTGATTAGAGGACAAGAAAAAATTACCCTTGTCGTATACATATACATATTTATTTTTAAATGCTATTTATTAGTTAAATAATATTTATTATTTTAAAGCTATTTAAATATTGAAATCTTTTAAGGACATTAAAATAAGTTTCTGATATTTTTTAAAAATATAATTATTATAGAAATATATTCTACATATGTTCTACTCAATATTTAATGCATCTTGATAATGAGGTTTACAGAATTATCAAGCAATAACAGAATATTTTAAGGATTTATTTGTTTTTCGAAAATTTTCATGGTCAGTGCATGATTGGTTAAGTCCTTTTACACTTACACATAAATAAAAAAGTTTAACCGAAAATATTAATATATTTAGAAATTAGTTATTACTATAAAAATAAGAGCATATAAATGCTTAACTATTATAAATAGAATATGAGTTTAAACATACATTTATGTATCTGTACTAATTGAATTTTGTATCTGTACACGTTGAATTTTTCTCCTCATGGCCTTGAGTTCTTTCTTTTTGATTTCCAGCGATAAAGACCACAAATATTTATAATAATTTTTTTTTTAAATAGTGTAATTTGCAATCACTTGCAAGTCAAATTCTACCATGGATAGAAATTCAATTATAAAATTATATGAATACATAAACTAAGAGAACTTTGTTCTTTGTAATAGTGAATGATTTACTATTTCTGACAATAGATAAGAATTGTAATTATTGTAAAAGAGCTATTATGATGACCCTAAGACCCATAAAAGTCAAAAGCAAAAGCGTTTTTTATTACAAAAGTAATAAAAATATTAAAAGTGATTTATTTTGAACATTGAATATTTTAAAAGATTATTTAATGAAATTAATATCATAGAAGTTACGAAACAAATTTTAAAGTATATAAACCATCATTAAAATCTTTTACATATTATTACATTTAACTTTCTGAAAATTTCAGTTGAATTTCAAGAAATATACTTAAAAATTATGATGATGAATGAAATGAATTAAATTGTATTTACACTGTTTCATTGAAAATTATGATCAATTGAGAAAAATGAAACAAACACACACACACGCACACACGCACACACACGCATACGCACACACATACGCACACGTATGTATATATATATATATATATATATATGTATATAATGATATTTAAAAAATTAACTTTTCTCTAAATGTTTTAAGAAACAGTTAGTTCTATTACATCATTAATAGTTTGATGAAAATATTAAAAAAATAATAATTATTTATAATTATTATCGTTATTTTGGTAGTTTAGAGAAAATAAATCTGAACGTAACTTAAAATGTCAGATACTAATTGGTACATTTTGAAATATTCTAATTATACAATACTAATTTTCATTACAAATTTTATATGAAAAATTTATATACTGTAATAGTTTTTTATTTTCATGCATATTTTGCATTGTTATAAATAAATTATAAAAAGAGTAATTCTGATAGTTAATCTTTTATGAATGAGGAATTAACGGAACTATAAATTATATATTTGTCACAAATTGTAAGAATGTTCATTTTGAAAAGATTAAAATTTTACTTCATTTGAAGAAAAAAATATATTGTACACTGTAATAAAGTATATTGTATACTGTAATAAAATATATTAATTACCACTATAACTTTTGTGTTAAAATAATAGTATTATTGTGTTTATATTAAATTAATAATGTGCATAAATAAAACCAATATACTTCTGAATTAAATTATAGAAGGAATAACAATAAATGCTTATGTACATTTTCTACAAGTTAAAGAATTTGAAGTTCATAATATACCATGTAAATCTTACGAAATAAAAAAATATCTATTGAAATTTTCTTTGGAGACTGAGCTTTATTGCAAGATGCTGTTAAGCAAATAATTTTCAACATATTAAGCATTTTGATGAGAATAGATATCACAATATACATATAGTTGAAATATATATTAAATTATAAATTTTACTGTATAAAAAAATCGTAAAATGTATTAAATATAGTACAGTAAAATATAATTAAAAGTGCAGTTTTTACTGTAAAAATATCAATGATCTTCTTTATTCAGCATTGGTATTCAGTTTAGTAATACCGAAAAAATATTATCGAAAATTGATGTGCACTATATTACATTTAATTTTAAAATGATACATTTACCTCTGAAATTCTATACATTATGTTGCCGTAAGATATAAAGTAATTTACTTACTTAGCTGAAACCAAAATTAAATATTAAAATTAATTATATAACTCAAATAAAAGAACAAATTACTTCCTAACCCTCCAGAAGTTATTAAAATTTTTGCAGTGAATTTTGATATTACTACAATGAAATAAAAAAAGAAACATTTTAGAGACGTTTTAGAATTATATTTATCGGTATAAATAAAAATCAAGTGTAAATGCAATAAAAAATGATATATTTTATGTGACTAATGAATACTATTCATCTTACTTTGGAAACCATTTGAAAGTAAAATTAATTTTCAAGGAGATTTTTTCCATTTAATGAAAAATTTACTGTCTTGTCAATAAAGTGTTATGTAGCTGTCTGAGGATAAAACTTTTCGCAATTTTTATAATGTTATAACGTTTTATAATTCTATTATTTCTATTGAAAATTTTTATTTATATTGTATTATATTAAGTCCTATCTTAAAATAAAACGTATCTCTTAATAAAAGAAAATGTCATTTTTAAAGTATTATTAAATTCTTTAAATTGTGATATATTAAAGTATTCAAATGATATATTTTTGAGGTATTCCAATAGATAAATTCATTTTAAGTAATTGATCATTTTCCCACAATGCAAGTATTTTTTATATTTGGTTATTTTACGAATGTAATACATCATTATATTAATTCAGAAATGAAAAAACTGAAATATGAATAATATTAATATATTTTATATTATATTTCTGTTGAAATTTTACATCTGAATTTGATAAGTTATTTACAAAATTGTTTGTGTAGAAAAGAAATAATTGAAAATAAATTATAAAATTAATAAAATTTTTCATATAAACAAAGCTAATTCTTTACGTGAATCTGCTAAGTAAAGATTAAAAACCCTTTTCTTAATTTAAAAAAAAAAAACTACAAGTTTTTTTCACAAAATTTTAAATGTTTACACCCATACTTTTACATTATTGAGAGAGCAACAAAACTGGAGCCATATGTGAATTGTAAAAAGAAACGAAGTGAACTGTTGATTGTTGATGGTGTTATTACTATAAAATTTCTCTTGATGTGTTGATGTAATAGAGTAAAAAGTAAAATCAATTTTAAGCTTGATTTAATGTAGAATTCTTATATAGAATTTTTGCTTCTACAAATGTTAAATTTAAGGATTGAAAAATTAATGTAAGTATGATAATGTAATATTCAAGATTATTATGTTGCTATATGATAATGTTATGAAGGATGTAATATTTCAATATATTTTATCCACGCCATTTAAAAAAGAATCTGTTCGTAATATCTGGGTTGTAAAGAATCAATGGAATATCACAGTACTTCAGATAAAACTACTTTCTTATACTTTTTAAGACAGTGTGTTTAAAACTAATGATGAATGATTTCAAAGATTGACGTGTGCCAGATACTAGAAGTAAAACAATTAATTAAGGAAATAATCTGGCAGTTTAAATTGTTCTACACCTATAATTCATTGATTCCATTCAATAAATATTCAACAATTTTTCAATTTATTTTTTCTATTATTTGAAGCAATTGTTAAAGACTTTGTGTTCTGCCCTAAGATAGAAAATGGTCTCTGCATTTATGTCCATGCCGACAACAACAATGATTTAGGAGACTATATATATCAATGCTCTGATCGATGTAATAACTATAGTGGAATTTTAAGCAATATAAATTATTGAAATTCTTTTGAGCACTTGAATTCATCCAGTTAATGAAAGAAAAGTAAATTTGTATTACTACCATGTCAGTTAAATTGTGTCAGAATAAGGCAAAATTAAGTTCACAAATTACTCAGAATCATTTTTCGAACCCCAAAAGAGAAGAGAACACAAACTATTTAAAAGTTTCAATATCATAAGTAATTACTATGTTTTCTGCTATTAAAATGTTCCAATTGAGAATATTTGTTTGAAAGTGCAATTTTATTGAGACATCATACTGATTTACTCATTTAACGATAACATTTGAAAATATTTAATTTACACTTTATGGAGAATGCTTTAGATTGTGTATTACCTATACCTCATTTTAAAATTAATTTAATACGTTATGCGAGTTTCTTCTGTTTTTCTTAAATTGATGACTATGAGTTCTCGTGGTATAGTGTATCATCTGTGACATTTTCGAAATTAAAGACATTTTTCTATTGTACGTTAAGCTTCTAGCATATTTTTTACTTTTTGTATTCCTTAAAAGGTTACAAATTGTATTAAAATATCTGTTCATATTTCATAATTGTTTTAATAAGGCAAAGCCATTAATTTTTTCAATGAATATGGTCATCATTAACATCATTTTTATCATCATTAACATAATTTATAACAGAATATTATTACTAATTTTCGTATTTGAGTATTTCAATTTCCTGCGTTTCTAAAATAATTCTATAGGCAGTAAAATTTAAACAGCAAATTAAATCCTTCAAATTTTAAAAATAAAAAATAAATATTTTGTGTCGATTACAAAAAGGCAAAACGTCACACAAAAATATGATAATATTATTACTCTACATTATATTTTGCAGTGTAAAGTAGTTTGCAAAAGCAGAAGTGTCAGATAATTATTACAGAATATTAGTGAATATCAAAATATTAATATTGTAATATTTAATTGGCACTTCAATTAAAAGACAATTTCAACGAATTTGTGGTACAGATCCATCTTTACATGAAAACAAATAATTTGATTGATTGGAACTTTCAAAGATAGCGGAGATTCCGTGGGAAATCAATTGTAAATCCAACACGCATCCCATGGGTATAACCGATATCAAATGAAATCATGATAATTATTTTATTTCATTTAGAGATTAAACCTCATTGTAGCTTGACCGTAATGCCACTGACAGTGAAATCTGTTGAAAGTAACAAAAACAGAAAAACTTAATGAGAATTTAAATTCACTACATCAAAGTGATCTATATGTAATGTGGATAAAATCAGAAATTAACGAAAACCTCCGAGGAAAACTCAGATTCGTTTTTAATAATTGAATGACAGAAACAAATATTAATAAAACTTAATATTTTATTTTAGTAAATTACTAACAAGAAAAGCGTACGTTTATAATTAAATCATTCTATATTAAATAATTGATGATATTCTAACTTTAAATTTCTTTTCTGACATTTACACAATAATATATCATATGTAAGCTTGACCAGACGGATTCAGAGTGCGAGATTGGACTCACGCCTTATAGAAGTGTATAGTAGTAGCGTTGTCTCTTATGGTCAATGCCTTCACCACTCTCCGTTCTCCATCATTCGCTTTTTTCATCATTTCTCATCTGCACTTTCCATTTCCATCCAATAATATTCTAACATCTGATTTGGCTTGCTGCTCCTCGAGTTCGTTCATTCCTCATCTTTGCTATCTCTCATCAGAATTTTTCTGTCTTTTACTCTTCATAATTTCTTCTCATTTATCCTCATCTATTTGTCAGACGTCTTATGGCTACATGCAGGAAAGTCTATTCACAGCTTCGACTGGACAGGACAGTTGAGCTACGTTTACAACTTACATCTTTCAACTCATCTCAGCTTCTCTGCTCAATGAGGATTCAGTCTACAACCGGGGACTCTTTTTTTCTGTGACTTCTATTTTTTAGATGCAGTTTTCAATTTTTCATAATTCTCATCTTGTCACCTCCTTTTTACACTATTAGTTTTCTAACTTTCTTTGGCACCTCCTATACTTCTATGGGATAGGTAAAAAATCTCTACTCCTCAATCCCGATTGGTCAGATTTACACTTAAATGTTTATAAAACACACACATTTTTTAAAATTTACTCAAGACCACCCATTTATTCCAAAACGGAAAATTTTTTCTTTTTATTGAACTTGTCTCATTCTCCAAACTTTTATTACATCCTTTACTTTATTTTCCAACAGCATGGTTTAAAAAGAAAAGATGAAAAGCTCTTCAATTTAAGGTGATAATAACAATATAAACATCTGTTTTCTCAGGGTTTGGTTATTTCATTTTACAGTACGACATTTAAAACTCCCATGCAAAATGTTAAGTGGTATTAAAAGGTTAATGAATCTAAGGACACATTGCTACAAAGCTCAAAGATAGTATTTTATATTTATATAGGAATTATTATTTTTTATGCAAAGTAACTTTAGAGTGTATAAAGAAATATGTTGATTTCTATAACATCTGGGAAATGATGTGTATTTATGTGGCAATGTTGTTATACAGGATCAAAGATGAGCAACAAACATGTTGTTTATTGTTATAAATACCAGTACCAAACAAGCCTGTGAATGATATAATATGAAATTCACAATGTATAGCATTTTAATAAAGATTGATATAGCATTTTAATAAAGATTGATAAAAATACCAATTCTTTGATTCGAATGGTTAGTTAGTTACAGTTCGGAATATTCCAGCTCATTTTACAACTGTATTCAGAAACACGTGCGATTATAATTTCTTTATTATAAGGATTTTATTCATAAGTATTTAGTTCAATTGTTAGTATATCGTAATTTGTTGTGTTAATGCTCTGGACTCTAGAATGTATCTTTGGTTAGGAAGTGAAACTTAATTCTTACTCTTGAACCATGATAGATAGATATGTTTCTAGGGAAATAATTCTATGACATGTGATTGGAACACGTTTGTTTATTTTTTTAGTGATTTGGGAATACAATTCACAAGCTGTCTAACTTGCTCAAACACAAAAGAGACGGAAACTTCAATGGCAAAAAAATGAATCATGTTACATTTATTTTTAGCTTTTTAGGCTGTTCGTAATGAAATAAGGAGTTGTAATACACATTCTGTAGCTGCAAAATCAGGATATTTCAAGGTCCTATTTATAAAACTAAATGTGCATATCCTGCTTATATTTTTCATGCTTTTGAAGATATAAGTGGTATAAAAAGTATTTATTTTATGTAAATTGTCGACTTTTGTTATGATGCAAGGGTGAAAGACTAAGTATCAGAAGTTTAATTTTTGTAAAAAAAAAAGGAACTATACAACGTATAAAAGAAAACTAATGTGACAGGTGTTAACATTTTCGAAAATATCATGTTAACATAACTTTCTTTAGATCAACATTAGAGCTATAATCTTTAACATGTAATTAGATATTTGTCATGTTATTAGTTGTAAGAAATCACAGTAGCTTCAGACATTTTTTCTTAGAATGTATGGTATTAAGGAATGTGAAATATTCCTTTTGATGACAGATTGCTTTCAAATGTTTGTTACTATTAATGTGGACAATATCTGACCACATACATAACACTGGTGAGCTAAATAGTTCTTTTTTTCAAAAAAATACAAACTTTATAAATAATTTGTGCTTAAAAATGCTTAATATTTCTTGGATTAATTATGGTTAGATAAGTCACGTCAGTGACATGTACATTTTCTTCTAATATTGCTGATCAAGTTTGAAGGAAAATAAAAAGTTAAAGTGTTATTTATTCAATAAATAATAATATTTTAAAGTTTTAAAAGACAAAAATAGTAATTTTTGTCTTTTAAAACTTTTCTTGAAATTCATTTCGCAAAAATAAAAAAAATAAATAAATAAATAAATAAAAATAAAAAAATAATTTTTAATGCAAATCTAAAGACAACAGTTGATGAATCGTTGCAACAAATATGTATTTTGTGTTATAAATGCGGTAAATTTAAAACTAAGCTTAATAAAACTATTTTCATAAAATATGCGATATCTATATAAATATTTAACGAAATATTATTTCAAATGTAGACAAAATTCTTTTACCCTCTTCATTTAATGACAATATTTTTTTTTCTAATAATTTATTTCTAGCAAAGGGAATATTTCATTTAATGAAGTAAAAAAAGCACATTTGTTTGTTAATTATTATGGTTTAATTTTTCAATATTTATTAATAATAGCAGTCACATTTGCTTTTTGAATATTTATTTAAATTTAATTTAAAAATAAAACTTTCAAACGACTTTTGTATGATTAAAAAATTTATTAAATAAATAAAAAAAAACTACAGCAAAATGTTATTGTTTGTTGAAGCAAAAATATATAAATCAGCATATTTGAAACTGAAGTTAATAAGAACCTTTGCATTCAGTGGTCAAGAACTACTAACATATTGAACGAATAATTACCTTAAAAATGAGCAGCAATATTTTTGGGTTTTAGTATGGATTTTATATTTTTTATTAAAATTTTTCTTTTGGCAGCTTATTAAACGCAATTTTTCATAAAATACAGTAAAAAGCAAGTTTATTTATGAAATATCATCAAGTTTCCCTTTATTTCAAAACAAAGAGGGCGGCTATTTTAGATACTTGTTTCTACAGAAATCAACTTCATTTTTTTCATTTTTCAAGATTAATGCTACGAAATTTTAGAATTAAACTTTAAAAGCTAACATAATTTTTAATTTACTTGAAATAAATAATGTGTTTCATTAGAAAAATGGAAAAAGAATATGTGCATGAAAGCAAAGGTTTAATTATGTAAAATTTTGGAAAGTTGTTTATTAATTTTCTTTTCAATATATTTTTAAATGAATTTTCATTTTAAGAGAGAAATAGAATTTTTTTTATAGTTGTAAATTCCTATATGGTTTCCGACTGACTATTCATTCATTCTGATGAAATGTAAATTAATGTTTTCCTTTAATTATTAATTAGAAATATTTAATCATTAATATGATATCTTTTTGATTAGGAATTAGTTCATTTTAAAATGAAGATTCTCTTTTAAATTTCTATTTTTAAGAAAGAAAAGAATTTAGATTTTTTTATAATATAATTTTTAGAATGCTGGTATGCATATTTAATGTATTGGTATGCATATTAATATATTGGTATGCTATGTATTGGTATGCTGGTATGCATATTAATGCTGGTATGCATAATATTGCTGGTATGCATAATATTGCTGGTATGCATATTTAAAACGAATTAAGGCTTTCCAATTTTTGTGTGAGTAATATATTTAAACTAATTTGTCTCTTACATTTATATTGTATCTCTTTTAAGATTTAATGATACTTTAATACGCACACAAACTCACACACACACTCATACTCACACACACACACGCATACTCACACACACACACGCATACTCACACACACACACACGCATACTCACACACACACGCATACTCACACACACACACACGCATACTCACACACACACACACGCATACTCACACACACACACGCACACACACTCACTCTTTCTCTCTCTCACCCACACACACAAACACACACACACATTTTATGACACCAATAATGAATACTTTATCAATAAAATTTTTTATTTAAGATTAAACTCTTCTTAATACAACCATTCCATAAATTAAGGACCTTAATTTATTTACATTTTTATCAACACTTTATAGAAATTTAATCCACAAGTCAAAATAATTAATTATTTAAATGATTGCAGTTCAAAAATTTTAATAAATTAAACTAAATATAGTGATATTTAAGAAAAAATAATTCTACATGACTTTTTGAGAAAATTATTTCAAAAACTATCGAATTAAATATTTTTTCATATTCTTTCTAAAGCAGATTTAACATCATATTAGAAATTCATAATCATTATCTATACTAAATAATATATTGAAAAAATTAAATTTAAATTAATTAAATTAAAAATAAATATTTTTAAAAACAAAAAAAAATTATGTTCCTATATTTAAAAATAATGCATTAGCATTTATTTATTTTCACTAATTTAGTTTGCAATTAATAAAAATAAAGAAATAAGTTATCCATAAATTGATGTCTAGTTAAATGTTTAAGTGGAAATAAACACAATGTATAATTAAATTTACATTATAATTTAATGAAATTTGTAAGTTTTAAATCATTTTCTCCCTTCAAACGTTAAGAAAATAACTAACTTTTAACGATTAAATTTAACAAATAGTAAAAATACCTTATTTAAAAGTAAATAAATTTACTCTTTCCCCAAGATATTATTTATTTTCTTTAGCATTAATTACATGAACAATAACTTTTGTGTTTTAAAAAATTCCTCCCATGTAAAATTAACAACTTTTGAAACACTAAATTTCTTCGGTTTAGGTAAAAACAATGTGCCTAATAATAATTCTTATATAGAAATTTTAGTTTCCTTAAGAATTTTGAAAATTTTGAATTATAATAATTACTTTACTTAAATTGCAAAAATAAAAAGATTCTTTTACAATTTATTCTTAATTAAAAAGTAAATAAACAAAATAAAACATCCCTAAGGCCTTCATTTAAAATTTTGCACACAACTTTAACTTTATTGAAAGAAAATATACGTTCATAAAAAAAAAAAAAATAAAAATAAAAAAAAAAAAACTTAAAACACATTACACTATTTCATATTTGTGAGCAAGAAATTTGTCAAAGATTTAAGCAAAATTTGTTCGATAACAATAATCTGATGATGTTTATTTTGCCATTTTTTAAAATTTCAATAAATATGACATATAAAATCTTTGAAAAGTAACAAATCGTTACGCAACTATTATTAACAAAATATTAACTAGAATTTATGAAACAAAAATGCTCGAATTCTAAAAATCGATTTTTTGTGCAAACATTACAATTTTTAAATATTGCAAATATATCCTAATATTTTATGAAAAAATTTAAACAATATATAAATTCTTAATCTGAGCAAAAGATTTAAGTATATATAAAATATAAAAATAATATGCTTTTAAGTTTCTTTTTTTGCTATTAGTTAATAAATATTTTTAACTAATAATTGATTAAATTCCTTAATTTTATAATTTAAAGTTAAAAAGATTTGAAAAATCAGTAAATGTTTTATTGCAAATTTTAAATTAATCAAATATAAAATAGAAAAATTAATTATTTTTATTTATTTTATTATTTTCTATAGCAAGGGTTTTTATTTTCTTTTTAAGGTACGAAGGGTAAAAGACATTTTTAATTTATATGCATAGTATTCTTATATTAGCTTTTAAATACAATCGCATTTAAAATATTTCATAATGTGTAACCTTGTTACAGAATAAAAAAAAATAAACTTGTTTATCTCGCAGTCTGAATGAGCATGCAAGTTTCATTGATTCATAGTCATTTATTTATAGAAATCATGCCTAAATATTGTAATTATGAGAAAAATACGTCAAATTTATGTTACAGTAAATAAGTTAAGGTGTATAAAATGACTGAAAAATAATTTCTTAATTCATTAGTAAAATAATATTCCAAAAACTAAGTTTCACATTTTTGGTTATGAAGTAAATTTCCTACGTAGTAAAAAGCACCATTTTTCTAAAAACACTAACATAGTCACTTTAAATTACTGAAGAAATTTAAATTACTTTTAAATTACTGAGCAAAATTTAATTTTTACTTACTAATTTTAAGCACTAGAAAATTTAAATCTATAGTAAAATTAGAGATTGGATTTTACTATTATAAATTTATGGAATTGCTTACATCTGTGATTCTCAACCTGTAAGGCGCGTCCAATTTTAGTGTGTTTATGCCCCAAAGGGGGAGTATGAGCACTTTAAAAGGAAACATGAACATATGCAAGAGAAAATATTTAAAAAAAATTTAATTTACTGACTGAAAGTTACATACGCATGCAAAAAATACATTTGACATAAATTTTAGTAATTAAATTCTTACATGAAAACGATTTACTAAATCAAAAGCTATTATTTTACTTAATTTAGTAAATTTCGATTAAGAAATTAATTAAAATATAATTTATAATTCTTTGGGTCTATTTCGTAGAGATAAGCTTCTCAATAGGAGATATAATATTAGAAATATACCCCTTAGTTATCTTTTCCCATATTTAACTGAGATCAATAATTTGTCTTCAAAGAAGTCATTGAAGAAAATCCAGCTTCATAAAAGTAGGACATTGAAAATAGTTAAAGAATTTAGAAATGTGCTTTGTTTTTAGTTCAAGAAACTTATCATATAATTCTCAAAGTTCAAAGAGGGATTAATTACGAAATTGTATTTTGGGTTCATCACCGCTTCACCCAAAGAAAATTTTAAAAATACTTAATAAATTTAGTAAGGGGAAACGATAAAGTCTTCATAACAAAAAATACAAATCCAAAGGTAAGAATAATATATTTAAATGAAAATTGTGTATATTTTTATTGATATTTATTTTTAAATAACAATTTTTTGTTGGTACAGCAGGAGATAAATTTTAAAATAATTAAGTATATTTTTATGAACTTTAATGTCGTTAGAGAATATACTTTTACATTTTACTGCAGAGAAATTCAGTTGTTTCTGGAAAAAATTGCAAAATATAAAAGTTAGATTTTTACAGCAATAAGTTATTTCTCCATATCATAAATTGTTACATTATATTCTTTTATAATAAAATAAAAATTCAAAATGATGGGGGAACTGAAATTACTTTAAAAAGTCAAATTTAAATAACTGAAATTATTTATAAAATTTTAAGTAAAGTTTTCAAATTAATTTAATATGAAATGCATGTTTTAAACTTATCAAATGTGTCTTTTAAGACAAGAGAAAACGATAGGAATCCATTTTGTCATTAATGGAATTTTAGAATCGACAAAACTTAGGACAAAATGGTTGAAGTAAATAATAAGTGGTTATAAAAAATAAACGGTTTATTGATACTATTCATAATAGAATCTAGTAAAGCAATATTCTCAATCATTTATTAAATTTAAGTGCAGTTAAATTAATAATCAAAAGGTTAATTTTTATAGTATAATTTCGATGAATATATAACTTGCGGGTATAAAATAAATTAAATCTATATGATATATTAATAAAATTTAAAAAGATACATAAGCTAATTACTACTATTAATTATTTGATTACTGTTGTTTCATGCAATAAATACTTATTTAAATATTTATACATTGAAGCTAAAACATTTCAGAATGAATTTGCCGTTCGGATGACACTTGTATTCTTACAAATCATTATAAGTAATATTTTATCTTAAATTTCTATTATTTATAAAAATGTTAGCATTAAATTAGGTGTAGTAACACCGCTTTATTTTAGCTTAAAGCTCCATTCGGTAACTAAGATTCTAAACATTAAATTGTAATCCTGTGTTAAGCAATATAGATATTTTTTTCAAAAAAATATAGCAATGTTGAATATTATAAAAAAACAATACTCTCGTGTGGCAGAAACAACATAAAAACAATTCAAAGCATGCAATTTTGCCACTGGCCGAAAACAAACCATTTCAAGCTGCTGATTTCTTTCCATCTCATAATATGCCTCAGGAACGAAAACATTGTTTTTTTTTTTTTTTTTATAATTTCATTTGAAGCTGAGCATGTATCAAGATTTTCAGAGAATGCACTTAAGATAAATTAATTTGCTCCAGCCATAATTACATATTTCTAGGAAAGTATTCGTTAATATATATATTGCAGAAATATTTGTCGAAAATGTTTGGCAAAATATTTAAATGAAAGTGAAAGTAGGGAAAATAATTGCAGAAAATATAAATTGTTTCATTGTACTTATTCTCTATGTAACTCGCAGTAAATCCAGAAGTCATTCATCATTCATACTTAAAATAATGATATATTTCCTAAATAATAGCTTTAATATAATATAATATATATATATATATATATATATATATATATATATATATATATATATATATATATATATATATATATATATATATATATATATATATATATATATATATATATATATATATATA
Organism: Latrodectus elegans; assembly: GCA_030067965.1. Taxonomy (NCBI): domain Eukaryota; kingdom Metazoa; phylum Arthropoda; class Arachnida; order Araneae; family Theridiidae; genus Latrodectus; species Latrodectus elegans. The sequence goes on from CM057815.1 coordinate 5,848,689, forward strand.
TATATATATATATATATATATATATATAAAATCTGAGAGATGGTGTGTGAAAATGTTTTCAGAATTTAATTTTGTAAATGTACAGATTTACAAATTTCTTTACAATTTTTATCATAAAGGCAATATTTTGCTTAATTGTTAATAAAAATACAAAATAACTTTATCTGGCATAAGTAAAAAGGATATTTATTAGGAAAAATGAATTCTAATCAAGCAAAATACATAACAATTTTAATTCTAAGCATGCCGAAAAACTCCCCAATAACATTTGACTATGACAATTTATATGAGCCATATTTAGAAAACTCTTCAGTGTAACCGGTATTACTTTAATCTTTGGGGATATTATGATTTATAATATTTATAATGATAATACACTTTCTTCTTTACTTGACTCATAAGGAGATGGTAATTTTACTTATGCAATTAAATTCATTTCTTTAAGATTTTGGCTTATAATTTTTATATATTTTTTTCAAATAAATCAAGTTCCAATTGTTTACACTTCTCAATGCATGTTATTTTGTTCTAATTAAAATGATGACATTAAATAAAGGCTCATGCAACATAATAGGTTCTTTTGACATCAAGAAATTTATTTACATATTTCAAAACCATAGTTTAATATGTGGCACTTTTTAGAAATCATTTCTTATATTAGATAAAAAAAATGCTAACTTGTAGGCTTGGGGAATTTTTTTATAAAGGAATTAATTTAAATTTTCCTACAAGGAAAAAAAATGAATACATTTTTAAGAAGAATTTTATATTATAAAATTCTTCCTTTTCATATTTCGTCATCTCAATTCCTTAAACGTGTGATTAATAAGAGATTAAAGGAAAGTAATTTAATATTAAAATTGTGTGGGCTTCCAACGAAACTTCTTACAAAATTACATTTTAAGAATAGATACTTGTTTAATAAACTGTTTATTATAATGAATTAGTTTTGAAGCAGTTTATCAAATAATTGTAATATTACATTTGATTTTTAAAATATCATGAAAAAAATTGCATACAAAGTATTTTTGATATCTGCATGATATTAAATATATATTTTAATAATTTTTTATGCATTCCGCTTAAAAGAAAAAAAAAATAAGTACATAATATAATATGAATAAACGCCTTAATAAATATCAATTCGGAATGCATAAAGCATAGCAATAATGTAAATCATATTTTTGTAAATGTTATGTAGTCAATAATTTGTCTTTTATTTCTTATACTTTTATTACTTTCATTTTGTATCATGAAATTTTAAAACATAAAGATATAATTTACACAAATTCAAAAAATTTAATTTTGTGATTTAATTATGACAGTATTATGTTTTTTTAAAATTGCACTATGTCTCTTTCTAACTTGTTTATAAATTAGAATTCGTTTTATTTGTGTCATAATTCTAATTTCAACTAAATATTCAATGCTTTAAAATCCTTATGATTTAATCTTCACGTCGTATTTATCAAATGTAAACAAAATTATTTGTATTTGTTTATAAAATAAAATTGATTTATTTCTATAATCATTTTTGCTTATGAAGTAAAATTGGTTATTTTCTTTTCCCTATAAAGTATTGGAAATAGTTTTATTTGTTTATGAGGAAAAATGGATCCACAAAATGTGTGTTAAAATAAGAATCTATATTGATTTTAGCAACATTTATGATAATATATTGTACAACTTTTAATTTATGCATTACTGAAAACAAAATTCGTCTGGTACTACTAGACATATAATCATTCTATAATATATTATATTAAACACTATCTATATTTATGACTTTTCTAGAATTAACAAAAATATGTTAATTTTATATCTTATAATTATTATAGAAATTCTAAGAAAGAATTTGTATGAGGTTTTAAGATGAAATTTATAATGAATATTTTATTATATTTTAAATTAGAAAAATTGATATAATCTTCAATATATAAATTAAAAAAAATAACAAGTATATGTTTAACTTTATACCTTCTGTTCATAGATTTCATTATAACTCATAACATAAAATAACCGGTACATTAAAATAATCGGTTATTTTGGGAAGAAAAGAGATGAGAAAAAATAAAGACTAAGGTTCAAAACCTTCACATTAAAGCCATCCCAGAGAGATATTATTAAAGGTCTCGTACACTGTTTGACTGCACATGAACTGGTTCAATTATTTTCTACCTTAGAGTAGAGATTGGAAAGTACTTACAAAATGTAACTAAAGGAACAAATTGCTTTCTGCGTCTCCAGGGCTGCTATCGATTGAAAAATTGTCCAGGGAGAACGGAATAACTTTGTTTTACTTCCTCGGGAACTATATTTAATTTGTAATATAGAATAAATAAAAAAAATTCTGAAATGTTTCAAATGGAAAAAATTTTTAAAATTTTTAGTTTTTAAAATTTGTTTTGTGCTACATTTCATATAAAAATAAAATTAATAATTTTGAGCAAAATTATCAAGTAATTTTATTTATAGTGATGTATATTTTAATACATGATTTAAGTTTTCGAAATTTTACCTGATGTAGTTCTCTCTCTCTTCTATATATATATATATATATATATATATATATATATATATATATATATATATATATATATATATATATATATATATATATATATATATATATATATATATATATATATATATATATATATATATATATATATATATATATATATATATATATAGATATATATATATATAATAATATATATAATAAAAACAACAATAATTTAAATTTCATGGATGCATCTTACTGGTTCATTGTTATTAACTTCGTTTATTTTAATTTATAGGTAATATTAAAGAACACGAATGTTTAAATTTATATTTTATAAAAAGATATTAAATTTATTTTATTTATTTATTACATAAATTTAAAAAAAATTCCTTATAATAGTGTTTTGTTCCAAAATAACATTTTACATGGTTAGTCAAATACGATTATACGCAATTGCAAAATGGGTTATATGAAATTAATGTATATTGATTTTTTAAACTGAAAATATTTGCTTATGAAGTTTTTTTTATAAGTAAAATGTAAATTAAAATACTTTATGTTATCACATATAAATGAATATTTCTTAAACTGCAAAAATAAAAATTGTTTGGTTTTGCTGGCAAAATCTATAAGTATGTATATATGTATATCTCTCCCTCACTAGATGACATAGAAGAGTTTGGTTGTCTTGGTAACAAATGTGATAAAACAAATTGAGGTGAACTAATACCATTTATCCTACACTGTATAAAGAAACAGCTACCTTGGTGGTGTCATAATGGGATGAAATGGTATCTCACTCGGTGAGCTGTATAGTTTCCACCACTGAGCTGTATAGTTTCCATGGGGAATGGTGAAATATTAATATTCCTATATTTAAATAAAAAATATTTAAATATAGGAAACTCAAGCAACATTAAAACAAAAATCTCTGCGCATAATTAATATAAAAATAATGTATATATATATATATATATATATATATATATATATATATATATATATACATACATATATACATACATATATATATATATATATATATATATATATATATATATATATATATATATATATATATATATATATATATATATATATATATATATATAATTTAAATATAATGGAGAAAATTGCTCTGAAAAAGGCAAAAAGGTTTCTAATTGCAGTTCTCCCAATAAATCAAACAGTATTAAAATATTTGTTTTAAAAATTGCAAATGATTATTATCAAAATTAGGATATGAAATTAAAATGTGATATACAGTGTATGGTTTATCACGTGTTTGACACCAAGGATTTAATTCACTCAAGAATCAAATTGACATGAGCACAGCGTAACGGTAAAATAGATGATATAGTGAGGTACTAGAAAGTTGTATGCAGTTTTTTCCTGACCTGCAAGTCGCATGATTTCTGTCAATAACCACATACATTAAACTTTTTATACCCTTTCTTTTATCTGAGAGCTGAATTGCTGATTAAACTGGATTTGTTGCAGCGTTTGCAGCTTCATTCGCTCTCTTATTTCCCTCAAGTCTTATATGGCTTGGTATCCAACCAAATAGTATTTGATGTCCCTTACCAGCATGAGATTCCGATGTCTGAAAATTCTAGTAACCACAGGAGGACATTTAAAAAATTTGTTCCTTAAAGCTTCAAAAATACTCATGCTGTCAGTGTACAGACAAAATCTTCGATGGTTTTTCATCTGTTGAAGCGCGTAATAGGTAGCTATAGCTCCAGCAGTAAAAATGGAGAAGGACGAATGTAGGCTTAAACTAAAAGTTGAATTATTAATAAAAATTCCACAACCAACATGTCCTGCTGTTTTAGAACTATCTTTGTATCCAGGTGAGTATGATTCATACTGACAGCTATGCGAAAACTATAGCTATTGAAAAACAATAGTTGTTTCGTCTGATTTCAATACTGATCAGAAGTATTAATTGAAGTATTTCTAAGAATGATGAGCAAAAGGCTCAATTGTTTCTATCCGAACATCGCATATATTAATGAGCATCTGATGTGATTTGACTCATCTGAGAAAAGATTTAGTGCTCATTGGACAAGCATTATAAAGCCTGTTAATGGATGGATGCATTAGCAATCATGGTACGCAACGGATGATTATGGGTCGACATAATCTTTGTGCAATAATTGAGACACTGCTACATTCATCTCAGTTGGTAGTTTATAACATATTACGTACAGTTTCTGGACGGGTGATGTGCGCAATGTTTCTGAACTTGTCCTCAAATCAGAGTGGTGAAACACTGTTCAATCTTCGTAAAACATATGATTTAGCCGATCCATAAGCAACATTTCCTCAGTCAATACGGGATAAAATCAATGACTGATAAATTCGAAGGAATAATGTGCGATCTACACTCAAAGAAAAATTTATAACATATTGAGGATATGAAGCGATCACTTACACTTCTTCTGCAAATACAAAACATGCAGAATAAAGGTTAATTTTCTGTCAAAGATAATTCCCAGAAATTTTATTTCATTTACTACTTGTATTGGAGTGTGTTGTTGATTTAATTCATTGGATCATTATATAGTCCCGTCTTTCTTCAGAACTAGACACATTTACTGTTGTTTGGTTATAAAGTATGACCATTCTCAGCGCACCATGCATCAAGTTCCATAACTACTTTTTACAGTTGTCTCTCAATTAACTGCATATTTGACCCCTGACATGATATTTGCAGATCCTCAACATATAAAGAACTATTTACTGAAGATGATATCTGATGAAAGATGCTACTAATGAAAAGTATAAAACATGCGACACTTAAAATAGAGCCTGGAATATACCTTCAGGTTTTATAAAAGAATTGGAGGAAATTGTTCATATATGAACTTTAAAAACTCTGGAGCATAAAAAATGTTTTAATTATACCGGATGATTTTACAGAAAGCCAAAATCATGAAATGAACGGAGAATTCCATAATATCATGTACGGTGGTGTTCCTTCCCTATGTTGAATAAAATGGAAACCAGATGATTTCTTCCCACAAAAGCTTTTCGTATCTGAGTTTCCAAATAAGTAATGCTATCAAGAGGGGATTTTTCTTTACTGAAGTCACTGTTATACCATGCATACAGTTACTTTTTCCAAGATATATATGAGACGGGCGTTGACGATACGTTCGTGAGTCTTACACAAGCAACTCGTCAGAGCTATTGTTCGATAATTTGAAGGATTTTTACTTTCTTTAAGGACCAGAATCACAGACTATTGCTTCGATCCAAAGTAATGGGAATTTGTTTTCAATCCAAATCCTATTCAACAAAAACTGCAAATTCAATAGGGAATCTGGATTTAAATGATGAAGCATTTGATTGCGGATTTCATCAAGTCCTGGATTGGTATCATTGGCCTGCTGTAATGCTCTCTTCAATTTCAATATCCGAAATTCACTGTTGTAAGGCAAAGCTTGTCCATGGTGAAAACAAAATGGTGTTCACTCAGCACGACTCTTAGCCATTAAATACGAAGGAATATAAGAGTCATTGCATGAGACGTTAGCAAATGTTTCAACAAGGATGTCAGCGATGTTCTTAGGAGAAGAGTATACAACAGATCTGGATTTCAAAATAGGAATAGAAAATTCCCTATAAATATCATTGGTTCATTCACTCTTTTCCGCAACTTTTTACCGGATTTGGAAGTTGTAATCTATAGCGATACCAAGATTTTTCCTCTGAGATAGCATTTTTTTGTAAACCATCTATGCCTTTTGCTTATACAAACTTCTATGATGTTTTCAATACTCACCTGTTTATTGTATATGTCAGCAAAAATTGTATTTATACATTTATTCCTTTTCAAATTAAGTGCAAAACAACAGTTTTTCCTTAAAGTTTTGATGCCAGTGTATTAATTTAATTTATTTAAAAACGTGATATTTTGAATCTGAAAATCTAGAATTTAAATTATTACTTAAGTAGAAAACACATTTTTACATTTAAAATTTCTTTAAAATTTTCTGAAATAATAGAAGTAGAACAAGTAACATTAATAGACTTTAAATTTCAGCATAAGTTTATTTTTGATATGATATCTGTTATTCTGTTACAAGTCCATTTTTTTCTTTCTTCAAAAGACTTGCCAATGTTCTTTTTTATAAATGCACGTGACCTATTTAAAAAATAAGATAAATGACGTTTAAAATTTTTTTCCTTAGTAAAAGTTTGACATTATTTTTATTTTCTTTGACATTATGTTTATTTTCTTAAAATTTTATTTTTGATGTAAATAAAAATTATGTTTCTTAAATGTTTTCAGGAATATTTTAAAAGAATATATCTTACAAAATAAGTATCTAAAACTAAATAAAAATAGATAAATGAAATAAAGTATTAAATTTTACACATTAATCTGTAAGAAAATATTTTACCATTTGAAACTGTTGCTAAATACGCAAAATTCCATCAAAATATCTTTTACAAACTTCCTTCTTTTTCATTTTAAATAAAGAGATATAATTTGCAAAATTTATAAGAAAATAAATCTTGTTTACCAACGATATTATTTCACATACTTTACTTTATATTTATTCATCGTAATGTTTGTTAAACATATGGCATAAAAAATGAAATAAAATTCAAGCATGAAAGTTAAAATTAGAGTATGAAACCGATGTTTTTGTCAAAGAGGCTTCTAAAGAGGAGTCGTTAAAATTTTATATTCACTGACGTTTCTCTGTCAAAGCTATTTTTATATGAAAACCAGCTCAATTATATTTTATGCAGGAGTTAAAATTGAAAAGCCCGTAAAGAACATAGCAAAGGAAATAAATTACTTTCTTGCTTTCCTATGGGATGTGCTGAATAGAAAACCGTCCATGGGGATAAAAAAAAAGCGTGAGCATTTACTGAAGAAAGAATTTTTAAAATTTAGCAAGAGTTAAATAAAAGTAACGCGTAGTTGAAAACTTTGAACTGAAAAAGATGCAAAATTTTATGAGAAGTAATAAAAATGTCCTCTTCAGTCAAATATTTTTTTTTCCTTTTTTGGAAAATAATATATTCAGTTCTCGCATTTGTAACTTCTATAATTCTGGGTGCACGAATTTGCTACCAAATACGTTCTAATTATAATTCCTTTGAAACCTCAATTAAACCTTTCCAAAAATATTAATCATTGTATTTAAACATAATATTATTAAATATGAATAACTATAGATGGGATTGCAATAACTTCAGAAAAAAAACAGACAGAATTGTAATAATAGAAGTCAGATAAATGCTTTAAATTAAATTAATATAAAAAGAAGAAAAATTACCATAAAAATAAATAAATAATTATAAAATGAATAAATTAATAATTTACTATTTAATATTTCAAATAAATTATAATATTTTTTTGTGTCCCAAGACATGAATATAATTGCTGTTTAACTTAATTCTCATTTGTTTGTAATTTATTATTATTTTTAATTTACTAAATGCTTATGGTAAAGAAATATATTTTAAAACCTATTGTCATATAATGATTTCAGAAATCATTACTATTTTTGTTAATCTGCATTTAAGATAAATTTATTTAAATGCAAAAAAAAATATTCTTTTTAAGTAAGATTTTCTGAATAAATAACATAAAATTTATAAAGACATTAATCAACAAACAAATCTACAATTTGAATAGTTGCTTACGAAGCTCTCATTTACTAGTTCTTTTCCCATAGACAACCTGAGAAAATTTCCTAATAATTATACATTCTAACAATTAAATGAAACTGGATTTACCTAATTTTTGTATGCCACAAGCGTTAAAATCTAGTTCATACTCCTTAACTCCTTACACATATTCATACACATATTATATATATATATATAAGAATAAAGTTCTTCAAATAGGTGGTTAGTTGTTTCATAAACTACCTATTTTAAATCGCTTAAATATCAAAAATTTCGGTAGTTGGGTAAACTGTTTAGTTTGTTACGCGTACATATTGAACAAATCTATTACAATCCATGTAAAGTTGTTTCAACTAATTTGTGGGCTATGAATGTTGACAGGAAAGAATTTATTCCTTACTTCTTTTAGGCTAAATCAAAATGGGGATGAGGATTACCTTTAAGTTGAATAGTACCAACAGTGATTCTATTTTCGTTCAGTGAACTGAAATTAAATGACTTTAGAAAATAACAGTTCAAATCCATTCAATTTTAGATAGGAAATTTTCCGTGATTACAAACTTTTATTTTCTTTTCTTCATCCAAATATGAAAGCAGAATGATTTTATTATCTTCCTAGATGTTATAACTTAGAATAAAATTGCTAAAAGTACAATTTACTGTTTTGTGTTTTTAATATAAAGGATTTTAAAACTCAGTGTATTTTACAATTAATTGCGACCACAAATTCATAATTTTAAGTTATTGAAATTAAAGATATAATTTAAATTTCCTAATCTTAATATCCTGAAATAAAATAAAATTGAAGTTCAATAAAATGTAATTTTCGTTAATCAACTTATTGATTTTTTCCTGTAAATGAACTTTAAATTAAAAATAAACATAGTGAGTAATTTTTTTCTGTTTGATATATAAATACATTTTTAATTTATTGTTTCATATAATAAAATTAATTAAACAAGTCTCACATTATAAATTTATCATTCTTTGTTTCACTAATACTTTGAAGAAAAAAGTTAAAATGAAATAGAAATATTTACAAAAAAAGTCCCACTATTCTTGATATAATATTTGCAAAATTTAAATTAGTCTACTAAATTTTTAATCTATTTTAACTTGATCATTTCATTAAATATATTTAAATAATTATAATAAATAAATTTTCGATAAATTTCATAAATGGTAAAGACAATTTTGTAATTTGTTTCATTCTGAGAAGACATTTTTAATACAACAATGCTTTGTTAATAAACTAAATTATTTCGTTTTTTAATACATAGATATATATTTGTGATGCAATATCTTGTGTTACTTTTTGACTCACTTTCTCATGAATGTAAATCATGGAATAAATTTATAATTTAAACTCATATTTTTATTGGAAGATACTGGCAATATAATGGCTAATTATTATTTGATAATAAAATAGAACAGTAGGTATCAAAAAATATAATAACTTTAAGGAAAACTGAGAACAGGTAATTATTACAGATGTCAACATTTGGAGATTTAGGTGGGTAAAGACGATTTTTAGAAGATTTTTAAACATTCTTCCCAGATTATGAAGGTTCTGGAAAGAAAAAGAGAATCCGTCATAGCATTGTTTAAAAAGAATTGAATGTTCCATGTTTCTCCCGAACAAACATAAACTCGTGAACTGCATAATTAATGATATTAAGGATTGGTGTGGGTATAAGTATTATAATATCTAAATAAAAAAATCGGATACAGAGTACATGAACAATTTGAAAGGTAGTTTCAAATTATTTAAAATTTAAAAAGATTTGAAATCAAACTATTAAATAACGCTACAGTTACTCATTCTGAAACTAATGTTCAATATGCCCCAGTATTTGAAATCATTTTAGTGAATTTAGCAGGATCACTGATCAAAACACCAAAAAAAAGGCATGGGTTATTTTGTTTTACTACTCTATAAGCAGAACGGTACAGTAAGATATGATAATGCCTCTTTTGACTTGAAGTTTTTTGCTTGGTCTCCAAGAATTTTTTGGAACAAGTTGATGACCAAAGGTTATTAACAGTTGAATAAAGGTTGTTTTAATGGAACTAACTCTCTTTTAAAATGCCTTGACTGGAAAGTCATTGAGATTGAACAAACAATTCTCAGCGTTATTCCCTTCCTCCTGATGCTATTGATGGAAAGGATTTTTATAAAGGGTGATTCAGATGATAAAGAAGTTTTTACATCGAGCTTTTGGTAATCAGCAGTGCTTTATGAAAGACTGACCAGCTGAGAAGCAGAAATGCCTACTTCTTAACAAATGTCACAGATAATTCAGACATTCTTTTGATTCTATCAATGTTTTGGGGTGCAAAAATTGAAATGGGGATGGTCGATTATGTTGATCTAGACAAAGTAATCTGACAGTGAAGGTAACAGGAATTAAATGCATCTCGGGACGAATCCAAAGCGAATATCTTTATCAATTTGCTTAGCTCCCTTTAAAGTTTAAAGCTAACGTAAAGTAAACTTTTCAGAGCTCTTTCGTTTAAAAAATACAGAAAACTAGGAGAATGGTGGCCAATAATAAGGACAATCGAAGTGTATCCTGGTAAACATGATAGTATAATTTAGTTTCGCCTTAAACAAAATCTGAGGAGATTATTTAACCCATTGAAAACGTTTTTATTTCGACATCTTCTCTAATTGATTCTAAAATGGTGAATAAGAAAATTCTGACATGAACACTTTCGATTTTGTCTTCCCATTTAAAGATGAGCTATATAACGAAATTTAGAGCAATTAAGATCTTTTTTAAGTTTTCTTTCTAAACTGTGTAAAATTAACTACAAAATTTGCAACAAAAACAATGATTTTTGAACTTATTAATTTGTGTAAATTTATGTCTATTTTCACTAATTCTTATAATAACCAAAAGTTGAGAGGAATGTGACTTTAAACATTGTGATATTTATTTGATTCACTTGATCGCGAATTCTAACTCCAAAAATGCAAATGCAATTTGAAGGACAGAAGTTCTTTGATACATATTGGAAACGCAATTGTTGTACTATGAATTATCTATAGCATGTCAATACGGGAACGATAAATATTAAAAGTAAATTTATAAAAAAAATATTAAAAGGGGAACTTGTAAGAAAACATGAACTGATGAGCATAAATATGTACATTATTCTTGGTTCTATATTTTATAATAATCATTTAAGTGTAAAAAATAGATTTTAAAAATAAAAAAGTCATCTAAATTTAATAAAACTACTGTAGTATTTTCAATGAAATTGTGTTATTATTTATAAGTTCAATCAGAAATCGATATCAAAAGTCAAGATCAATAAAAGAAAATTTAATATAAACGAGAAATAAAAAATTACTATTACATTTTAAATGAAAGCTTGAAACTTATAATTACTTTATGAGTGTATAAACATAAGATTTAGTAATGACACTAGAGAAAACATAATTTTTCATCATATATTACTTTTAATGAATTCTTTATAAATATTTTCCTTTAACCTATTTAAGAGTTTTACATTTTTATTAAACATACATTTTTTTAAAAAATTTAATCTATCCTACTTTAATAAAATCATAAAAAATGAGATATTTGTGGCATTTCTTATTTTATCTAGATTCTATATACTTATAATTGACACTAGTTGTATTTAGTTTCATGTGTGAGACAGCTGTTACAAAATTAACTGCTTATAAATTAACGTATTAGATAAATTAGGATATTCATTTAGATGCATTGGGATACATTAAATTATTCATTTTGAGCAATTTAAGCATTTATAATACTAGTTAAAGACGTTTAAATTACTAGATCTAATATAATTTGCTAATAAAACTTTAATATTTATTGTAATTACTCTTTATAGTTTTTGAAAATAGGCATGTATTAGTTTCATTTGAAATAATTTGAATTTGCTTATGAAATGTTGCATTTCAACTTTTTTACTGCCTACATCCAATATATCATTTTAATGTAATGGGAATATTACGTTTCTTTTGCTTTGGTAAAATTATAATATCGAGTTGTTTTTACATATTTACAAATTAATTTTCCTTAACATAAAATAAGCAGCAAGAATATCATCTTAAGATATCTAGATCATCTAGAATCATTCTTAAGAGTAATTTTGATTAAGTTTTTTTTATAAAAATCTAACATTTTTTTCTCTCTAAGGTAATCGTTAGCATTACAAATATAATCATTGTTTTTGGCAATCATTTATATATACCACATTTTTGATGAACATGAATTTCTCACTAATTATTCTTAATTACCTTATGCTACTTGCATTCATCTCTAGATTTTTACTTTCTAATCATAAAAAACAATTATTATTAAAATAAGGGACATAAAAATCAAAGCACACAAAATATTCATAAAAATAAAAAACTCAAAGCGAAAAACTAGTATTTATTCAATTGACATAGAAAAAATGAAGTCATGATAATTGAAATTAATTATCACCAAAATATTTTTTGGAGAGTATACTTTAATTATTCTGTTGTTAATAGTGTGATTAATTAATCCATGGTAAATACTAAAAGCTAGTTTTTTTTTCTTTTCCAGTAATGTTTCAAAATTTTTGTATCATTTTTAAGAAAATATTGGTAACTTTCTATAAAAAAATTTATAAAACTCGATCAAGATGACTACTTAAATAATGTCTAGTAACAACTTTTTGTCCGAAAAACTTCGTTAAGTATGCACAAATAATTGACATATAAGATTTGTTTTGAATAAGACTTACTGTCCAAATAGCAGTTTATGCACTGCTTTTTTATGAACACGGGGGTATTTGGTTTTGCAAATGAATCAATTCCAAATTTATTGAGGAATTAATCTATAACTATTATAATTTAACTTCTTTATTATGTTAAATTTCTTTTATATTCATTCTGCATACATAGGTATTGAATGCATATAATGAAATATTCATTAAAATAATATTATATTTAAAAATTATGACAATAAAATGTAATGAATTATACATATTATTTCAATTATAATACTCAATGATGATATTTATCATAAACTAATAATAATTAACCAAAGTGAAAATTTAAATTAATCTCTTCTTAAAAACTGTCCTTATTTTTTACAAATAATTTAAACTTTGACTAGAAAATGTTACTTCCTCTTAACGACAATATTTGAAGTAAATATTCAAACGTTTCCCTTTATCTAGATTTAGATTTTACATCCGAGAGCTTAAATTTATATTACATTGTTTTAATATAGAAAGGTTTACTTTTATTAAACAATATGAAGGTAAAGCTAATTATGAAAAAACCATTACATAAATAGGCAGTGTATGATATTTAAAAGTATTTTAATTTGAAAAAAAATAATGCCTCCCTCAAATGCAATATTTATTTTTTATATTTAATACTAAATGTTCAATTCAGCAATACATTTTATAATTTGTAAATACATTTTTGAAAACAAATTCAGGTTTTGTCGCTGACTAGGTGATAGATAGGTGTACCTTTTGTAATACACTGCTAAACGTATGCAAATACATTTAAAATGCATTCATTGCATTAGTGTCACAGTAATTCATTTAATGCATTTTAAATGTATTTTAAAAATATTTTAGTGAAAACTACATTTAACAGCCATTAATGTTGATACTTATATGTCTTTATAGTAAAACGAGATTGATATGTGCTAAAATATTTCATTAAAGTAAACGGAATTCATAATTCTTAAACAATCGTATTTTAATTTGTATTTAAAGCATTCAGTAATTTTAAAATGTATTACATCTAAATTATGTAATAAGACAATAATTGTAATATATATATTTATATATACATATATATATATATATATATATATATATATATATATATATATATATATATATATATATATATATATATATATATATATATATATATATATATATATATATATATATATATATATATATATATATAAAATTAGTGTCTGAGTATTTAGTAACACTCGGAGATATCAATTTCTACTGTTAAAGAGAAAGTTGAGGAAAACATGGTACGAAACGTGGATACAATATTAAAATTAATCATTGAAAAATAGAGATCATTAAAATAATAATAGTTCCAAGAAATTATTTCTCTTTCAATATTTAGAATAATATGTATAAATTTTTATGCTCTAAGTTAATGGTTGATTATAATTTAACTTTTACTTTCAATTTGAAAAATTATATTTACATTGTTATAATATGAAAATTAAAGACACTTTGATATTTTTAATTTATCTAGGAATATGAGGAATGTTTCTTATAAAATTCATAAATATGCTTAAACTTGTGAACTGTATACCAATGTGAACTACTTAAGTACTACGTGATAGGTTAAAAAACATTAATAAACTAAACTTCGGATAATATCTTTATTTAATTTCATAGTTTTATATACTTTTATTGGATGTTTTGAACTTTAAGGGAAGTTAAAAATATTTAAATAAACATCAAATTTAAAATAAAAATAAGCATCACTAATAATATTATAAAGTAGTACTATTGATTATAAAATTCACATTGTTTTTGTACGAAGTTATTTAAATATTAAATTTTGTCATTTAACTTGAAAATTTAATTTTCCTCATTTAATGTGTATCCTTAATAAATGTCTTTCGTACAGGTTGTTCAATATAAATTTTCAAAAAAGTATATTATATTTTTAGGATAAATATATTATTAACAAAGATAGGGATATTTCCCTAATATTTTTTCAACATTCATCTAATGAAACAGTAAAATGATTAGCTATATCTTGTCAGTTCCGTACTGAATCTGATGTGAAAGCCTTAACGTTTATTTGAAATGTATATAATTTGACAATATTTGATGTTACAATTAGATTCTATGTAGGATAAAATTTTTCATGAGATAAAACTGGTAATCTTGCAATTAAGTTTCATGGAATTTTAAATTCAAAAGTAGATACAAGCTATCACATTTATATTGTTAGATTTAAATATTTTGATAACTGTTTCTATTATTGTATTCAATAATTTTCCAAATGTTTTATTACTTTAGAAATGATTGTGTTAAAAACCCTTCTTTCTTGAGATTTAATTAAATTTTGAATATCATTTTCCTTTATGAAAGCAAATAATAATGAAACTCAATTTATTTGATTAAAATGTATTTACATTGGAAGTTCACAAAATGTTTCATGAACCATATCTAAATAAAACATTAAAAATTTAAAAAAACATTAAAATTTTAATAAATGTGAGTGGAATTGTGACGAGAAATACTATTTATGTTAGTTTAAATTTGCAAGAATATATACAGATTTAAGAAATTAAATATAATTTCAACAAGATGGTACATGTTTTCTGTAGTTTCATAATTAATTCATTTCAAGCCTTTTAATTACATTCTGGTAATAGGATTTTAAATTTAAAAAATGTAATGAGAGAGAAATTTTTTATAACTTTATAAAAGGGCCAATCTCTTACATTAACCAATGTGTCGGCTTTTGGCAACCCCTCATCTTAACTATTTTATGGTCTTAGGTTAACATTCACTAATAAGTTTGTTAATATCTTTCTGGTACTTGGTTTTGTGAGTTTTCAGAAATTAAGTAGTTTTTGAAACTCTCTTTTCTTCGTGGTCAAGTTATAAAACGATAAACCTTTACTTTCAAATAGTTTCAATATTTTTTATAAATTATAAAAAATATTATTTCTGGTAATATTTGAAAAATCAAAATTATTTTATGTAAATATAGCAAAATCACATTTCTCTTCTTCATAAAATTGAATCTATTGAACGTTAGTTTACAAATATAAAGGAAGTTTATCTGTTCTCATAAAATGTAATTGCTATTTAAGTCAAAATTAGGCTTCAAAAATCATGCATTACAAATTTATAATTTCCTTGTCTTCAAATGATCAATAGTCCTAATTTTCTAGTCTGGTACTATTGATTCTTTTAAGATAGAAGTAATTTTAATTTCCTTTGTTGGCCGATAATATATTTTCATTTTTTTCTTGAATTAGTTACAATACACACAATTGATTCATTAATTTACTTACTTAATGTTTCTGACTGACAAATAAATATATAAATATGCATTTATAAATATTAATTGAACTTTAAATAATCAAATCAGCTATATTAATAAAATTTAAACGTTAAGCGTACTTTTCTGTTAATAGAAATAATTTCTTAAATTAATGCTTGAACGACAAAAATTTTTCAATCAATGGGCAAAATATAAAAGGATTATGAAGTGTAATGAAGAAGTACCATCTAAGTGAAATGAAGAAATATTATCTTAATTTTGTCTTAGCAAATCAAACATATTTCCTATAACTTATAATATTTAATACTTTTACATTTCTCAGAATGTACAACTAATCTTTTCAATTCATTGCAAAATATATTAAAAAATGTATTTATGATTGAAGATTCAAAAATATGTTTTTAAGAAAACGCTTAAATTATACATCTGCAAATAACTGATATCTGATAATGTAAAAAAAATTGATATGATTATTTAATATTATTTTTTTAAATTATAAAATTATGATAAATACATTTTTTATTAAAAATATATTCAACTTACCAGAGAATAATGTATTGAACAAAGAAAAAAAATATCATTTGTTATTCTTTAGAAGGGCGAATTCTGTTTTCCTGTTATAAAAGGGAACACTTTCAATAATTTTATCAAGCTCTTCCTTTTAAATTCCGCTTAAAAAGGTATATTTGTTTTAATAAATATTTGAGAATTTATATTCTTCATATATATTTATTGTTTTATAGAATTCAATGAAAATATTTAACAATAACTTTTTTATATGTAGCTCTCAGCAATTCTTAAAAAAGAAGTACAAAACAATTAAATTCATTAAGGCATTGAAATATATTTATTTTTATAAATAATACATTTTTAAATGCACTTAAATGACGTTATATAATTTCTTTTCTACTTTCTCTTTCATTATGAGTATTATAAAAAGAAATCTCAAAACTAAACATTTTTAATTTAGTTATAAAGTAAAAATTCAAATACATAAGCAAATTAATCAAGAATGAACTAACTTGTTTTCGTGTCCAACTTTTTTAGATATTATTCTTTCATTTTGTTCATTAAAAATTTTATATTTAAATTGCATTTCTTTTTAATTATAAATACCTTATGTAAATGAATAGTAATATCTTTATGTGGTAATGATCCCTATAGTGATTTCCAATTATTAATATATTTTGTTGTACCACACATTTTCCGTTGAATAAACAAAATTAAAATAACAAAAAATAAATTAGAAATCTTCCTTTCATACTATTTTTACTAGGTGCTTTACAAAATATTATAGATATATTCTTTTATAAACTACCAATTCTATGTTTTGAAATATTTCATATAATTTTTAATAAAATGATAATAAAATAAACTTTTGTTATTTTTGCTTGATAATCTACTGAAATTTCTATTGCTATATAAAATTTATGTCATTTTTTTATTTTTACTTGGTATTTTATCCATACATTAATAATGTCTTATTAATTAGTTTACTTCTCTTTACTTTAATTACATATACCATCTAAACCATCAGATTGCTTTACATATTTGTTTTCCTTCTATATTCTGTATATTAAAAAAATTATGAAAGTAAAAATTTAAATTGCTGAAAAAAGTGTGAAATGTATATATAAATTATCTTTTGCAATTAAACTTCAATTACTTTGTATTGCAAGTACACAAAAATATATAATCAACTAATTAAAAACGTTTCTAAGCATTTTAAGCAATATAGAAGCAGTTAAATATATTTAACATTTAATTTAAAAACAAACATACTCAGAAAATTGCTTAAGATTTTGCAAATAATTTTTGGTGAGACCATGTACTATTGTAATAGTTTATTTTTAAGAAGAATGCTACTTTTTCGATTTCAGCTTCTACTGTATTAATGGAAAGGAATAAAAGAGAAGGGAATTGTCAAGGAAAGTACTTCACAATTGTTTCATTTTTTGCCTCTTTTAAGAATTTTAATTTAGTTTATGGTCTCCACAAAAAATGAAGACAACTATTAAAATACCTGACATCAGTAAATATCGCTCAGGATCTTTGAATTTAAACATCACATAAAATATAGTATACTTTGTCCAAAATATTTATCAAATCAGTTTGTAAAAATGACAGATAAATAAAAAGTTCTCTTAACATTTATGTTACAGTATTCATTTTAAACCCACTCACATTGTTGTTATCATTATGACATTATAAAATTATAGGATGATAACATTTTTATTGGAGACAAAGTAATAATGCTAAGGATTTATGTAGAATGCAATTAAAGTTATTTACTAGAATGTATTTCTGAATAGTCATTTCATAAAATGATTTAAAGTGAATAATTCGTTTTTAATACAAATAATTCATTCCATTATAAACATTTTATTCATTATATAATAATTATTCTAAGATGTATCCTAAATTCTCATTTCACACAAATAGATTTTAGAATATCACAAACTGGAATTATTTGGATCATTAATAAACTTGGAATAAAATTTTAGGCTTATAAATTTTAAATATTAAGTTGTTATGGAGATATTAATAATAAAATAATTAAATGTATTCCTTTATAAGAAAAAAATGGTTTAAAATTTAGGTGGGACTCCTTAAAATGTACTGATATAGATTAAAATAAAATATTTTTATAAATAAAAATGAAGGAAACTGTAAAAATGGGTAGTTATAAAATTGTAATTCATATTATTGGGGTTAAAATAGTATAAATGTTAATATGATGGTAATATTTATCAGTAGTTTATAATTTAAGTTCCAAAATTTTGATAATTATTGAAAAAATTAAGCGACAGTGATATTAATGTTTGTTTTTAAAATACGCTATGCTATAGAAACTGAATATATATATATATATATATAATATTTATATATATATATATATATATATATATATATATATATATATATATATATATATATATATATATATATATATATATTGTTAACATAGAGCAAAACAAAATGATGAAGTTTTATATCGAGTTCTTACAAATTAAGGCAAAACAACAAAATTTTGTCATTTAAAGATACTCGATAAAAACGAAATAAATCGAAGCTACGAATTCAGATTTTTTAAAAATGGTTTGACGAATAGTTCTAGAAAGGTAGTTTTAATCAATCTATTGTTAATAACTCTTAAAATGTTGAAAAAGTCCACTAACCTTGGCATGTGGTCAGCGTGAAAATAGTTCTGGGTTCGAAAACCGGTTCGGAAATGGATGTACTTTCTCTCTCTATCTATCCGGTCTTTGTACTTTCTGGGTATGAATGAGTTGTGAATGGTCGCCTACCCTATAAACGAGTTCCTGTTGCTTGTGTGTACTGAAAGAGTCGAACTCCACACCAAAATATTATTCGGCTGGAAAATTGGATTAGCGAACTCTATATTGCCAGGCTATTGGTCACAAGACAGCAATAAATGATTAAAAATATAATCTTTACACAAGTAAATTATGATATATTATATGAAAAATAGTAAAGAATCTATTTTGGTATATAATTTTCATTTCAATATTTTTCGAAAACAAAAATAAACTTTAAACTTACTTATCAAAACTATTGTATAATAAGAGATATATTTTAAATTTATTTCCTAAATGTTAACGTCAATATACGCTACTATTGTTAAAAACAAGTTTTTATTTTAAATTACATCAAAATAAAAGCAATATTTTAATTTACATCAAAATAAAAACATCTAATAAAATATTAAATATAATCTTCATTATATGAAATTTCTTCTTTACACTTTGACAAAATTTGAATTTTGTAGCTGATAAAAACAATATTTATATTTTTTTACCAGTTTAACTTTTCGTTTGAGTGTCTATTTATTTTTATATTTAAGTTTATCTACTTGAAAAAGTTTTTAGTTTTGGAAAAATGTATAGAGAATTTCTTATTTCTGATAAGCATCTTTTTCCTGTATATAAAATAAATATTTAATCTAAAATTTATTTTTTAAATATTGTTATATAAATAATACTGAGATAATTTATTAAACTATGAAATATTAATATTTCAAATCTGAATAAAGAATATATTTATCACCAAAATGTAAATAAGCAAAGAGAATTAGAATATGAATGCACATATATATGAATTTAACCGGAAGTGATTCATCAAACCTGTAGCTTAAAATTATTAACTGTATACAAACTTCTATATTTCGTTAGCCTTAATTGAATAAAAAATGGTTTAATGTAGTCGAAAATTACCTACACATCATATACGCTATGTTTATTATTATTTTTATAGTATTAAAATTTGAATCATCATTTTTAAATTTTGATTTTATTGTGAGAAAACCTCCATCCATCAGTTTATTAAAATTATTTAAGGTATAGAAATAAAAAAATGTGTTTTGATCTCATTTGAAATTAAATTTCATTTTAACAAGTCAAAAATGTGAACACATTTACATTAAATATTTGGCGTTAGTTAATTTTTATTGAAGCACAGTATCTAGGATATATACTTAGCTATACCTACATATTTTAACTATGAAATTCTGTCACATAAAGTCAGTTTTAAATTTTTGGGCATAACTGCGTCATACTAAAATAATTTAGTTTACATTTGCAGTAAAGAATTTTTCATATTTAAGTTTAAAATTGATAAGTATGGAAAAATGGTATTGTATGTTTCTTTACATTTACCAATATGAAAAGTTTATAAATATAAAAGGTAAATTTTATAACTTAGAATGAATGATGATTAACTTTTTTAAAAATCAAAATCAGCAACACCTCTTTTACCTTCATCTATATTTCAATAAATGAATAAAAAGGTCTTCAAATCCTAAATTTGATACTTTAATAAGACAAATTGTAATTTAATTTCGCAGCAAGTGTTTTCTTAATTGTAAATGTTAAATATTATTTATTGATTTATTTAAAAATTTATTTTCATTTTATAAAATGTATTATTTCTTGCAAATATTTTTAATACACTTCAACTAAATTTGCTTTATATTACAGTAAGAGTATTCGCTTTTGAAAAGTAACTTTTAAAAAATACTGTTGTTTAAAATATATTAAGAAAATTTTAATATAAATGAGTTATAAAATATTTAAAATTTTTAATAGTTGAATACATTTATAATTCATTTTCTGCATTGTTTGAATAATACATCAAACAATTGTCTGGATTTCATTTGAAAAAAGATAATTTAATATTTTATTAAAATGTATTGAAATTCTTTTTATTAAAATATATAATATATTCTTAGATATTTTTCAATTTGTCTTTATATCTTTATAGTATAATGAAATCATGATATAAGATGTAATCGTTTTTGTTTCAAAAAACTGAGATAGTATTCTTTATATAAAGATGATTGGTTGTCCAAAATATTTGAAGTTTAAACATTATTAAGAATCACAACTATTTATTCATTCAAGCAACGTTTAAAAAAATAGATGCTACATTGTACTGGAAAGTCATTTGAAATTTTCAATATTTCCAAAATATTTTATTGTCAACTTATATCTGACTGTATCAGACATCTAAACGTAAAATTTGTTGAAATACAACATTCCTGCAATTTCCCTCGCAATTCACTTTCTTATTCTTCTCAAAGGATGTATATTTTGTAATTATATTAAATTTTGTCTTACATTTACATATATTTTTAAATAACGAGGTGTGTATGTGTTTCGAAGTAATGAAAATGAACCATTTTTATAATTTTCATTATGACATAATTAAAATAAAATAAATGAAAAACAAAGTTTCATTTTTTTTAAAAGTCAAAATTCTTGAAGTAAATATTACGCAAAAATATTAGTATTCAAATATTTATTTTGAGGAAGATAGCTTTGATTAATAGGCTATTTAGTTCGAAAAAGAAATTTTTAATCTGTTAAATACTTGTATATTATTAACTTTTTAAATGTTAACTAAATTCGTACTTAAAATGTAATTCCAAGAAATTTAATAATTAGTAAAAAATAAATATTGTATGCTCAAATATTAATATTGCTGTATTAATAATTTATTTTTATTAAATATTGGTCAAGTTTTTAATTCAATTGAAAAAAAAAAGAATTTTACTATACTTTTGAAATTATTATATTTTAATATTTCTTATATGTAATTTTTTTATCTTACATATATTTTACATTTTTATATTATTGAAAACATTGGGAGCCTATTTTTAATATCAAATATTGTTTTTCTTTAAATATCGTTCCCTAAAGCAAACTTTGTTTAATTGTTGATATTACTTAACGAAAGGGAAAATCAATTTTTATTCTGTTTTTAAGAACACTATTAGCAATTTCAAAAGATTATAAATTAAAAAAAAAACTATCAAATGATTTCTAAATCTTTATTATTTGAATATATATTTATTTTTTAATGTATATAAAATTCAAATAAGTTTAAAAAATCTTTATTTGAAATTACTAATATAAAAAGTACTAATTAAATAAATCATCTTGAAGTTATTACCAATAACAATATTGAGTTCTATAATTTACAATAAAGAGAAATTAGACACTAAATAGAATTCATGATTAAAAACAGTGAGGAAAAGATTTCTTAAAAAAACTTTTTTTATTATTTTCTTTCACAATTAAGCGTACATATGTAAATGCCAAAAACAGTTTTAGGTGATATTGAAATAAAATAGACATTTCTCTCCTCCAATTACACTTATTCTGAATTATTTTAGATAGATGTTTTTTTAAAGTACATTTCAGCAGTTTAAGCGAAAACATTATGGTTAAAATTATAAAAATGAAGTATCCTAAGTTCTTTTCAAATTTATTTGCCGTGCAAAATATTTTTTTATATTTATATGGCTTACTTAAAACTTTAATAAAAATTTACCAACATTTAAATATCGCATTTCGTAAAACAGTAAAATTGCTTCAGTATTATACACCAAAAAGCATATTACTTTTGTTAAAATTAAAGTTGAAATGCTGGCTTTATATTTAAAATGATTCTACTGTATCAATATTTGTTATATGTAGAATAGTATAACTTATTATTTCATCCTATATATTATATTCTATTATTATTGTCCTATTTATCACTTTCGCCCTATTTATTGTGAAAAAAATTTTCAGAAAATATTATGTAGAAAATAATTCCCAATTTTGCATAAACATTCATCTGTTTTTTTTTTAAATATAAAGTAATCACTATTTCACACATATAAATAGCTTTCAATTACTAAGAAGGATATTTAAAATGCTCTTTAACTAAGAGAGATTTTATCAATAAATCAATTAACTTCTGATATATATTATAATATAAAAGACAGTTAAATTGGTAAGAATTTCATAATATATTTAAATTTTTTCTAAAGAAGTATTTCAAATATTTAATGTATATTCTGATCAGGAATTTCATAGGCTTCTCACTTTTTCAATATTGTTAGTTGGCACACTTTATAATAAAAGTATAAAGTATAATTTGTGGCATAAATGAACTATTAGTAAAGATTATCGAAGAAAATATTGCTACTAAAAGGCATATTTATATGTTTTATAAAGATTGCGAAAAATGAATAATTCATGTTGAATGCAAGTCTAACGCACGCATAATTAAATTAAAAACACACATAGGTATGTTCATAATTTCCCTCGGTACAATAGACCAGATAAACAAAATGACAAAAAAAGATACTTACACACACATACACACACATATGTGTGTGTGTATACATCTTATAGAGAAACCCTATTTCATGGTCAAGTACCAACGGGGTTGATTGAAATTCTCCTTTTCTGAACTTTGCTGAATTAGCTATTTGAATTTCTTGTTGGATATCATAACCTATCACTGTCCCTTTTACATAACATAAGCAAGTGTTATTTTATGTCGCTTTCCGGCCCTTATCCATACGTACGTCTTTTTGAAGTATGTTTCTCTGACATCAGTAAAGCTCGACCCATGGCTTTGGAATATAATAGAATGCCCTTAACATAATTTATGTTTGTTTAAAAGTAAATACTTAGAATGGTAAGCGTGCCTTTTCTTTTCCTTCAATATACAGCAAAATTGAATATGTCTGTGTGAAAACATAGGTCATTAGGGGATGGAGAAAATGTAATAAATTTTCCATAGCAGTTAAGGTTATCTGCGGTAATATGTTTTCATCAATATATTTTGGATCCCGTCAATGCAATTAATATTCACTATTGAATGTGTATGTCTCATAAATTTTATATCAATAAAAATAAGCTGATTGTTTTTGTACTTTCATATTTATAAATGTATGGAGAAATAAACAAATTAAATTGACCAAATTTGAGAGCACCAGAGGGAGAAGCATGACACAACTCTGGGTCCCCAATCTGTTTTAGCTAGGCATAAAGGAATGGTCTCCACCTCTAAGGTGGCCAAACTATTCTTCGGAATTTTCTCATTCTTCCTAGGAAACCCATTTCAACACTATAAGGCAGAAATCAGGTCTCGTAAGGAAAGTTCAAGATCAAAACCCCTAATTCTTTTACTGAATTTAAATCAAGATACATATTTATCAAAAAGGATTTGCAGTATGTGGATCACGAAGATCATTTCTAAGGAACTTGGATCTTGACTGATAATTGGGTTTCTATTCACATGTAAGTGGGTTGCTATTAGAGATGAGACAAGACTGGATATTTTAAGTATACTTAACGACTTACATCTAGCTCATACCATACGTGTTCAGTGGATTCTTCCATATGTTGGGATTGCGGGAGTATAAAGGCAGATTTCTTGGCCAGATCCACTGCTGAGGAAGATGTCAATCATCGCAGAAAGCTCACTCTCTACGAGAAGAAAGCTCACTGTCACTATGGCTGAATTAAAATTGTATTAGCTTTCAAAAATATTCAAACCACTCTTGTATTTTGTAAATAAATCAGACTGAATTTTTCCAACATAGACTGAGATCTCACTAAACCATTTTTTTGCGCTACTTGTCTTCCCATACAAGATTCTGCCTTTTTCAGATGGATAAAAAACTATGCCCTGCTTGCCATAGATGTACATTGATTCCCAGGTGACATGGCTTGCTTTCCCAGATCAGATTTTGGTGTGTGGAAATTTTAGCAAGAACAAAGACCTATTAGACCATTATCTTTTTCTAGACTTTTTTATACTTCCGGATTCACATTGGGATTGTCTAACTCTATTTGAAAATCCCGGGGTTAGAGATAACAACAAGAAAAATATTTCCATCTATTCTATCTATAAAAACTTTCATGTTTGATGTTTCTAATTAGTAACATACCTTACGAAATCTTTCCCTAAATCATAATAGTTTCAACAATTTATTCAATATTACTTTTTAACAAAAACTTGCAAATAGTTTTTATTAATACTAAAATGTTTGTTCCCAATTATTAATACTTCGAAACAATAATTTGGCAAAATGAACTAGAAATTAAGATTGCATACTTCATATCTAGCATCTCATTTACAATTGTAGTCTTACATTACGGAATTTCAATTTTACAAATGTATTAGCATGTGACATTTTCTGCATCTGACAGAAATCATATTTTATTTATTCTACTTTAATATTTATTACTGGAATGGTTAGTTAAAGGTTAGTTCTTATAATTGTAAGGTGAATGTTTGGATTCTGACTTTCGCAAAAATAGTTCATATTCACATGTTAGATATGCCATGATCGCAAGATCCTCCTATTTAAATGATACTTCTGATTCTTGTAGGTCAATAATTAAAGTGTCTTTTTCTTGATTCATGTTTCTCAATTACAAAGATTCTCATTCAGCTGCTTTTACGAAACTAATAAACGCCAAACATTGGATTGGTATTGAGAAATATGCTATAATATATTATAAATGTTTTGAAAAAGACGCATTTTATGAATTCTATTTCTCACAATACACATTTAATTTCTAATTATAAACAATTATAATTTCTTTAATAATTTTAAGATTTTTTCATAATAACTGAAGTGGAAATATAAACAGCCGTTAAGCTTATAATGTGTGCCAAAAAGTGTCTGTATAACTATGCAAAGGAGGATATATTCCTTTCTGTCTTACATCATTCTTTCTGCGCTTAAATACCATGTATAAAATAGCATTGCTATCAGATGCATGGGAAATTCCAAGCTGTCTCATTTGGAGAAAGACACTGCTATCGATTATCATAGAAATGATCATTCTTCATTGAACATATTTAGTGAGCCAATATTTTCAATGTCAACATAGTTTTTTGTAATCAAGAAGCGGAAGGTGAATTATGATTGTCAGAAAATGCATTTCGACATAGCAGATCTTTGAAACTAAGAAATAGAGATCACCGATCATTGTGCAAAGAAATTTAATAAAGCCATGACAAACCAAGGGCTCACATATTCTAAGAATTCCATCAAGGAAACGACACTGCTGTTTTGATAAATATCATCTTTAAAGAAATACATTCGCTTGGCTTTATGGTCATGTTGATAACAATAATTATTTGATTAGATACTACAACCACGTTGTCTGATTGAAATATTTAAGCCACTTTGAAATGGTATCATATATCGCTGAAAACAGACAACCGATGGTGGAATAATTAACATCCCTTACTTAGAAGTCCTGGTTCGGGCAGGGATGCTAATTTTTCTACATGCATGTGTGTCATTCAATCACTTTCGGTGCTGTGATAACACACCCACTGGGTGCCCCACTGTATAAGATACCATCACATATACCCCTTGTATAACTTAAAAAGCGTTTTTAATAATAGCCGGATAATAGAAAAGATAACTTAAAACAGGTTATCTAGAGATATGAATTCAAATTCAAACGGTTGGCTGTCTAATTTTGGCTTATGCTTAAAAAATTCTTTTAACAAGAATAAAAACGTAGTTTCTACAATGAGTGTGTTATTGCAAATTTTGGAGGTGGAATTATGAGTATGTTTCTAACTGTACAGACTGAAACCCTTTATACCATTCGTGTTAGGCTTAACATGGACTTTCACCCCTCTATTCTTAGACATTAAAGTGATTCTTAGCTGGTGGAAAATTTTCAGGTTGAATCACTGTTGCTTCCATCATGTCAACACCACTTTCCGTTTTGCAATGCTTACTTTAATTGATACACTAAAAATAGGTTGAACTGATTTGATTTGCTGCCTAGAGTCGAAACATGAATTATATAAAATCCGTCTTACACTAGTTGGGTCACCAAATTAAGAAGCGCAGCAGCCTTTTAAAGTCTTATAACAAAGTTAAAAATCTTCTAGCCTAGTGATTAAAAATGCTATAGTCCATCTTCCACATACTCGTGGAAAGCATGTATTTAAGGATAGGGTAGGGCTGTAATTGCTTTACGCAGAGGCTCTAACTACTGTTGAAAATAAACAGTGCTTATCCCTTTTATCACACATGTGTTACAAAACTTGATGGTAGATAGTGTATGTAGAAAGTCATTCTATTTGATAAAAAATAGATAAATGCATTTCACCACAAATTCTAAAAATAATACCCAATTGAGTAAAATTAAGAAAGTAAAATGTAGCAATTTGTTTTCAGTTTTTAACATAAAGACAAATTTATTGTTATTATTATGTAAGAAAATCTAATTTCTAAATACTTGAATTTTAATACCCTAATTTTAAATATCTTGCATTCGAAAGTAAATATATATTTTTAATTGTTTTATACTGTCTCATGTATATCATTAATAATAGCTGGTTATTTACATAATACTTATAAAATAAGAAAGCGTTTCGCAACAATTAAATACTCACGACTGAATCATCAATAATCATAACTTTCATTAGTCCTTTGCATGTACAATAAAATTTTCTCAGTAAATATTTTGGAGATAAGCCTATACTACCATATTAATGATAAAACTTACAAATTACCAAGAATCCGGAAATTTATTAACATTTGGCAACACCGTTTCTAATATTGACAAAACAAGAATCCGATTACTTTCTATTGCTCTTGCGTCCATCATATCAGACATTCCAATTTGTTTCTTATATTCTATAATGTGATCTTGATCATGCCTAAACGTCAACAAATTTTTCCTCCTATTGAGAAGGAAAATATTCGATTATGTCAGTTTCAATTCCAGACAGCTTCACTCAAATCGACCCTTTTATTGTTCTCGAATCTATCGTGAATTTATAGGCTATGTATGTTCGCGTATTAGTTTCAATTCACCATATTAAATAGTCATAGTATCAATTTTATGAAGAATCATAAATACATTTTTAGCTGTTGTAAGTGAGTATTAGACGATAGTCAAACATAAACAAGCACGCGGACGAGTATGTTTTTGAAAATACACAAGAGAATATATTCTCAGGAATGCTTAGATTTTAGGTTTACCAATACCAAAGTAAAGGATGAAGAAACGGCCCTGCATATCATTTGCTCCAAAAATGATGGTGGCGGATAATAGGAAACCTTATAATATTAATATTTGCAAGCAAATTTTATAATTAATACGTCAGTATTAATTGTGAAGTTTGTGTATTCAAAGAAATTTGTGTATTCAAAGAAGATTGTGTATTAATTTCATTTTCAAAGAAGAATGTGTTTTCTTCAAATTAAAATCATATAAAAGGCCAAATTATTTTCCTAAGAAACTGAATTGTAGTATTTTATTTGCCTCATACATATTAAAAAGCCAGAAGTAAAAAATTTCACACCATTGTGGAAAAGCATATTTTGACATAGACACTTTGATATAGTAAAACAAATGTTTGGAAATAATTTTGCAGAAAAATCGCAGTTCATACCTCTAGTAAACGGTACTGTTTCTCCCTCAATTGCAGATATAACTGAATATGTAAGGTCATAATTTTTGAGGTTGTGTGACAAATGGATTTCCAATATAGATTCATAAGGAGACAGATAGTCCTAATCCTTATTTCATTACCCATGTTCGATTTTGTGTTAATATGTCAAAACTAGAAAAGCAATTTTTTTTACAAACCAAAATAACTTAAAGCAATAACCCTTCCCTTGTTTTCTAGATGAAAAAATTTATGAACAGAGGAAGTTTTGGATTGAAAAAGAGCCTAAGAATATGCACCATGTTGTTAGTTTAATGTTCCGAAAATTCCAAAATATACTTAACGCATTTCATAATCTAGAGCATGTCTTAACACACTGCATAATCCTCAAGGTTTGGTGTTCAAAGAAGAATGTTATGCTCTAGATACTGAGTTAATTTTGGTTATTACTCCTTTAGTAAGTTATATAAAATGAGAAACTGAAATCAAAAATTTCTCGAACACTTTGCAAAGACAAGAGTGCGGTATATTCAGCGCTATTGTTTTACTGTGAGGCAAGAATATTATCAATTTTCGTATGGAAAATTACAATTTGAAATATTTGCTACTTATTTAATAAGTAAGAGAAGAACTCACCTTTTATTTATAACAGGTAAACAGACCAGAAGCCGAGAATATTTGAGAATTTTAATTTTTGATAGCATTGAGCTCTTTATATTTGACATTAACGAGAAATTAAATAACTTGAATCTTCAACTCTAAGAACCACATGCACATTTATTGGATACAATTGATAACATTAATTATAATTTATAGAAAACAGAAATTATGGAGCAATAATTTAAAGCAAATAACTATAGCATGAATTACATTTGTAAATGTTGATGGTTATGTCATAGCATACATGGCTGATGAAGAGCATGTTCTTACATGCTCTGTTACATGTGGTTTTTGCAACCATTGAAAACTATTTAGCCATGTAGGCAAAGAAATTAAAAATCATTTTCTTGCTGATGATAAATTGATAATAATTACGGAAGGTGTGTTAGGGATTTATTTCATATTGCTCTGTAAGGTTTGTTAATTGCTGAGGAAGAAATCTTTATAAACTTTACAACACACATGATACAAAGCCATAGGACAATTTAGTCATAAAGCAATTTTTTTTAACTTTTTAGGGAGTACATGATTAGTTTACGACTTTAAAATAAGGACATTTCACATTCTAATTCCATTTTAAACATTGTACCTTTCTCAAACTAAGGTTTCTTTTGTGGCCTTGTTATAGAGAAAATATGGAACTCCGTTAAATATATAAAAAGAAATGAGAACGTCTATTTCAAAAATTAAGCTTTTATTTAAAAAAAATACTCGTCAAGGCAAGCTCAAAGAAATTACTGAAAAATTAATAAATTCCCTTTTATTTTGTAAGTTTTGATTTTATGCACTGTTTTAATTTAATAATATAATTGTTAAATATTATTATTTAAAATCGATTAACTGACTGGAAGTTATTTCAACATAACACTTAATAAGTTTATTATTATATATTATGTTGAAATGTATTTTGTTTTATATAATTTCCTTTTAGCCAATTAAGGACTTTATAAACGATATTTCTCTTGAGCGTGCTTTCGTTCTCATGCGGGGGTGCATTTCATAGTTTAAGAAAAGCTGGTGTACGTTATAAAATTTGCACATTTTAAGCCGGAACGCATTATTTTTGCTAACTTTTATCTTTATAAAAGTTTCCTCTTTCTATAATATATTTAAGTATAAATCATATTATAAGTTTTATGTAAAAGAAGAATCTTTTTTATTATAAAAAATCAAAAATAATGTTATGAGAATTTCTCCAAGTTAACTTTCGCTTCCTCAAGGATATTTATCATAATTTGCATGCATTTTAGGAAAACATTATTTTTTTACACATTTTTAGTTATTCAAACTAATCTTTTATGAAACTGGGAGGTAAGAAATTTTATCACAAAATAATCTTATTTATGCGATTTATTTTCAGCATCACTTTATCATCAACATCTTTTTCAGAATTTTTTTATATCTTGAATATTTATTTTATTTTTTGAAGTTTATTCTCTTTATCATTTATAAGAATTTCATTCTGTTGAAACATAACTATATTTAAGTCACATTAATGTCACAAACTTCCGTGTATTAAGTTTTTTTTCTGAAATATTTAATCATCTTGCCTATAGAAGAGAATAAATGAGTAATATTTTCAAACAAATAAATTTATTTCCAAATTTATATTAATAATTTCACAATACGAACTAAATTAATTTACTTTTTAACACCCCTTCATTTATCTTAGTTCCATTGGAAACAAGGCAATATTCATTTCGGTTTTATAAATTATTTTAAAAAATATAAGTTGTTGAATTACAAATTAAGTCAAATTTTTCACAGGTTATCAAATCAGAGACACTTTACATACTTAAAGGATGTTCACTGAAGACATATTATTGAAATAATCAGTTTTGACAAAGTTTTATAATCTGAAGATCTAATAAATAACTTATATCAGATTCCACACAAACTTTTTGAAAGCAGATTAAATGTATTTTAATCAAATATTTTATTTTGTAAAACACATAATATTTTAAACTAAATTTTGAGTTAAGCATTTTAATAAAGAACATGAAGTTAAAATGTCGTTAATAATATCAATAATACAAAATAAATTATTTATTACTTTCTGGAAAATAAGTAGTGCAGAGTTGCATATTATTGCATGTGAAATATCAAAATACATAAAATAAAACATAAAAATATGTTGCAAATTCACTGGCCTGTTCATCAACAACTCATTAGGAATGATACAACAACAAATCATTAGGAACACGCAGAGATTGAAGGCCAAGAATATGTCCTATGAAAACATTTGTTGTCATGCCCTATAGCCGAGGCAGGCAAGAAACACAAACTAGGTTAAGCGGTACTAACAAAAAATGAGAGTTTTCCTTAAAATTGATATTACCAATTATTGCATTACAACATTACTACTCTTTTACTCTTCACAAAATGAAAACGAATAGTTCTAGAAAATGTACTTTTCTTCCAAAAAGACTGACTGCATTTTTAATAAGTGTGTAATAGTATTACCTAAAATATCTGTTTAATTACTCTGCCATCAGACAATAAAAACATAGATTTGAGTCTATCATTTAGTATAGACTTTTTACAACTTTGAATTAAAATGTAATCGTCCTTAGGTAGCATTCAGATTCTTCTAAAGACCCATCAATGCAGGGTAGCAGGGATCGTCATTCCTCATTATGCCTAGGAAAAACTAGTTACAAATATATAACTATTTAGGGCATGTATTTTGGAAGTGGCATCATGAGAAGAAACATTTGGGGTTATAACTTGGAGGATGTCATGCAGATTTTCATCGAAATCTGGGGTCAAGAAAGAAATAACTGTATCTTCAAAGAAATCTGAATACAGACGAAGTGTTTCACCAGGCAATAGCTCAGTAACAGAAATCTGGAATAATATTCTCTGTAAACAGATTGTAATCCCAAAAATATATATATAATGAGATACTGTATGAACCCACTTAATATACTGTACGTATGTAATAGCATGTCTTAGTGGTTGATGTAAGTATTCAAATATACATTATGATTTGATGTGCATGTAGAAATTTGGTGAACTTGAATACTGTACAGGGAATTAAAAACTGTAAATAGTATAGATTCAAGTACTTTCATTGTTTAAGTATTCAAATACTTCATAATACGCATTGGTGAACCATATGACCTATTAAGCGAAAATAAAATACCTTAGCTACAGTCTCTGAAGTTATATAGAGCAAAGAAGTTACCGATGGCCAGAGAGTAAAGCAATCTATGACAGTTAAGAAGTATTTGTAGCCATGGTAAGTTGGCAAGGGACAAATAAGGTCTAAAAGCACATATTTAAAATGACCCTCAGGGAGAGTAATAGAAGGTAAATTGTTACAGTAGGACTTCGAAATATTGGATGTTGACATTAATTACACGCGCGGCGCCATAATTTATATCATTATCAATTATATAATTTTATATCACTAAGTATATTTAGCCTTACATAGCTAAGCGAAATTAAGTTTTTAATCGTTTAAATGTCAAGGTGTGACAAACTTTGTATGTTCTCAAAAGCAAGTTCAAGAAATCTTCATCAAAACAAATTTAAATTTGTAGAATTATCGTAAACTACAAGTTTGTCGAAATTCGAAATAGGGAACTTTTTTGATTGTGACTTTTGCTTCCTAGTATATGCTGGGATTTTCACTGAATCGAGATCAGCCACCTGACAATCAAGCAAAGTTTGCATGTTCGTAGTACTAGGGATAATTATTTCTTCTACCTTGGCAATATTTTGATTGAAAATGAACTACGAAATTACTTTCCTCTGACACGTTCTGAATGTCTTTAGGATATTCCAAAATAAAGTTGAGTTACCCACGATGTTAAGTTATATAATCAACTGATTGAGCAAATGCAAAAGATAGAAATATATAATATGAGTTATTGCTAAGCTGCCCCACTTCCAGCACATCAAACATACACGACAAAAAATATAGTGCATTAAGTTCAAGATTATGTGTACAGTGTTTTTTTTATTTTATTATTTTTTTTTGCACTGCTGTAACATTTAGGGTTAAAAACGTGACATCTTTATGAGCAACCTTCATAAGAAAGACGCCTCTCATTGACAAATTACTACAATCGGGTAATATTGCCAGGGTAACCTCTGGAGAAAAGAAGTTTAAAAGAGTAATTGTTGCAAAAACTTCTTTACACTTTTAAAACGCGTTAATGACTTATGTTTCAAACTTTATATTGGCATTATCGTTTTGGCTATTTCCCTGCAAATTTGTATAGAGAGGTATTTGTGTTCCAGAAATTCTGCTAAAAAAATCGTACAAGATTAATATCCTTAATAAATGAAGTCCTTAACATTAGAGGTTAAACTGAATGATTGCTTAAACGCCATCAGGTACATGTTTGTATTCAGATTTATTTAAAATAATATGAATAAAAAAGAAACTTATAAGGTTCCCTCAAAACACATTCAGAAGCATTAATTTTGATGCTTGTAATACATAAAATGCTAGAATATTATTTTCAAATGTTATATCAGAATATTATATGAGTTTGATAGTATATATATACATATTATATAACTCGTATAACTCTGACATCTTCCTAAATGAAGAAAGCGAAATAATTTTTTCTGTGTAATAGGCATTAATAATATAATAAAATAACTATAAATAATTTTCTACTTTTGTCCTTTACAAACCTTAATTAATTTTTTTCTTATTTTTTGCAATAATGATTTTTGACTTCAAGGTCAAAAATTAATGATTACATTTTGCTTGTTTTTTACCACCCAGTCACATAAATGTGAACACCACATACATTCATTCTTGGAATTAAATAACCAATCGTAGAATGCAGATGGCAGTACAGTGCAGTTTTGGATTTTTAAGGGTTGTGTGAGGGTTTCGGAAAGCATAAAAATCCTTGGCGTTTTGCCGAAACGGGGTTATTTATTTATTATCCAAAAGAGCATGTTTATTGGTTCTTGGCTCATGTGTGGAAGCATGTCAGAAACGCTTAAGCTTGTGAAGCGTTGTAATCATGATAAATATAACGCATCAAATCATTTATATGTGAGAAAAAAGTGTAAATAATGTTATGAATTTTCTAACAAGAAGTATTAAATTAAATTTATTTTATTTTGAATACAGTTTTCTTATAAGAACTATTGTATATCTTAGGGGTCATAATAGATTCGTATCTTTCTGATAATATTAGAAATGCTTTCAAGGAGTGTTTCCTTGAAAGCATTTCTAATAACGAAGTGTTTTATCACTGTAGAGTTTTAATCAGTACCCTACTTAATAAAAGTTTTGATTGCTTTTTAAACATCAGAAAAAGCCATGAGAACTACAGATTTAGTTCGACAAAACTGACACATTTTGTCATTGATTTGCAGCACAACGATTTGGTGTTATGTAGATAAATTTTTATGTGCTATAAAATAGTTGTTTACTTTAATACAGTAACATGTTTCATAATTTTGTAATTTCTTCTAATGATGTTCTTTTACAAAAGAAATTATGTTTTGATATATTTTATGCAGTCAGTCATACTTAGAATGTTTATATATACATATATATATATATATTATATACATATATATATATATATATATATATATGTATAATATATATATATATATATATATATATATATATATATACATATATATATATATATATATATATATATATATATATATATATATATATATATATATACATATATATATGTATATATATATATATATATATATATATATATATATATATATATATATATATATATATATATATATAAAGATTTTACGAGCTTTAACTTTCTTATTTTTTCGGTAAATTATATAATGAAATTATTTTTTTAATTTTAAGTATTCTCAATTGGATTTTTAAGCTTTAATTACTACTATATTCAGATATTTACATTCTTTTTTATTAGTTAAAATAAAATAAAAATCATAAAATAAAAAAAATTTAGAATTCAGCATAATTTTCTTATCTTGATGATTGTGTTTATTTTAAATTGTCGTTATAGATGAAAATTGGTATTTTTGTCATCAAGCGTTTTTAGACCTTGTTTGAAGAAACAAAACAATGTCGAAAAGCTATGTAACCATACGCGATTAAAATAATGAAATAAATTTTACAGGCAAATTTTCATTAGAATATTGAACAATACATAACACGGTGCCCAGCATGAAAACAAAGAGCTGTCTTAAGTAAAGGTCATAATTTTATTTTTTAATTTAAGACTTAAGGAAAAAAATCATTTATTAAAGAAAACTACAGTACATCATTTATTTGATAAAACGGAATACGTTAAATTTATTGAAGGAATGCATATAAATTATTCATATAGCTATAAAATGTATACTGCATATAATATAGGAAATGTTTTCAATGTTTAAAATTATACTAGTTAAGATAATAGAGCATATTGTACTTTACTCAACCGTGTAGAGGTTACAATATTTTATAAATTACGAGATGATATTATATTATTGCATTCCAAACGCCATATAGAGTGCTTCGTATTTA
Organism: Latrodectus elegans; assembly: GCA_030067965.1. Lineage (NCBI taxonomy): Eukaryota > Metazoa > Arthropoda > Arachnida > Araneae > Theridiidae > Latrodectus > Latrodectus elegans. The sequence continues at coordinate 5,884,758 of CM057815.1, forward strand.
TTACAAGGGCAATCGTAACCATGATTATGCTGTCAATATTTGCCATTGAAGGGAAAACGGCGTTTGCTTGATGGCACCAATAATTAACATTCCTTAATGTGATTGAACTCTGAATAACGGTGGAGAACTTCAGGTATGGTGCATGTATACCCGTCGTTGTTAATGAATATGGGGCACAAACGTCTGGATCAATTAGGAAAATTAATTGGCATTTGGATTCTCCATTCAGATATTGAAGATTCTGTGGGAGTCATGCAAGGAACTTAGTTTATGTTATTGGAACACTCATTCAAATGTAATTTAGTTATTTATTTGATCTGATGCATATCCGAAATCATTGCAAGAAAAAGTAAGAAGCATTTTAAAATAATATATTTATTTGAAGCTTTCATATTTTCTCCTCCATCGTTTTCAAATGTTAAATTTTTAAATATTTAAAAACATTTTATCATGTAGATTATATATATATATATATATATATATATATATATATATATATATATATATATATAATATAGGTTTATTAGATGAGGTTAATGTTTGGTTTATTTGAAACTTAATAGACATAACATTTTAGCATTATTAATACATATTTTTATCGTATAAGTATATTGTTTTTCCGCATTCCAAGTACAACATTTTTTGGATTCATAAGATTTATTTGGTTTGGTTAAAGATTGGTTTATAAAAAATTTAAAATTTGGCTTATAATGTTTATTTGGTTTGGTTAAAGTTTGGTTTGTATGAAACTTTATAAAACGAGTTTTTTTAAACATCTAACTCAGGTGATTCTCTTAATCATGACAGTGAGATATCCCCCACAGAAAATGAATTCCAATTTTAATTAAAATAGACTTTGTATATTATACATAAGGATAAATTACAGTTTACAGATAATTTTAAACTAAAATGACTGTGATAATTTATCATTAATTTTTTAAACATAAAATTTAAAAACTGTTGTAGTTATTTAATACTGAGGTATCAAAAATAATTTCCTGCATGAAATTAGCTCAATTGCTTTTTCATTTTTTATTTATTGATTTATTTTAAACATATAGCTCCATTCTATTGCTTTAATTTTCTTACAACCATTCATTTTCTTAGAATACCATTTAATTAAATAATATTTTAAGTGGAATTTTGAAGCACGCTGTATATTAAACTCAAAAAATCATACATTAGTATTGGGAAAATATTAATAAAAACCAAATTTTAACTTACTTTTTTGCTAAAATTATAGCATCTAAAAGAAAACAATTAAAAAAAAAATTCAAAATAGCAATAAACATTTCTCGACATAAAAAAATTTTAATTTTGCATTCTATAAAACAATAAAGATGAATGTCTGTGGATAAAATATATGTAAATAAAAGAAAGTTATGAAATGGAACTCTATTATTTTATGTAATTTGATGATAAATTTAAAACACCTACATTTCTTTTCTTTCTTTTAAATTTATTTATGCTATCATTTTTAATATTAAAATGAGGAGAAGTATATTAATCTTAGAAATTCTTATTAAATTTTCAAAAATATTTTTTTCATAAAATTATTATCTAAAAATTTATGAAATACGTTTCATTATATTAAGTTTTCAATGATTTTAGATTAATTTGTTAACAAACTAAATTTTTAACTTAAGTTAACACAATTTTCTGGAAAATACATTTTTATTTTTACAATTTTATAAAAAAATATTTGAATTAAATTAAAAAAAAAAATATTCTTTCATTACATTTTCAAAATTTTTATTATTAATGTTTTGTGTTTGCATAATTTCCAATTTCATAAGTTTCCAGAAAATGCTCTCGATTTATTTCCTGCATTATATACTTACAAATGATTTTACATCAGTAATCTAAACATCAGATTGAAATCACGTTAAATATAATCAATATTTTTATCAAAAACGCAGTCCTAGCTAATTTAATTTCAAAATCTAATTAAAATGTTGCTAATTTGTCAGAATATGTAATAATCTTTGTTAGAATAGTAAAGTAGTTTTAAATTAACATTTTTTTTCCAAATGTGAGCACTTGTTTCACGAATCCTTTGCCACCACAAGGCCAGAAACCGCTACTCATTTGACGTTACCCAACGGGTGAACATGCACTAATAAAATACTAAATGATTGGAGGGCTTGTAGTGTGTCAGACGATAACCGTTCACCAGCGCATCGGCACAAAAGTCGCAATTGTCATCCGTTCCCAGTACGAAGTGGCATTCATCATTAAACACAGCATTTTGCCAGTCTTTGTCATTCCATGTCATTCCTGTTTGGAATCATTGAAAACAGAAAGGCCTTTGTTTCAGTTTTAAAGGAAGCCTACGAAAAAGGAGTTTAAATTGTAAATTAGCTTTCGCAAGTTGTCTGGAAATAGTTTAAGAAACAACTGGCATTCTAACTTTTGATTTTATAGTGGAACAAGCCAACGTCGGTTTCTAACTGCTTGCACCTAATCCTTTTATCCAATCACCTCGTCGCATGCATTGTTCCAGACTTGTTACTTTACACATGGTAATCATGCAGTGTTCACTGCTCCCAACGTGTTTCAAATGATTCGTCAAACTATCAATAAGATTAGCAAAAAAAAAAAAAAAAAAAAAAAAAAAAAACAGCGATACATTTTTCTTACTGTTAATGAAATCTTTTGGCTGAAACAAGCTTAACTGTGATAAATGTTTTCTCATCCCTGTGTCATTTGCATATAGGATTTCATTCAGGTACTCTATAAAGTT